>JAJOZX010004912.1:0-361791 GCA_023014485.1 Bathynomus jamesi
AAAAAAAAAAAGTGGCATCATTGAGCCTTGGAGACCTTGTTTTTGGCTCTGTCCCTCTTCTGTGTGTGGGTCACTTTTGCGGCCCTCGTCCTTAGCCCTCTCTTCCTACATTATATACACACGTGTATATATATATATATATATATATATATATATATATATATAAGGGAACCATTCTGAGTTCATTCCCAGAGTTTTTTTATGATACACACACACCGTGCATGGAAACAAGGAACTCTTCTGGGATAATTAAATCCACTATAGCCCGAATAAGTAATGGTAAATGACAAATACCATAGTTTTTCTTTTTCATGATGCAGCCCGACGTGGGCAACGGTCACTCGCAAAGAGGTCCCATAAATATAGCTTCCCTCACCAGCTATCTGCAAAGCAGACAGGATCCAGCGAGTGACCCGTTGCCCACGTCGGGCTTGCATCATGAAAAAGAAAAACTATGGTATTTGTCATTTACCATTACTTATTCGGACTATAGTGGATTTAATTATCCCAGAAGAGTTCCTTGTTCCATGCCCGGTCTGTGTATATATTATATTATATATATATATATAATGTTATAATGTTTCAGACCAACAAAGACCCTAGGGTCCACTCATGGCTGGTCTACCTAAATGTGTTCGTAATCGTGTATTGTGTATGTCCTCCGTGGTGGCGGAGGGGACCTACAATTTTACGTGGGTTCCGAACCACAAGAACATAAGAAATTTATGTAAAAAACTGCCGGTAAATTGGCAACGACCAATTTTACAAAACTAAATAATTATCAATTTAAAAATAATTAATTATCGGTTTAAAACTAAAGATAGAATCTCTCTGTCCAGAGGAGCAAGTCATAATGGACTACTATCCACAATATGTTACACACATATATCTATTTATAACGGACATGCAAATATATCAGATCCAAAGAATCCAGTCAATTTCATTACGGTATCCATATATATATATATATAAATGTATATATAATGTTACATACAGACCGTGCATGGAACAAGGAACTTTTCTGGGAAAATTAAATCCACTATAGTCTGAATAAGTAACCTAAAATTTTCTCTGGGGACCATTCTGAGTATATTATATATATTAATAATGGTGGTGTGGGTTGTTGGGCAGAACGCCAATTCGATGGAGGGGTTCTGATCCACTGGCCTTGGGGTATTCGGGTTGCCCTTTTATGATTTCTCGGGCATTAGGATGGCATCGATGCTTGGGTTGGTTGGTAAGCCGCTTAAAGGGATGAATAGTGAGTGATACGGCTCACATAACACTTTATTATGATAACTAATGGGAGCAAATGATCCAGCTTGCGGCACAGGATTTATGTGAACAGCATAGGTTGGTTGTGGCAAGTAAAAGAATCGTCTAGGGTGCAGCTCGACTAGGCCTTTTATACATTCGAGTCGCGCGCATGCGCATTGGACCCACGCTTTGAGGGCTCAGCATTATTCGCATCTTGCGTACCGGAAGCAAGCGATACGCCTACTCCGAGAAAAGTTCGTCATTCTTTATATATATATATATATATATATATATATATATATATATATATATAACACACACCTTGTAATCTTACTGTGTTAAAGTCACATTTTAAGGGAGGGGGTCAAACTCATTTTGGCTGTTGGCTGCAATACAACATGTAGGCCTTCCTGTGGTCCAAGACTAAAATTAAACAGTTCAGGAATAATACAAAAAATTTTAACGGGTATAATATACCTAATGAAGCATATTCAAAATAAAATTGTCAATGTTGTAAGGAACAACTGTCAAAGTAGCGTGCCTTCCACGTTGGCTGATATATTGCAACTGCTTTCAGCTCCATCACTGCTGCAGAATAGTGCGCAAAATTCCATGGCCAATTAAAATTTATTAGATTGTGAAGGATTTACAAAACATTTTATAGCTAACACAACACGAACTGTACAAAAGTAGTGTGTGTGTTCAGTTTTTTAAATGAAAAGTAGCTATCTGTCCAGCGCAGTATTATGACACATTTGGTGTCTAAGAGGAGTACACTATCCGACAGTAATAGACTATACCGCCAAGTGCCAAAGAAAAGCAGGTATTCAGCAGGTACAGTGTTTAAAAATGTAAAACAATAATAAAAATGTTCGCAACATTGTCGTAAATGTAGTAGGAAGCGGTGGTTCGGGTCTGGTATCAGAGCACTGAGAGTTCTCAAATGATAGTCTTCACTTATTTTTCTTTTATATACTTTTATTTAACTGATGTGAATTCTTGGGAGTAAAGCTTCCCAATAGCTATGCTAAATTTTATTTGGGAAACCTACCTACCTCTCTCTCTCTCTCTCTCTCTCTCTCTCTCTCTCTCTCTCTCTCTCTCTCTCTCTCTCTCTCTCTCTCTCTCTCTCTCTCTCTCTCTCTCCCTCCTTGCCCCCTTTTTATGCTCCCTTCTATTTTCTTTTTCGTCAGTATAAAGGGGTTTGCTTTACAGCGAGGGCTAATTAGGATACAGCAGAAGTATGAATGTTCCCTTTCGTCAGTAAATGTAGTAGGAGGCGCTAGTTAGGTCTGGTTCCGAAGTACCGGGAGTTCTCAGATGATACCCTATTGGTAGAGACGGGAAGCTTAATTGAAACGTTCTCTGGAGTTAAAACCTCTGAATAGATGTTTTTAGTTTCAGGGGTACTACCTGCGGATACAGTGTAGGATTCTTGTACTTCTTAGAAACCATCTTCATAGTTTTAAAAATTTCGTTAAAAAAGAAAAAGAAACACACTTAATGTACACCGTCGGGAGATTTCTTAAATTCGTGGGTGCTCACCAGCTGGAAGTGCCTCTCGATCAGTGTTCCCTTATCTAAATAATTCCGGTGTGAGAGATGACATTATAAATAATTTTTTTTTAATAAAGTCAGTCTCTCAGCACGGTAGCCTTTGACATTCATCAGAAGAATGCTGCAGCCATGAAATGATGACATCTTGTATACAGGGTGTACATAAAGTCAGGATCTATTTTTGTGAAATAATTATTTTTTTCTATTTTTCTTTTCAGAAGCCCTTAGAATGAATACAGAAGAACGTGTGGCAATAGTAATTTGGCGAATCGAGGGAAAGAAATACAATGACATCAGAAAGAAGTTTAGAAGGAGATTTCATAAGCCGGGGCCAATAGACAAGACAATACGAAAATTGGTGAACAAATTTAAACGAACGGGATCTGTAAATGATGAAGCAAGATCAGGACGACCGTGTATGTCAGATCTTACCGTGAATGCAGTACGCGGAATTATCACTGAGGAACCACGTACGTCCGTTCGTGCTGCATCACACAGACTCGGCCTCCCGACGTCATCTGTGCACAAAATTCTGAAAGTTAATTTGCAGAAGAAAAGCTATCATTTGCAGGTTTTACATGATTTACATGAGGAAGATTTCCCTCGACGAAGTGCTGTGTGTGCTGATCTCGTAGAACAAATTTGGAGTGATAATTTAATGGACAACATTCTCTTTAGTGATGAAGCCACTTTCCATACGTGTGGAAAAGTAAATCGCCATAACTGTCGAATTTGGGCAGATGAAAGACCGAATGATTTCGTCCAAAATTGGGAAAGAGACTCGCCTAAAGTTAATGTCTGGATGGGTTTAACAAAATCTAAGGTTTATGGTCCTTTTTTCTTTGCTGAAGCTACAGTTACGGGGCTTATTTATCTGGACATGTTGCAGCAATTCCTTGAACCTCAGCTGATTGGGGATAGGATTGTTAGTACCGTCGTCTATCAACATGATGGTGCTCCTTGTCACTATGCCAAAATTGTTCAGGATTATCTAAATGGACGTTTTCCAAATCGCTGGATCGGACGCGGAAGCAACAAAAGACCTTGGCCAGCGAGATCACCAGATTTAACCCCTTTAGATTTCTTTGCATGGGGCTTTATCAAATCGCACGTCTATCAGACGAAGATTACGAGTCTTGAAAACTTACGTATACGAACTGCTGCAGATAACATAACCCCGCAAATGCTCCAGAATGTGTTTAGAAATGCTGCGAAACGATTTGAGCTGTGCAGGGATACTGATGGGCGTCACGTCGAATCCTACTCTTAATTATTTAATAAATGTGACCACTTTATCATTTTATGATTGAATTCCATATAATTTCCAAGTGCTTCACAAAAATAGATCCTGACTTTATGTACACCCTGTATAATAAATAAACAAAAAAATCCTTTAAAAATGCATACACGAGATGGGTGTACGCGTGGTGTGAATGAACTCTGAAGCTATTCTTTTCATTATACTTTTCCTACTTTCCTTGTCTGTTCTATACTTTATTATAACATCTATTCCTGCGTGAAAGCTTTACGCGTTTAAAGTGTGAACATGGTATAATAGTTTCACTATTCTCTCTCTCTCTCTCTCTCTCTCTCTCTCCTCTCTCTCTCTCTCTCTCTCTCTCTCTCTCTCTCTCTGTTCTACTTCTTTTTAGACAAGCTTAGAGTGGATCTTATGGTTTTTGCTACTGTAGCTCGTAACTCCGTAACTTTATAGCACGAAATATGTCGTCGTGAGTTTGAGGCAATTCGAGAATCAGTGTTGAGCGGAACCTTATTCAATTTCGTGTGGATCTTATACCGGAAACGTTCGAGGGTCACGTGTGTGAAACCCTTGTTTTAAGGTAATAACAAATCAATCCTTCCTACGAATACTTATTTAAACTAAAACTTCGTCTAAAACTCTGACCATTTTGAAATTGTCAGTTTGATTAACGTGTTAAAATATGACAAGCTTTCGTTTTCATTGTGTGATGCGCTTTCCGTATGTTTGGATTTATTCCTCAACACACACACACACACACACACACACCACACATTTGTTACCGAAATACGAGAATAACAGGACAAGAAAGTACTTACACCTTTTCAAAGAAGCGTAAAACGCATCAACCATAAGAACTACATCGGCATTCAACTGTATTTTTCAAACACGAACATATTAGAGACATTCAGGCTTAAAAAAAAGCGGGGGTAAGGGTGTTGATTAAATTCAGAAATTTTCTTTTAGAAATTAGAGGATAATGAGATACAATGAATTCCTCCGTCGAGTCCAAAGCAGCTGTTCATCGAGCCAACGTTGGTATCCTATATACGAGCGTCGGACCAACCGATGCTATTACTTTATTGCATAATATCTGATTTTGTTACTTTTTGAAGCATCGTATCTTTTTGTTAATATTTCTTTGTTCCGCTGCTTTCACAGAAGCGCAAAAAGTAAA
This sequence comes from Bathynomus jamesi, assembly GCA_023014485.1. Lineage (NCBI taxonomy): Eukaryota > Metazoa > Arthropoda > Malacostraca > Isopoda > Cirolanidae > Bathynomus > Bathynomus jamesi. The sequence goes on from JAJOZX010004912.1 coordinate 5,253, forward strand.
GGAAATGAGGTTATTCCTAATTTATTTTTTTTAATAGGACATCCATAATTAGTATTTATTTAGTTATTTTTTTAAATAAAGTATTTGGCGATCTCATTTACAGACGAGTAAATTTTAACACTTGATATTTCATTCAAGAGCCCTTTTTCTGTATTCGCAACAATATACACAAATTTAGAGTAATTTATCAACTTTAAAATCTCTCAAGTGGAGGACATTTTATTATAATATATATATATATATATATATATATATATAATATATATATATATATATATATATATATATATATATATATATATATATATATATATATGATGCCAACTTACAAGGAAAAAGAAAAATGAATCATTTTTTTTTTCCTTGTGGGTTAGCATCATTCATTCATTTCACATGTTTAATTGTGAAATTCATCCCATATACTGTATATATATATGTTACGGCTTTTTGCGAAATCGGCCTTTTTGCAATTGTGTATATTGTTGCAAAAAGGCCGATTTCGCATAAAGGCCGTAATATATATATAGGGTGTCCCATAAGTCCGGCATCATAGGAGAAATTCATATTTTTCTGTTTCTACAAACCATAATTCATATTTTTCTTTCTACAAGCCATAATGTCTGTGAGCAAGGAAGAACGAATCCAGATAATTCTACTCATAGGAAATCGGAGTCAAAGAGAGGCCGCTGCTGAATTTAACAGACTGCATCCAGACCGCGAGCCAATAACGCAGAGTTGTGTTAGCAGACTTGTTGCAAAGTTTAAGGAAACAGGATCCATAGAAGATAAACCACGCAGTGGACCTTCAAGGAGGTCCACTGACGATGATACAGCGACTGCTATCCTGGCTCATTCTAACAGAAGTCCCAATAAGTCTCGTCAGCGATTGTCCGCCGAGACAGGAGTGTCGAAAAGTAGCATCCATCGCATGGTTCCAGCAAGACGGCGCTCCTGCACATTACAGCACCCAAGTAAGGAAATACCTGTACCAACAATTCCCTGGTCATTGGATAGGACGTCGAGGGCCTGTGGAATGGCCAGCTAGAAGCCCGGATCTCACGCCACTAGATTTTTATCTCTGGGGCCACTTGAAAGCGCTGGTATACGCAGAGAAAATTAGGAGTGTTGAACATTTGCGGCAGCGCATTTTTGGGGCATGTAACACTTTACTCCTGACATCATTCACCGTGTGCTTGCTGACTGGGTATCACGTCTGAATTTGTGTATTGAAAACAATGGCGGACATATTGAGCACGTTCTGTAGATAAAAGCTTTTGTTTTGCCTTTTTTTTATTATTTTTCCTATGATGCCGGACTTATATATATATATATATATATATATATTGTGTGTGTGTGAGATTAAGCTCTAATAAAACCAATAGATGAAAGAGTAAAATTTATAAACTATGAAATGCATTTCTTTCATGTTCCCTTCATAAGACTATATTATATGAACATTATTTGCCTTTATACAAAATTATAAAAAATGAAGTAAAAGAAATAACGTTGGAAACATTTTGTTACCCCTTAAATTATAATTTTCTCTCTGTAACTTTTTAGATACTTAGACGCATTGCACACGAGCCTTTAAAAGCGGTTTATGTGTTCACCATGGAAGTCTTTTTGCTTTCATTCGTACTCGCTGCTCCGAGCCTCCTTCCGAAACAAGTGATTTATTCTGGTTAATCAAATGAACATTTTCAGCCACGATCTCTTACGACGGATTTCACCTTCGTCTTGGAATTTTTCACCATCTTCACCCTACTTTATTATCCATTTCGGTAATAGCGGACGTGGCCTCTCACTCTGTGTGTAATGCGTCGTTTTGTTTTTCTTTTTTAAGCCAGTGTTATCTCCTCCCCCCCTCCCCCCTTTCTCGTTCTTTGCAACCCACTATTGAATATTTTTACATGACACCGAAGCATCTTTTTTATTTTTTTGCCGCAGCGCCATTTTGTTTTTTTCCTTTCTCATTCCCTCCATATTGAACCGAGCACTGTTTTTTTTTGTTCTTCGTAGGCAAACCAGAAAGTAAGTCATTGTAGGCTACACACACACACACACACACACACACACACACACACACACACAACAAAAATTGTGAATCCCTGTTTTTGTATTTTATGTATGCATGTTAGTAATGAGTATAATTACCATATCTTGACTTAATCACACTTATAACAACAGAAATATAATTCGTGTTTACTTTTAAACAAGTGTGAACATGTTCAGTATTGTTTCATCAATTGTTTCTTTTCCTTGATAAAGATATACCAAATTGACAGTTGTTGCGCATTGCGCTTTTCAAGTTTTAATTTTTTTATTTATTTATCTGCATCAGTCAGTACTCCAACGAATCGATATGAAGCTATGGCACATGACAAGGTAAAAGCGACGTAACAGTTCCCAAGTAATCTACGGATATGTTATGTCACTTTGTCATGCCACCCGACGCCCACATACAAAGTCTGAGTGAGGCAGCGGACTACTTATTACTCTTGCTTTATATATATTACGTTTCAAAGCTTCCAGTCGTACTAGGGAGGCCACGCCGATTCACTTTTTTTCATTTAAGGTTGCTTAATCCCCGGCCCCAGTGTTTCTGAATCTTTTGCGTCCGAGGACCAGTAATTTCTAACAAAAATCATCGCGGCCCAGTACATACGCACAGGGCTGACCAAAGGAAACAGACACGACGATCATTGTCATCAAGAACAAATGGCAAAGTTCATTAATGGAATGTCCAAAACGTGTCAATTTTACATAATTCATAGGAGAAACCAACACGATTCTAAATTTATTGATTCAATAAAATTAATCTTATTATTTATTGACTTTTATTATCAAATCAAAAACTATGGTAAAACCGAAGATGTCTATTTACTTTTGTCAGCTATATACAGTATATACAGGGCGTCCCAAAAAAATGTATACACACTTTAAATAATTATAAAGGCAGTGTTTATTAAAATACATTTCATTTTCAAAATGTAATAGAATCTGCAGACATTATTTAATTGTTTTGTCAACGCCTGTTTTCAAACTGACGTCCGTTCTGGTCCAGGCACTGCTGATAACGCGAAGCAATGGAATCGCAAACATCACGAAACATTTCGTTTGGTATTTGTGTGCATTCTCGTTCAATGGCTGCTCTCAATTCAGCGACTGTTGCAGGTTTTATAGCGTAGACTTTGTCTTTTAAGTATCCCCATAAAAAAAGTCTAGTGGTGTGAGGTCTGGTGAACGCGGAGGGTATTCTACGAAACCCCTTCGTCCAATCCACATCCACATCGTGCCAAGTACCACTCGCAATACTCCACTCTTCGGTCCGGATCATCTTCATTAATAGCATGGACTAATCTTGGAATGTAACTTTTCCATTGACAGCGCTTCAAAATGCGTTGGACAGACGATTCTGAAATTCCTACCTCACGACTCGCTTGCCGCACAGATCTTCTTGGACTTTGGTGATACGTTTCCAGTACTCTTTCTTGCTTTGTGGGGCTTGTCGATGTCCGTGGTCTTCCGGAACGCTTCTTGTGGACATTCTGAACAGTTTCCATCGGCTTCAAACTTATCTCTAATTCGAGTGATGGTAAGTCGCGTTGGTGGATCTGTTTGAAACTCCCTCCTAAACTGTCTTTGCACTTCAACTGCGTTTTCACACTTCCAGTAGCATTTTAGAATGAATTTCCTTTGTTCAAAGCTTAGTCTGACTGCCATTATTAATTCTAATGGGTTTAACTTGGAAAGAAAGAAACATCAATTGAGCTATCAGCTGTTAAAGTGTGTATACATTTTTTTGGGACGCCCTGTGTATATATATATATATATTTTTATTTTTTTTTTTCCTAAGTTCAGGAAGAACCGATTCGCCTCTATTTAAAAGGACATATCTCAGCAGAAAAACAAAGAAAAAGTGGGAGGAAAGACAGGAAAAAGAAAGGGTGGAGGGGACAGTCAAAGTGGAAAAAAACCAAGGACTGCAGGGTCGAGCCCCATCATCCTTGGGTGCTAGGGCCGGGAGGGGGCACGTGAAACCTCCAGGAACAATCACGTACAAACGAGCACAAAGAGCACTCCAGGGCACGAGCTTAGAACCCCCTTGCGGGGATATATTGTATATATATATATAAAATCAGGTCATCCCATAAGTAATGTCGTTTTTTACGATAGATTAAGTTTAAACTAGTCCTACTCGGTTTAAGCATAAATTTTCCGAAGGTTATATCTAAGAGGAGATTTATCGTGTTTCGCTACATACTTTACAGACTTTGACCGGTGAAGACGTGTTTTGCTTTATGTGAACCCCTCATAAACATGGCGGTATCAGAAGAGCATATCAGGCATATAATGCTTTACGAGTTCAAAAAATGGAATAGTGCTACTGAAGCAACGCGAAACATTCAGGACGTTTATGGCAACGATATTCTGCATGTGAGGAAATGTTTCAAAAGATTAGGAATGGTGACTGCTGTTTGACAGATGCAGCACGCTCTGGACGCCCTGCTGAGTTTGATGATGACCTGCTGTTAGACGCACTTGAAGAAGACTGTTCAACAACTGTCGAAGAATTGGCCCAGAAACTCAATTCATCCCCGTCCACCATCCATCGACATTTGCAACAACTCGGGAAAGTGCCTAAGTTAGGAAAATGGGTGCCACATGAATTGTCGGTCGACAATCTGAGGGTGCGGGTAAACATTAGCACAGCTCTTCATTCCCGTGAACTCCAAGATCCGTTTTTGCACCGTTTAGTGACTGCTGATGAAAAGTGGATACTGTACCAGAATGTTAAGCGCCGTCGACAGTGGGTTTGTGCCGGAGAACCAGCGACACCACAGCCAAAACCAAATCTTCACCCTCGGAAGGTGTTGCTTAGTGTTTGGTAGGATAAAGGTGGTGTAATACACTTTGAAACCTTACCACACAACCAAACAATCACCGCTCAAGTCTACTGTCAACAACTGGATCGATTGAACACTGCACTAAAAGAAAAGAGACCACCTTTGGTTAATCGGAAAGGAATCGTGTTCCACCACGACAACGCACGTCCTCATACCGCTCGGATCACTTCTGCAAAAATTGAGGAGCTTGGGTGGGAAAAACTTCCACATCCTCCATATTCTCCAGACCTTGCGCCTTCAGATTATCATCTCTTCAGGAGTCTGCAAAACTATCTTGACGAGAAATGGTATACTTCTTTAGATGACCTGCACACCAGTCTTTGTACGTTTTTTGCCTCAAAACCGCCTGAATTTTATAAACATGGCATTGAAAAGCTTGTAGGACGTTGGCCAGATTGTCATTGATTTCGATGGAAAATATATACTAAATTAAAAAGTTTCAGTTGAGTTTTGTTTTGTCCTTCAGATTCCGATCTAAAAAACGACATTACTTATGGGATGACCTGATATATATATATATATATATATATACAGGGTGGGCCGTAAGTTTCCATACATATGAAAAATTAAACGTTTGTTTTTATGTTTCAGATACCCTAAGAATATGCGTTTGACGTAAGATCTTGTTTACTGATGAAGCAAATTTTTACGTCAATGGAGAGGTTAATCGGCAAAACATACGTTATTGGAGTAATGCTAACCCTAACTGGCTGAGTCCGACGAAGATGCAAGGTGCCGGTAAAGTGATGGTGTGGGCCGGGATATGGGGTGACAGAATTATTGGACCAATTTTTGTCAGTGGAAATCTTAATGCCGAAAGGTATCTTAACATGTTGCAAGAAGAGATTTTCCCATCCCTGCTAAACGAGGAAGGTAACTTCCCAGTTTACTTCCAGCAAGATGGAGCTCCACCTCATTATGGTCTTCACGTGCGTCGGTATTTGGATCAGCAGTTTCCGGATGCTTGGATTGGTCGGCGTGGTCCTGTGGAGTGGCCTCCCAGATCCCCAGATCTCACCCCCCTTGATTTCTATCTTTGGGGGCACTTGAAGGCCATGGTGTATCAGGAAAAGATACGAGACATAAATCATCTAAAGGAACGTAGGCTATCACCAACGCCATTACAAGCATAACGTCAACTGTGCTAATGCGTGTTCATCAACAGTGGGGAACACGTATTGAAATGTGTTTTCAAAACAATGGCAACCATGTAGAGCATATTATATAAATAAAATGGTTGTCCATAAAAAAATGTTTATTTTTCCTATGTATGGAAACTTACGGCCCACCCTGTATATATATATATATATATATATATATATATATATATATATATATATATATATATATAACGTAAAGAACGACGCTTGTATAGGAGATATTCCGCGCAAGACGAGAAAGAGAAAACAACAAATGAAAAAATGAAGTACCACCTGGGAATCGAACCCGGGATCTTCCCAGGTGGTACTTCATTTTTTCATTTGTTGTTTTCTCTTTCTCGTCTTGCGCGGAATATCTCCTATACAAGCGTCGTTCTTTACGTTATTTATACTGCGTGTTCTTTGCAGTTGAATGTATATATATATAATATATATATATATATATATATATATATATATATGGTGGAAGTGGAACATCCAAGTATTTCTTTTCTTGGAATCTGAATTTGGACATAAAATTTATGGTGATTACGAATCAATGAGTTCAGGACCAGAATTGGGAACGGAATTTTGGATTTGCCACTTTCCTGAAATCCTACTTCATCCATTTTGCTCTGTTTCATGGACATAATCTGCACGCAATAAATGTAGCATTTGTATGTTTTATTCATTGGACACACACACACACACACTGTAATATATATATATATATATATATATATATATATATATATATATATATATATATATTACAGGGAATCTGTGTAACTAGGGATTTCATGAAATTCCTAAGATGTTCAGGGATTTCATGTAAGGTTAAGTCGTGATATTTTCGTTAAACCTACGAAAAATTATTTAATGCCCAGTTAACTGAATGCTCGGTTAGGTCAACTGTACGTCCTTGACGATTGGTTAGGTTAAGTCGTGATATTTTCGTTAAAACTAACGAAAATATCACGACTTAACCTTGCATGAAATCCCTGAACATTTTAGAGATTTCATGAAATCCCTAGTTACACAGATTCCATGTAACATATACAGGATGGGCCAAAAAAAACCTAATACCCTAATTTTGAACAATATAATTTTACCTTTATCAAATGTTATTTGTACAATTAATGTGTGTCCTGTATAGAATTTCATGGTCTATCTCGTGGTGACGTTGGATTTTTGTTAACTATAACCATTATTTTGTAATTCGCTGTTATACAGACACGGGTAGAAAAACTTTGTTTCTATCCAGTTACCTAATTGAGTCCAAGATTATACGGAATGTGCCCTCCTCCATTATCAATGCACACTTGCAACCTTGACTTCTCCCTTATCAACGGCAGTACCGCATCAAGGATTTTTTCTTGGTAATAAGCAGCAGTGATTTTGGCATTTTTATCAACAAAAACAATCTCTGACTTCCCTTACTTTGAAATAAAGATGGAAACCATGACTTTTTGAGAAAAATGCGGACGTTCCCTGCAAAGTCGATCTAGACTGATAGATTTTTTGTCCTGTCTTCCATAAACTCGGTCATTTTGTGTGTTTATTGTTGAAGCAACCGTAAACGTCTTCTCGTCGCTGAACCATATTTTCGACACTTCTCTGTCTGGGAATCGATCTAACAGAGCACGACATTTTTCAACTCTTGCTTGCTTATTTGATGCAGAGAGCTTATGAACTTCGACTCTTAAAATATTTAAGACCCAGATCATCTTTCACTATACGACGAACACTAGAGCGAGAAATACCAGTAATTTTTTAAATTTCTCTAACGGACTTGTGGGTGTTGGGCCGTTCTTCTTGACTGCATATCATGGATGAAACCGTGTCAATATTTTCCTCAGTCCTGTATAGAATTTCATGGTCTATCTCGTGGTGACGTTGGATTTTTTTTCGTTTGGTCGGCCTTGTGATATTGATTTTCTCTGAGATATTGAAGTCCAGGTATCGTCCATCGTTTATTTGGAAACTCTTTCTTCATTCGTTTTATACCGCAGTGTTTCTCCTTACACAGGTTCAATATCAATGCTTCATCTTCCAATTGACCTAACTTGGCATTCAATTGACCTAACCTGGCATTCAATTGACCTAACCTGGCATTCAATTGACCGGGGGCAACTCGCAAGTAGATAGCTCACAGCACTGCATTTTCATAAGCTCACACTGCAACAATAATGTTCAGACTAAATTAGGTCTAAGCAAACAACAAATAAACATTAATAATAACAACATATTACTGTTTATGCGAGTTCGTACGGAGAAAAAGGTATGCAAATGAAGATTTATTTATTAAAATATTATTAAATATTGCAAATTTTAATAAATAAAGGATATTATCTGCGTTTTATTTTGTAAGACCCACAACATAGCACTACATAATTTAGATAACGGTCATGCGCCATGCAAAACTAGTATGCATATAAATGCAATTTTTTTCGTATGTTGCGCATATTTCTCTAGGAAAATAATGTCATTGTCGTTATTAGAATATAAAAATTTATTAGTATACAAACTTTCAGCTAAATCCCGTGGGGTCGTCCATTTGGAAAAGATCCGAAAAAACAAACGTTATTGTGTTTAATTTAAACTTTTGGTAAATATTTAGGTTAATATGAGTTTTATCGCACTCAGAATATCAAAAGCAAATATAATTATAAAATATTCAAGCATAATTTTCTCATCATTTTCATATAAGTCACTATGCTCGCAGATGCGTACTTAACAAATTATGTACATTTGAATATTATGACATTTTTGCATTTTTTTTCCCGCCCTTCCAATATTTTGATTGGTGACGTCATGAGAACATGATATATGAGCTAGATTTTTAAGTTCTTAGGCCTTTTAAGTTGCTAGTCTACTTCTGTTAGGTTTTGATAGATGTTTGTGGCGATGACATGTGAACGGTGCGAATATTATTTTGAGGATTTAATATACTCTAGGCTAGGTTAGCCAGGGTTAGGCTAGTTTAGCCAGGGTTAGGTTAGGTTAATTAATTAACCTAACCTAACCCTGGCTAACCTAACCTAGCCTAACCCTGGCTAACCTAGCCTAACCCTGGCTAACCTAACCTAGCCTAACCCTGGCTAACCTAGCCTAACCCTGGCTAACCTAGCCTAGAGTATATTAAATCCTCAAAATAATATTCGCACCGTTCACATGTCATCGCCACAAACATCTATCAAAACCTAACAGAAGTAGACTAGCAACTTAAAAGGCCTAAGAACTTAAAAAATCTAGCTCATATATCACGTTCTCATGACGTCACCAATCAAAATATTGGAAGGGCGGGAAAAAAAAAATGCAAAAATGTCATAATATTCAAATGTACATAATTTGTTAACTACGCATCTGCGAGCATAGTGACTTATATGAAAATGATGAGAAAATTATGCTTTAATATTTTATAATTATATTTGCTTTTGATATTCTGAGTGCGATAAAACTCATATTAACCAATATTTACTATTACACCGGTCTCCGGTAGAGTTTTAAAAGCTGGTTTTCAATGTTTTTCAATGTGCTGAAAAACATAAATTTCACCTTCAAAATTGGCCGAACCTAAAACAACCTAAGCAAACCTAACCTAACCTAACCTAATCTAAAACTAACTGATTCAAATTAAAATCGGTGGAAGCGCCAATTTTTTACCCTTTTCCCGTTAGAGAGTTTAAGCTTCAATAACTCTTTAACAAATCATTTGCGACGGAAATGAGTATCATTTTTGAATTCAGCACATTGAAAAACATTGAAAACCAGCTTTTAAAACTTTCTACCGGAGACCGGTGTGATAGTAAAGAAATACCAAACTTTTTTTCTAGTTGAAATTAAACCTACTTTTTCCACAGTGAATAATTTTTTTGCAATATTTTAAGTACCGTAATTATTTTTTAATAAATGATTCGATTTTAATAAGAAATCTGAAGATTTTAATTTTTAATACGTATGACTTTTTTTTCCTTGGGGTGGGTGGCGGTGCTTATGTGCGAAGTATAGAAAATGTTGTGTTCTGACGGCGGGATGCGGTTGCGCAACTTGAACCTAGTTCTAATGCGAGAAATCGTCGTAAAATGTATCCAAATAAATTGGGTATGTTTCGACACAAACTGAGCATGGCGATTCCACGATGAAATATTTTGTTTTCAATAAATAATTAAAAGGTGTGGATCAGTTTTAGGTAATGTAACGTATCAGGTATCACCCTAATTTTTGTATTATACTTTCCTTCGATTGACTGGCTATTCGAGATGGGTGAGTGAATGTACTCTACAGCATTATTTTCTTTAAATATTCTTTTTATAATTTTCCTATACCTCTTCTTTTAACACTTTCTCTGACGCATTTCAGATGAAATAGCTGAAAAGAATTTTAAATTCTAACAATGTAATTCTGTCGGTATCGAGGCCATTTTTGAAGTTAGGCTTTTAATTAATTTCATTTCGAGTATTTTTAAAAATATGTAAAATGGAACAATTAATTATATTGATTTTTACGTTCATTTATGAGGGTTTGAACGACGGTTCAGGATCGACCTGTGGTCGACCCCTTTGCAGCATCCCGCCTCAGTTGCGGGATTTGGTGGAGGAGATAATTGCTTTCCGATCTCCTCCTGCCCTCGTAGCCAGATACGCATGACTGGTCAGGAACTTTGCGCAGGAACTTGTCCAGCAGCTGGTTCTTGAAATTATTCGGGTTGGTGTTCTCCAGTGGAGGTTCCTGATACTGATGTTCTTGTATCCAAAATCAGATTTTGGTTTATGGAGGAATGAGAAAGAGATATGACATCACTCTGCATTTGTAATTTGTTTTTATTTGGTGTTATTTTATATACAAGATATCTAAGCAATTGTAATAAGATGATACTTCTTAGCTTGTAATCCTGAATTTGTGTCTGTTTACGACATGGAGATTATTATTACTTTAATTAATAATAATAATCTCTTCTCTGTTCTTTAACGTGTATATTGGTGGTTGTTGTTGTTTGTTAGCCGATCAGCCCACCCTGATCGAGCAAGCCGACGGCACGCAGGTAACCGATCGCCCCCTCCAAAGTGGACCAGAGGTTCAGCGCACTAGTGATGATGTGTTGTGTTCTATGTTGTTAGAGCGCTACAGTCTGTCATAATGTGCTTAATTGTTTGTGGTGTCTCCTGGCACAGGTGCCAGGTGTCGTCTGTGTTGTTGTCTAGTCTGTGTTTATATGTCTGTAAGTTGGATGTGTGTGTGTTTTTTCTGTACTGTGTGGTGTCTGTGGGGCGTGGTTCGGAACGGAGTATTTGGTTATAGTGTCTCTCTGGTGTTACCTTAATGGTGCGAGGTGTTGGTGCATGATTGTACATGTAGTGGCAAGGGTGTTGTTGGTTAGTTATCTCTGCTGCCATGAATTATGTTCCCCTCATGTCCAAATGTTCCCTAATTTTCAGTAATTTTTTTTCTGTGTGCAGGTGTTCTATTGGCGTTTTTGAGTACATCCTGTAATGATACGAAGTGCGTTGTTTTGTATTGTCTGTAAGGTATTTGTGTGTGTGTGTGTGTGTGTGTGTGTGTGTGTGTGTGTGAGTGAGAGATAATGGGTGCCCAGCATGGGCTAGCATAATCCATAACTGAGCGAATATATTGTTTGTATATGAGTGATGTTGTTTCCTGCTGGTGTCCAAAGTTTGTGCCTGTTAGTACCCTAAGCGTGTTAAATCTTGACGTACATTTGTTTTTAATGTCCTCAATGTGGTTTGCAAAAGATAATGATGTGTTATATGTGACACCAAGTATTTTGGTATTTTGTGGAATGTTGGTGGTGTTTAGTGGAGTGATCTGGTGTTCTTTTGTGTTGCTTGTTAGCAAGGTGATGGTTCATTTTGTGGACGCTACTTTGAGTCTATTGTGTGTAAGCCAGTCTTGTATACTGTTTATGTATGTTTGTAGGTTATTTGTAGCGGTGTCGATGTTGTTGTTGGGTGGATGTTAGAGTAATGTCATCTGCATATGATAAGGTAAGCTTGTTAGCTATGGGTGTTGGAATGTCATACATATATACAGAGGCGGATTAAGACACCTTGGGGCCCCGGAGCAATGAAGAATATGGGGCCCTTTTCTATAGCTTTTTATTAACAATACATGCACAGTACATAGTACATTTACACGAATTATATGTACGGTGCTCAGGCTAATTGACAAACAAACTTAAAAGAACCTTAACACAGTGTATTTTGCCGTTTGCCAAAACCAAACGGTATTAAACAAACTTTACTTTAGGGCCTATAAAACATAAAATAAAACAGGGAATTTGTCAGTTTGTGTACTCTGTCATATCAAAGAAGTTTGCGGAATCTCGAATTATATCATCGAAACTCAGTTGATTGGGGGTCCCCCTCAAGCATGGGAGCCTGAGGCTTCAGCCTCAATAGCCTCGGTGATAATCCGCCACTGCATGCATAAGTTGAACAATGTTGGTGAGAGAACAGAGCCTTGAGGGACCCCGTTCGGAAAAAGCTTGTTTTTGGACGACGTGCCATTAAATGTGACATGTGAGTATCTTCCTGTAAGGTAGTTGCTCAGCCACCTTTTGGTGTTATTGTGCATGTTTGTGTTGAATATTTTGTTTGAGAGGGAAGCGTGGGATAGCATCAAATGCTTTACTAATGTCTATTGTTGCTAATAGTGTACGTTGAGCTGGTCCTCTGGAGTTGATGCCATCCATGATGTGTGCTGCGTGAGGTTAGTGAGTAATGTCGTGGTTGAGTGGTGAGTCTGAATCCATGTTGAGTAGGTGATAGTGGTATGTGTGGGTTGGTGATTTGTAAGATTAGTCTTTCTGTTAATTTGGAAGGTGTGCATAGTAAAGTAATGGGTCTGTAGGAAGCTGGTTCTGTTGGATTTTTTTTGGTTTGAGTAGTGTAATAATTTTACCTTGTTTCCATATGTTAGGAATAATACAGTGTTGGTATGAGTACGTGCTGATGTTTGTGAGAGCTAGTATTCCCTGTGGGCCCAAGTGTTTAAGGTGTATGTTAGATATGTTGTCTGGTCCAAGTAGCCTTCAAATTCTTAATGTTTTTGATGATCTTGGTGGTCTGGTCTGTATTGAAGGATCGTGTCGCGTGTGTTTTTTTTTTGCATTTCTGGTTGTTGTCTCTGTTTAGGTGACTTATCTTTGCGTAGTGATTAACTAGAATGTTAGCTTGTGTATATGTTGGGATATTATTTTGGCTGCGACAGATAGCCGCGTGTGAGGTGTGAATGCCGCTGTTAGAATGGTTAATGCTGTTTATAGTCTTGTATAGCCTGGATGTATATGTGGAGTGGTTTAGTGTTGTTATGAATTCCCTAAATATTTGTTTGTTTTTCATTAAGTTTGTTGTTTATTTCTGTGTTGAGCTGTTGTATCTGCTGTTTTATGGCTTCTGTGTGTGGTGTTTGTGTGTAATGTTTGAGGTTGTTACGTTGTCTTATGAGGTGGGCTATTATAGTGTAATTTGGGTTGTATTTCCTAATGTTGCTCTTGGGTATGTATTTGTTTGCATTATTGATGATCTGATTAAATGTATTCAATGTTGTATTGATGTTTATGATGGGTGTGCTGTTTAATGTGGTGAATTGTTCCTCAGTCTGTATTTTGAACTTTTCCCGATCAACTTTCTTGTAATTTCTGTAAGCGTGCCTAAGGCTGTTGGGGCAGAGTGTAGAACGTGTTGTAATGATGATGGGCAAGTGGTCTGATGACAGTTGTTTTTCTGTTCTCCAGTGTGTATGTGTTGCTAGTGAGGGGGAACAGAACGTTATGTCTGGGGAGGAGTTTGAATATCCTGATTGATGTGGATGTGTGTGTGTTCTTCTGTGTTGTTAAGAATGAAGAGGCTGTTTAGTGTGGCTATGTTGGCGCCTCTGTTGTTGCTTTGATTGTGCAGGTACCAACTAGTGTCTTTAGCGTTGAAGTCTCCTCCTAAGATGACATTAGGGAGAGAGACCAGATTGTGTAACTGTGAATTGTAATTGGCTGGCACCTGAGGTGAACTATCTGGTGAGATGTAAATGTTGATGAGTGTGATGTGTTTTGCGCGTGTTTTAATGTTAACTGCCCGTATTTCTATCGTGTTATCTGCTTGGATTGTGTTTGTAATGTTTTGGGTGGAATCACTGTAGCTAATGCTTTTACGTATGTAAGTGATGAGTCCACCCCCCCGTGACCCCCAGTACGATCTTGACGGATCGCCGTGAAGTCAGGGATGGTGGGTGTTTTGTGTGTGCGTTTTAGTTTTGTTTCTTGTATAAGTGCTATGTGAATGTTCTGTTTGTGTACGAATTCCCTAAGTTGCACGATTTTGTTTGTGAGGCCATCTATGTTGTACTGTAATATGTTAATATTATGCTTCTCTGTGTCTCATGGTCCTATTGTTTCTATGTCTTTGTGTATGGAGACATGTGTAAGTTGTAGTGGGGCCTGGACTAGTCTTAATGTCGCCGGAGAGTAATAGTAGTAGTCCGAGGAGCATATCCGGCACGCAAGTGGTCCCCGTAAATGAAAAAATAGAACGCTGGTATAGGTCCGGCCCCGGGATCCGATCGGCACTCTGACCGTGCTACGCAACAGTCCGTCGACTGCCAATATACACCGTGTATATTGGTGGTTTAATTACCTCACTTAATGAGGCAAAAAGTAAGATGTTTAGATAATATAAGGATACATAAATTAGTCTAGGCCGATGATTATAGTATTAATAATAAGCTCTTCCGCTGAAGGTTTGCATTATCTCATAACAATTGGCAAATTATATTCGTAGAATTGATTTTAATGTTGTTGAAACTAAAGTTATGCATTTGCATTGCTGCCCCAAAAGCAGAAAACAATCCTGTAACATTTTCGAAACCAAAGGCGAACCACAAGAATTTAAGCATTTGGGACAAATTATCACCAATTTATTTGAATGATACTCAGATATAAGAACGATATCGAAGTTTCTTTACTAAAGCAAACATGATTAGGAGAAACTTCAGATTCTGGTCAAGTGAAGATAAAAATATTTTTTCGTACTTTTAAAAGACACCATAATTTATGGGTAACAGCTTTAGGCTAATTATAAAAACGGTTCTGGCAGAACTCTAACTTTGCTTCGTAACTGAACCTTTAGAATGCTGCAGAAGTTAGCCACTTATATATATATATATATATATATATATATATATATATATATATATATATATATATATATATATATACAGGGTGTCCGAGAATTATCTGTACAAGTTTTGGCTGTTATTAAAAGTCAACCATGAAGTGTAGAAATTTCAGTGTTGTCCCATTTTACAGAGAATCTCATTAAGTTTTTTCTGATACCACGTTTTGACAAGTTTTTTAGAAATTCCAGTGTGTCCGAACATTATCTGTACAATTTCATCTTTTAATAAAATTCTTGATAACACACGTAAAATTCTTAAACAAAATTATTTAGAATCTCTATTTTCAAAAGTTTCTTTTATTAAAGTAACGTTGTTACAAGCATTCGATATGTGCACCATTAGTGATTCGCAAAACATCCAATCGATACTCCAAATGTTGCCATGTACGCTACAGCATATCCACATCAATTCGCTCAATAGCAGCTGTGATTCTTGCTTTTAAATCATCAATGTCTGTCACCCGCGTACATTTCTAAAAAACTTGTCAAAACGTGGTATCAGAAAAAACTTAATGAGATTCTCTGTAAAATGGGACAACACTGGAATTTCTACACTTCATGGTTGACTTTTAATAACAGCCAAAAATTGTACAGATAATTCTCGGACACCCGGTATATATATATATATATATAATATATATATATATATATATATAATATATATATATAATATATATATGAAAATTATTTCACGAAGGTAACACGTGAAAAATATTTATGATGAATAAAACCACGAAGGAAAGGAAACACAAAATGGTGCTCAAGCGCTTTCGTCTAATGACATCCTCAGGAACACTGAAGTACATAAAAAGGGTTAAGCCTATATATAGGTTACAGAAAGAAAAAAAGAAAAAATAAATAACATACATACACACACACACACATATATTATATATTATATATATATATATATACATACATATCTATATATACAAATACATACATACATACATACATACATATATATACAATAAACAGAGAAGTAAAAATAATAAAAAAAAAAAAAATTAAAAATTAAAACCTTAAAGGATTACCAGTGAGGCGTACAAATTTGTAAGGAAAAATATCGATTTTTAGCACAAGATCAAATGGATTATAAAGATACAAATTTTTACTGGAACTCTGCCGGGTTTTAACACAATGCTGCCTATGGTATAAAACAGCATCAATATTCCGTTAGAACAGGACAGTTGTCCAGTGCCCTTTTTGTCCATTTGTCAGAGTTAGCCCACTGTATTGATTGGAATAATGCTTCAGTTTTATTCCATTCAAGCAACATTGTTAATAGAAATATTCTTGAGTCTGCCATTATCCAACTTTCAAATAACTTCAACATAAGCAAAGGTCTTTTTCAACTCGATCCTGTTATGTTGAATTCCTTTAAAAAAGATTTGGATAAGAAGGGTAAAACATTAAATCTTTGGTAAACTTGTCTTCTACTTTATTAACTTTTAATTTGCATTTTATTATTTTTTTTTTTTTTTTTTATATATATCGAAACCTGACCATAGGCAGCATTGTGTTAAAACCCGGACAGAGTTCCATTATAAATTTGTATTTTTATAATCCATTTGATCTTGTGCTAAAAATCGATTAACTTTTAATTTGCATTTTATTTTTTTATATATATCGAAACCTGACCATAGGCAGCATTGTGTTAAAACCCGGCAGAGTTCCAGTAAAAATTTGTATCTTTATAATCCATTTGATCTTGTG
The DNA here is from genome assembly GCA_023014485.1 of Bathynomus jamesi. Classification (NCBI taxonomy): domain Eukaryota; kingdom Metazoa; phylum Arthropoda; class Malacostraca; order Isopoda; family Cirolanidae; genus Bathynomus; species Bathynomus jamesi. The sequence goes on from JAJOZX010004912.1 coordinate 22,203, forward strand.
CTAAAAATCGATATTTTTCCTTACAAATTTGTACGCCTCACTGGTAATCCTTTAAGGTTTTAATTTTTAATTTTTTTTTTTTTATTTTTACTTCTCTGTTTATTGTATATATATGTATGTATGTATGTATGTATGTATTTGTATATATAGATATGTATGTATATATATATATATATATATGTGTGTGTGTGTTATTTATTTTTTCTTTTTTCTTTCTGTAACCTATATATAGGCTTAACCCTTTTTATGTACTTCAGTGTTCCTGAGGATGTCATTAGACGAAAGCGCTTGAGCACCATTTTGTGTTTCCTTTCCTTCGTGGTTTTATTCATCATATAATATATATATATAATATATATATAATATATATATATATATATATATATATATATATATATATATATATATATATATATATATATATATATATATATATATATATATATATAAGGAAAAAAAAAAATGATTCCAAGGTCTTTCGTGTATTCTTCAGAAGTACACCTTGTCAAGGAATACACGGAAGACCTTGGAATCATTTTTCTTTCTTTGTGGGTTTGCATCATTTATTCATTTCACGTGTTTAATTGTGAAATTCATCATATATATATACCCCCGCAAGGGGGTTCTAAGCTGGTGCGTTTGAGTGCTCTTTGTGCTCGTTTGTACGTGCTTGTTCTAGGAGGTTTCACGTGCGCCCTCCAGGCCCTAGCACCCAAGGATGATGGGGCTCGACCTTGCAGTCTTTGTCATCTTTGGTCTTTTTCCACTTCGCCTGTCCCCTCCACCCTTTCTTTTTCCTCTCTTTCCTCTCACTTTTTCTTTGTTTTTCCGCCGAGATGTGCCCTTTTAAATAGAGGCGAATCGGTTCTTCCCGAACTTAAAAAAAAAAATATATTATATAATTTAAAAGATACTCGTAAACTATACATCATTTAAAGAATAATGATAATAGTAACAGTAAGGGACATGTTATTACTTCTGATTAGGTTTTGTTCACTCGAATTCAATGACATAAGACTGAAGCGATAAAATGACGAAAGGAAACATGCGATTAATAAGTAATCCCCCTTCGTCATCACTCGAAGTGACGCAGAACAAGCAAGGCTGATTGATGTTTTATTTGTACTTATTCTAATTTTGACCGAAGGCTTGAAGTGCCCTGAACGTAGGCAAGGCCTGTAAAGGCTGTATCCCATCATTTTTTTTTTTGTAGCCCTAAACCTTGATTCATGATGGTAAAGTAACCCTCAAAATGGACACCATGACTCACGTTCATATACATTGTACAGTATAGGGCTATAGGCTTATAGGTAAGATAATTTGTAACCAGATCCAAAACTCCGCCCACTTTTGCATTAGTTTTTTTTTGCCTCTTCTGCCATCTAGTATTTGAAAGGATAACTAAATTATCTGCGTAAAAACGTTATCATCATAAATTATATTTTAACATTATATAGTTTAATATTTAATGAAATATAGGATCATTAAATAAATTAAGCGTGTAGGCTTGCAGTTTTTTGAAGATTAATGTGGTAATATACTTTTAAGTCATGTGAATGTGCCCTTGTGCAAAGCTTAGTTTTCACTGCATACGTTAGGTGGAGAATATCTAATCTTCAATTGGCGAGATAACACGATAAATAATGGAAAATATAGACAGTTTCGTATTTTGTTATATATAATCTTTGCTTCTAGCCAAACTTAGATACCCAATTTAGATGAACTTTGGTTAGGTGTACGTAGATCCTACGTAATTTAGGCCTAAGTTGACATCATTAATATTCCTAAGGTTTGGTTGCAACTAATTATCATCATATTACTCTAGAATCTAGATACTAGAGACCCACTTAGTCTACGAGCACTGACCTAAATTAGGGTTGTAATCGTAATAGTTTCAGCAAAGTTTCCTGAAATATATCGCCTAGGCTTTCCTTTTAAAGGAACCTTTGCGGAGCCAGACACTGTTTTTAGTCTATAAAACTAAGCCAACTAGGGTTTAGGTTCATACCTTCATTTAAATAAGAAATTTATAAGGATGCACGCGAGATACACCCACGCAATTAAGGGCATAAACGAACTATATAACCTAAGCCAACCTGGATCAAACGGATCTTTTCTTCCTTTCAAAAGAATTCCGTTCCACTGATATTGCAGGCATCGGATTTATTTAAATTTTCATCAGTATTCCTATTCCATTTTCACTCCCAATCTCTTCTGTACACCAAAATATTATATTTAAAAAAGTCTAATCATTTGTCCCGGACATGATTGAATAACTTTAGCTTAACAAGATAAAAAATGGTTTTGTCACACTTGTCATTTATTCACTCGTGCCAATCAATGAATGCAATCAGTTCACAATTGGTTCATAAGTCTAGGCTCGAGTTGAAACAGATTGTTGTAGTAGTAGTAGTAGTAGTAGTAGTAGTAGTAGAGGAGAAGGGGAAGGAAGAAGAGGTTGGAGAAGGTTTGCTGTTACTGTCAGTAAAGTGAAAAATCGTTTTGGTCGTGATGAAAGATTTTTCCCCTGAAGTTCTATCACTTTCATGATTTTGATGCGGTACGACTTAGGTCAGTTTTCGGATATAAGTAAAAAGTATAGGCATTGCAACAGTACGCTATTTTATCATTGCGTAGGCAAGCAATATATCAAAAGTTCATATATATACACTTATGATACTTTCTGAGGGTTTGAACGAGGGTTACATTCGCTCCTGTTCGGCGTTATCTTTTGTATCACTTTACTCTTACACAAAATAGCAACTACTTTGTTATATAGGAGATTTTGGGGGGGTTCAGTTTAGGTTAACCAAACCTAACCTATTGTAAACAGGAAAAAAAACTAAAATCTTGAAGTAACAAAAAGTAGTAGTAGTAGTTTGACTTCGAGGTTTTAAATTAAAGTCCTAACGCGAGTGAAGTTCGAAAAAATAATCATTATATACGATAAAAGAGCGCATTCTCTAAACTTTTTAATGGAATCTCTTCCTACCTTAATTAACGCAAGCGTAAGTGATTAAAAATATGAAAAAATAAGACATCACATGTAGGAGCTAATGTAACTTCAATGACTACCGACGAAAATGTAGGAGGAATTTGACCATTTATACTTATAGGAATATATGAGATGAATTTCACAATTAAACACGTGAAATGAATGAATGATGCAAACTCACACAGAAAAAGAAAAATGATTGGAATCATTTTTCTTTTTCTTTGTGAGTTTGCAATATATATACTGTATATAAGTAAATAATGTTGCTCACGCAAGCAATAATAATATCGCGTATTCCTGTTGCATCTGTTTTTCCTCATTTATGAATTTCTCATTGAGAGGTATGTTCAGTGTTTTTGGAGAAAATAATTTTGATCTGCGCACCTGCATCCATCCTTAACTGAAAAATAAGATATAAAATCGGAGGTGGAAATGTTTTCTAATTAAATATGTAAAGAGTCTTGATTATTATTATTTTATACTTTCTTTCGATTCGTATCTTTAAGCTTTTGCAGCTGATTTAGCTGCGCCATTGACAGATATTGAGTTACAACGTTTGAAAAAAGGAAAGAAATTCTATTCATAAAATAATTTTAACATGGAATAAGTAAGTAAGTAAGTAAATAAATAGATAAAGTGTGTGTGTGTGTGTGTTTTTATTTTAACTTAATTTGTCTTTCAAACGTTTGGTAACATACACAACTTGATAGGGAGTTGATACGCAACTAATGCACAAAATGTACCAAATATAAAACGAAATGATTATAAGGAAAATATGAGAAATTAAACAAATAATGCAGTATACATTAAATCAGGGGTCCTCAGGCTTTGGCTGACGGACATGTGTCTCACGGCTCTGGTTCACGATAGCTCAACCTTAATGATAGTCATAAATAAGTGCAAAATACTCGAATGAAATTGTAATTTTGAGCCAAAATCATCTCAATGACTGCATGAGAATTGCGGTGATTCGCTACAATCTGTACTTTCAGAAGTTGTCAGATAACATTGTAGTGCGAGGTTTCCCATGAGAAGTAGACCTACTTAGGGTTTTGGTATTCGTTAGCCATCGATATTTCAAAATATCGATGTGGCTCACCACATATTCTGAACTTTTAAAGTGGTTCATGGCCCTCCCCCCCCAAAAGTTGGGACCACTGCATTAAATCATAACGAACATTTATACAAAGATTTATTAGTGTTTATATATTAAGAGATTTCGGCCTTCTTTGGAAGAGGTCTCCATTTATAAAAGCTTCTTGACAGTGGCACTCGCACTTCGTTCAGTCCTCTTCTGGAGGACAAAGTTCGTATCATCCTCGTTTTCCGATTTGACTTGAGCATATTTAAGTTTGTTGTGAGAATTCCCGAGACTCGCTCACTTTGCTTAAAGTACATTTTGAATGTTTAGTTTTTATTTTAAAAGATTTTTCCATTTTATTTTTAGGTTCATTTTGAGTTTCATGTTTACTTTCACTGATACCAATAAAATAATTATTTATTTATATTGGCATCTGTTACGCCAGAATTACTTAGATAACCTTCAGATAAGGACTTGGATAAGGAACCTCCAGTTGCCCCCATCTCTCTCTCTCCTCTCTCTCTCTCTCTCTCTCTCTCTCTCTCACACACACACACACACACACACACACACAAGTGCAGCTTACGTAACCGTGAGCAACTAACTTTCTTTTGTGTCGGCTAAATTTTTTTTCCAGTTTTCTTTCTTCAGAGCGACGTGTGATAGAAACGAACATGAATCGCTAACCTAATCGAATAATATAACTTAATCTCAACCAGACCTAACCTGAGGTCTATCATGTATATTGATCGAAATTACCTTTTATTTATATATAACGACTGCAGATGTCATCGAAGTATGCGACGTGCGGTTAGGTAGGAAAGAAGCGGTAATCGTAGTGATCCTTTCGAAAAGAGAGCGCAAGTTCGTGAATGGAAGCTTCTGTCGTCCGTGATCATTCAACCATATTAAGTTTGGCATTTTACTTTTTAGTCGCGTGATATTTTTATTCATTTCCTCGTCTTTGGTTCGCTTTTCTTGAACATTTTTGTAATTGTGTCGTCTTTCCGATTAATAGTTTTTGGTTTTGTGACAAGAACGGGTGCATTTGTGTTGCTTCAAGGAGCAAACACAAACTTGCGGTGCATTTTGTTCCCGATGAATCATGCTCTTATACCTATAAACAATCGGGAGTGTCTGCAATGCAAACTAACAACAAACGAAACGCACGTAAAGGAATTATAGATTCGACTATGATAAATCACAGTATTGTTGCTTTCAGTGGTGGTGAGTTACCTTGACGCTTTATATACTTGGCAGTTGTGGTGCGAGATACTCTTACCCAGAATGAGTGTACACTCTATTGTTACGTATAATTCGTACGTAATGATTCTGTAACTTTTGTCAGTAACTGACGTAACTTAAGCGTAACTTTACTGAACGTAACTTTCCCCGTAACGTTACCGTAATTTTTTGGTCAGTAACTTTCAATGCAACTGTTGCGTATGCCACTTTCTCGTGACATACCTATATACTTAAAAAAATAAACACGATTTTGGAAGGGAACCTGAAACGCACAAAGCGATAAATAATATATTAGTAATTCATTCACGTTATAAACGGTACTTAAAAATAAATAATAATAAAAGTAAAAGTACTTTCCTGTTATCCCGGACTCCAGACTTTTTGCCAGTTGCCAGACTTCAATTTTGACATAATATTTTCGTTAAAACTAACAAAAATATCACGACTTAACCTAACCTTACCAACTAATTAGGTTAATTGAATGCCCGGTTAGGTAAACTGTACGCCCTTAATAATTGGTTAGGTTAAGAATCGGGACCAAACAAAAGTGATCACTTTAGAAAAAAAAATTTATTTCTCCGAAGATAAAAGCTAATAACAAACTGACCTGCTTTTTTTCAGTCACGTGCTTGAGCTCTAAAAAAAAGGATTATTACGCTAATTTTCAAAAAACGATGCATTTTTGCACCGAAACTCGCTCGTTTTCACACTCCATTTATTTAATTGTGGAAAGTTTTTCGGAAATTCTAGGTATGAGTCATGATAGGATTAAGTTGTAAGACCATTGTTTTATTAAAATCGTACTGTCATTTTAACAGACCAAATTCTGAACAAATATTAATTTTAGCTCGGCAAAACTGTCACTTTCCACAATAAGCAAGTGGTCACCATGCTGAGAAAACTTTTTACCTTGTAAATATACGAGTTTTACCTGGACCGCAGAATAGTGGTCAGTTTAGTTTGGTGGTTACCATGCGAAAATGGTCACATTGGCAGAATCTATTATATATTTTTTTTACTGTAAAATTAGTGTTAAAAGTGAAACGCAAATCTAAACTTACGTTTTGTCTCTACTTTTTACACTTTGAAGACCTTCAAATCTACACATACTCGTACATACATTTTTTGTATAATGTTGCGTTATGGCCTTCATATAATTGAAAGTAAATGAAAAACCAAAATTACACATCAGACCTTTATTTACCTTTGGTTAGCTTCCGCCCAAATTGTTCATTCTGACAAAAGTCAAGCTTTTCACTCCACCTTAGACCTACAGTTTAACGTGGAATCCGAACCACGCCCCATCAGCAGCCCAGCGTCTTAACCACTAGACCACCTAGGGTACCCATTTATCTACCAACCACTTTCTTTATTGTGTGGAAAGATGAACAGCTGGGTTTTGCTGCGCGCTGGCTGCCGTCGGGTCTCGAACCCGGGGCCGATGGATTCATAGTCAGCGACGCTAACCACTACACCACCGAGGAAAGAGGAAATATAGTTTACGATGAGAATGTTTATAAATACATTGAAAACTTGCTTTAGTCTAAGAAACATCGAACATGCTTATCGGTATGCTAATTTCGACTCAAATTTGTATGCAACCGAACTTCAGGTTGTATTTATCATTTTATACTTAATTTCTCGACTCTATTAAGTCATTTTATGTAACACTAATGACAGTTTGTAATATAAGACATTTATTTATAGTGTACAGGCCATAATCAACAAACCATGCTTTGAAATAATACTTAAAGAGCAATCATTCGCGCACCACCTCAGTTAAATTGCTAACTAACCGAAACAAGACCAGTACGCATGCGCAGTCAGAACGTTTCAAAAAAATATATCCGAAGATATTTTCCTTGAAGAGTAAAGATACAAAGGGCCTCTTCCGAAATTTGGACTGTTTCCTATTTTTTTGAAAATAAGGTATCTAATGTAGATTTTTACGTTGATTTAAAAAATGTAAGTCTTTGTTTGGAGAAATTATTATTTTAAGTTACACGGTGTTCTAGTTTATATATATATATTATATATATATATATATATAATATATATATATATATATACACACAGGGTGTACATAAAGTCAGGATCTATTTTTGTGAAGCACTTGGAAATTATATGAAATTTTATCATAAAATGATAGTGGTAACATTTATTAAATAATTAAGAGTAGGATTCGACGTGACGCCCATCAGTATCCCTGCACAGCTCAAATCGTTCCGCAGCATTTCTAAACACATTCTGGAGCATTTGCGGGTTATGTTATCTGCAGCAGTTCGTATACGTGTACGTAAGTTTTCAAGACTCGTAATCTTCGTCTGATAGACGTGCGACTCGATAAAGCCCCATGCAAAGAAATCTAAAGGGGTTAAATCTGGTCATCTCGCGACACAAGGTCTGTTGCTTCCGCGTCCGATCCAGCGATTTGGAAAACGTCCATTTAGATAATCCTGAACAATTTTGGCATAGTGACAAGGAGCACCATCATGTTGATAGACGACGGTACTAACAATCCTATCCCCAATCAGCTGAGGTTCAAGGATTTGCTGCAACATGTCCAGATAAATAAGCCCCGTAACTGTAGCTTCAGCAAAGAAAAAAGGATCATAAACCTTAGATTTTGTTAAACCCATCCAGACATTAACTTTAGGCGAGTCTCTCTCCCAATTTTGGACGAAATCATTCGTCTTTCATCTCCCCAAATTCGACAGTTATGGTGATTTACTTTTCCACACGTATGGAAAGTGGCTTCATCACTAAAGGAATGTTGTCCATTAAATTATCACTCCAGATTTGTTCTACGAGATCAGCACACACAGCACTTCGTCGAGGGAAATCTTCCTCATGTAAATCATGTAAAACCTGCAAATGATAGCTTTTCTTCTGCAAATTAACTTTCAGAATTTTGCGCACAGGTGACGTCGGGAGGCCGAGTCTGTGTGATGCAGCACGAACGGACGTACGTGGCTCCTCAGTGATAATTCCGCGTACTGCATTCACGGTACGATCTGACATACACGGTCGTCCTGATCTTGCTTCATCATTTACAGATCCCGTTCGTTTAAATTTGTTCACCAATTTTCATATTGTCTTGTCTGTTGGCCCCGGCTTATGAAATCTCCTTCTAAACTTCTCTGATGTCATTGTATTTCTTTCCCTCGATTCGCCAAATTACTATTGCCACACGCTCTTCTGTATTCATTCTAAGGGCTTCTGAAAAGAAAAATAGAAAAAAATAATTATTTCACAAAAATAGATCCTGACTTTATGTACACCCTGTATATATATATATTTTTTTTTTTTTGCTACCCGCACGAAGGGTAGAAAAAATAACTGAATGCCCGGTTAGGTCAACTGAATACCCGATTAGGTTCATTGAATGCCCGGTTAGGTCAACTATGTACGCCCTTGACGATTGGTTAGGTTTAGTCGTGATATTTTCGTTAAAACTAACAAAAATATCACGACTAAACCTAACTAATCGTCAAGGGCGTACACAGTTGACCTAACGGGGCATTCAACGAACCTAACCGGGCATTCAGTTATTTTTCCTACCCTTCGTGCCGGTAGCAAAAAAATATATATATATATATATATATACACACACGTAAATTAGAACATCGTGTAACTTTTAAAATAATAATTTCTCCAAAAAAAGACTTACATTTTTTATATCAACGTAAAAATCTACATTAAATATCTTATTTAAAAAAAAAAAGGAAACAGTCCAAATTTCGGAAAAGGCTCCATTTAAATAATAGTTTCTTTTATGAAAAAAATGATACCAATGAATATTCAGAAATGCTTTTAATACACTCTTTTTAGCGCCTTCATTATTTTTTTCGGAGCAAGTGTAGTTTACGTCGCCCTGACGCAAAAGGGGGGACAAACTACACTAGGTGAAAGTTGGGGAACGTAAACTACACTACGATCTTTAGGAGACATTTTTTAAATGAATCCATCAAATAAAACGTTAAAACTAACAAAAATATTACGACTTAACCTAACCAATCGTCTATATATATATATACCTGGTGTCCGAGAATTATCTGTACAATTTTTGGCTGTTATTAAAAGTCAACCATGAAGTGTAGAAATTCCAGTGTTGTCCCATTTTACAGAGAATCTCATTAAGTTTTTTCTGATACCACGTTTTGACAAGTTTTTTAGAAATGTACGCGGGTGACAGACATTGATGATTTAAAAGCAAGAATCACAGCTGCTATTGAGCGAATTGATGTGGATATGCTGTAGCGTACATGGCAACATTTGGAGTATCGATTGGATGTTTTGCGAATCACTAATGGTGCACATATCGAATGTTTGTAACAACGTTACTTTAATAAAAGAAACTTTTGAAAATACAGATTCTAAATAATCTTTAAGAATTTTACGTGTTATCAAGAATTTTATTATAAGATGAAATTGTACAGATAATGTTTGGACACACTGGAATTTCTAAAAAACTTGTCAAAACTTGGTATCAGAAAAGACTTAATGAGATTCTCTGTAAAATGGGACAACACTGGAATTTCTACACTTCATGGTTGACTTTTAATAACAGGCAAAAATTGTACAGATAATTCTCGGACACCCTGTGTATATATATATATATAATTATATAAATTAAATTGACGATTGGTTAGGTTGTCGTAATATTTTCGTTAGTTTTAACGTTTTATTTGATTAGGTATACGCGGATAATGTAGGGCAGTGGTTCCCAAACTTTTTTTACTCACGGCGCACTTTAGAACAAGTAAACATATTGTGGCGCACTTTGTACATAAATTCGAAAATTTATTCAAGAGGTATTTATACATATACTTTATTACGAATTTCAGTTTGTATTTTTCACATTTTGAAATATCTTGCTCTTTCGCGGCGCACCTAATTACATCTCGCGGCGCACGGTTTGGGAACCACTGATGTAGGGGAACGTAAATTACACTAAGCAGCATAGGGGGACGTAAACTACACTCGTTCCTTTTTTTCTTACGCCAGGCACCTAAACAGTAACACAAATTTATAAATATATTTATCGCAAAAAATAAGTATGAGAACATGTTTACACTTATCTTATTTTGATAGAATATTAATTTTATAATATGCCACATACAGTACTATGCAAATTATACATTATAAGTTACGAGGATTTATAGATTATATCTATCTAGAATGGTGGTACTTAATCTTTTTCGCACTGTTACCCCTTCAGCTAGCCAACAAAACCGTAATTACACCCCACACCCCGCCGCATCCCTTTTTAAATGGCAAATATGAGAAAATGAAAATTAGGAAAGAATAAAAAAATTTTAGTGGAATCATAACTCGCTTGTTTTTGGACAGTGGTCCCAGCTTGTTGCCCCCGAAAAAGGCCCGAATTACCTCCAGGTTAAGTACCATTGATCCAGAAGGATCCATATACGTATATGTAGTTTTCATTATTAAAAACGTTACGCCTAAGTTACGCAATTGAGAGAAGACAAAAAGTTACGGAATTATCACGGAACGGAATATTGGATAAGGGTCTTACTTACTTACTTAACGACAAAAAAGTTGCAAAGCAAAATAGGCGAAATGCTCATGTCACACACTGAATTCAATGTCACATGAAAGTTACGTTAAAGCGTGTAACTGACGGGAAACGTGCATGCAGAAAATTTTAGGAGTGTATGGGCGAAATGGTGCTTTGAAAACAAATAAACATCTACTATCTAGAATTTAATTTTTAAACAATCTCTGTAATTCTGTACCGATTCATCCTCTCTTCTATTGTTAATTTCGCAGCCATCCCCTATCATTCCTATGATGCGCGACTTTTGCGCCACCACATATATATATATATATATACAGGACCGGATCTAGAAGTTGCGAGGCCCTAGGCAGATCTAGAAATTGCGAGGCCCTAGGCCTATATATATGAAAGTATGGACTTAATTATCGGTACTATACCAGCAATATTAGAATCCCGCAAAGACAGAACTATGCCAGCACTTAAAAATTAAACCAAACCAAAATAATCACGCATGTAAATTGTATAAGAAATATAAATAAACCATACAAATAAGTATAAATTATAATATGAATCAAGATTTGTATCGAAAATAAAGACAATGATTTCTAAGATTTATATAATATTATAGGTAATGACTTTCCATAGTATACAAACGTTTTTCATATGTGATGTATAAGAGATGTTGACATTTCATTTTTTATAATAGTGAGCGATCGACTTATCAGGCTAAATATTAATGCTTTAATATTTGGTTCAGATGCTCCTTGAATATTACAGCAATGCTTTTCTACTTTTCTTCGAGCTAAACTCTTCAATTAATTGAGAATAATCTAATGAATTTGTTATATCGTTTTCTATTGATAACATAGCTAATGATTGCAATCTCGCTTGAGACATGGTGGAACGCAAATATGTTTTAATAAGTTTGAGACGCGATAAACTTCTTTCAGTCGAAGCAACAGTAACTGGGATGGTTAATACTATTCGAAGTGCAACATAAACATTAGGATAAATCTCACTTAGTTGTTTTTGCACTATATAAACAAGGGCATTTCCGAGATCTGTTTTCTCGGGTATAAACCTGCAAAGTACTTTAAGTTCTTCATAGAATTCTAAATCATTAATATCACTTGAACAGAACGCGCAAAACGGCTTGAGCGAGGCCCCCTTTGGCGCGAGGCCCTAGGCGATTGCCTAGTTCGCCTATAGCTAAATCCGGGCCTGTATATATATATATATATATATATATATATATTATATATATATATATATATATATATACAGTATATGCTTAAGGCAAATTGAATTTCTTTTGTAAACCTAGATTTAGAGGACTATAAATTGAAACCAAAAAGGAAAACGGTGATGCTTTTCCCTCACTAATGAGCTCCTCCACTTGTGCGCTGACCATTATTCACTCCTTTTCTTATAGACCGTTTCTCCTTTACCCTTTGAGGGCTCTTCCTTGCCAACACTTTTCCTTCTTTTGCTTCTCAAAGTTGTCACTCCACTCGCGGTTGCAGACGAATTCAAACGGTTACAAATGGTTAAATTTAACGGTTAGGGCGGTTAAGTGCGATTTAAAATGGGTTAAAACGGTTAAAACCATATTTGAGGTCGGTCTGAAGGTATTGGGACAATCAAACGCTCATTTTCATTATATTCTTCATTGGTATTCGGTAATTTCCGGGATTGTTCAGTTTCGTTCGGATCGCGTTTCTGAGACTGATGCCATTTTGTCTTCAATGATTTGGACGCGCTCCTCATTTTGAAAGGTTGGACGCAAAAGGTCTTTCGACATTTGTTCACTTTAAAAATTAGTGCGTTATTTTAATCCTCCCATCCATTAAGTACTTAAGATTGCTACATCATTCGTGGTTAATTCTGAAAATGAAGAGTGCCAAGTATTTTCTAATTTTCAAAACTTCCAAAGCAATGCATAGTAATTTAATTTTGAACTACAGTACTTAATGAATATTGTCGAAGCTCATTTGACATGAATTTGGGTTGAAATAACTGTAGTTGTTAGTTTTATTCTGTTGAGGGACGTTTCTAGAATTTTTTTAATGATTGCTTTCAATTGGTTTCCATAAGTATTTCGACTCGTTTTTATAAAAAATTCCCTTTCTATTATTTTTTTTCCTCAACCTCCATATTCCTCCTAATGGATAATGACCCACGTACCTCTCTCTCTTCATTATGATGACTTTTCTCGCATTTCAAGGGCCAATTGAAGGACTTCTAAAAAAAAAAAAAAAAAAAAAAAAAATTTGGTTTGAGTTAATCCGCAGCAAAGCAAGTTTTAATTCTAGATCGACTTGCCCTATCCTCGAGAAAGTCACTGACTGTTGCTTATATATATATATATATATATATATAGATAGATAGATAGATATAGGGTGTCCGAGAATTATCTGTACAATTTTTGGCTGTTATTAAAAGTCAACCATGAAGTGTAGAAATTCCAATTTGTCCCATTTTACAGAGAATCTCATTAAGTTTTTTCTGATACCACGTTTTGACAAGTTTTTTAGAAATGTACGCGGGTGACAGACATTGATGATTTAAAAGCAAGAATCACAGCTGCTATTGAGCGAATTGATGTGGATATGCTGCAGCGTACATGGCAACATTTGGAGTATCGATTGGATGTTTTGCGAATCACTAATGGTGCACATATCGAATGTTTGTAACAACGTTACTTTAATAAAAGAAACTTTTGAAAATACAGATTCTAAATAATCTTGTTTAAGAATTTTACGTGTGTTATCAAGAATTTTATTAAAAGATGAAATTGTACAGATAATGTTCGGACACACTGGAATTTCTAAAAAACTTGTCAAAACTTGGTATCAGAAAAAACTTAGAGATTCTCTGTAAAATGGGATAACACTGAAATTTCTACACTTCATGGTTGACTTTTAATAACGGCCAAAAATTGTACAGATAATTCTCGGACACCCTGTATATATACGTATATATGATGAAAATAACCACAAAAGAAAAAGAAAACACAGAATGGTGCTCAAGGCTTTCGTCCAATGACATCCTCAGGACATCCTGTATATACTGTATATATTTCAGGCATTCGTCAGGGTTGGTACTTCGTACAGTTTGTAGAATAAAATGTTGGCGATTAAACAATTATTGGTTCAGAAATATTCCTTCTTCACTGACTCGGTTTCGCATTCTCGTACTTTTAGTTCAGGTATTCAGTTTGAATTTGCAGGATTTAATGTGTGTGTGTGTGTGTGTGTGTGTGTGTGTGTGTGTGTGTGTGTGTGTGTGTGTGAATTTAATTTAAAATAGGAATAAAAATTACTTATCGAAATGTGACTGAAAATAGTCGAGTATTCAAAGTTTTTGTCTTTGTTCGTAATTATAATTTTGTTTCTTCCGAATATGAAACAGACGTTAATTAAAGCAAAACTGTTTACTTCCCGATTGCATCGAAGACGTTCTTTCAAAGCATTGATTTCCTTTTGCCTACTTCATTCATTTTGCTGTTATTGATTCCCCGCTTCCGTTTCAAGGGACGCGCATCAATGCATACCAGACATAAATAAATTATTATATATATATATATATAATTCATACCATTCTCTGACCATCTGTATGTATCATTTGTGTCCTCTTGTTGAGCTGCAGTATCGTCCGTGATCGCCTCCAGATTTGTGTATCATCGGCCAACAAAACATGCTTCAGTGCTATTTTCGTTTACTTCAGTAGCTAAGTCATAAGGCAAGATTTTAAATAATAATGGAGCACTAACCTACAACCAGCCCTAAATCTATGCTGGTTCTCATTCAATTTCCATTTTCTTGTATATATCCGTAGATTTTTTTATCTCGAGACTTTCGAATATTTTAGTCGGGTGCGGCGTCAGAGAGGTCTGTAGTTCCTTGCTAGTATAGTAATGTACAGTATCTCTCACCTTGGAAATCGGAATAATGCTCCCCTTTCCAATATGTCCAGTATTTTTCCCGTGTCCAGTGATCTTCTCCGTAAGAAGTAGAGGTGTTTCTTGTCTCGTTTCGTCATGTTTTGATCAGGCTGCGTGTCGTTTTATTTGTGTGAACCTACTGAGTGTGTGATTTCACATGCTTATCGCCCGTGTTATGTCCTATAGAGAGTAAAATCGAAGTCTGTTGAATGCTCACTCTTGTTTCTTCAAAGAATATAAATTGATTCCTGCAGAGCATGTAAAGTTTCTGAGAGTTCTCTCGAATTTTCAGTCAATGTATCATTTTCATTTTTAGTGGTTCTGTGGTCCTTTGGTTTCTCTCTTTGTGTTTTGTGAAACTGTAGAAATATTTTGATCTCTCCTAATTGCTTCTACCTCTGCATCATCATCGTCATGTTTCTTCATGGTTTTTAATTCGACCTTGAATGTCAGTATTTCTCAGTATTTCGATGATCACTCTTCTTCTTTTATTGTTGTCCGTACACTCAAGTAAATTCATGGCTGTTCTCTTTTATGCGAAAAAACGTTATTTTTTCCTTCGAAAATTTCTTTATTCTTTTTCTTGCTTTTCAGGGACATAACTGTCATCATCTTTTCTTCTAATAAGGCTAACTTCTCTTCCATAGTTTTGTCTAAAAACATGTTTTCAAAGTTAGTCTTCACTATATCAGTGTTTATTCCATCCCAGTTTTTTATTGAGTTAAAACGTTCCAAATTTTTTGCTTTGGATGCACCATGCATGGCCTTGCGTGATACATTTATAATGCATATCTCAACCAGATTGTAGTCAGACAGGGGTCATTACTACTGTATACTGCTAATTAACCTGCTGTTATTGGTGAAAACTAAGTCTAGGAATTTTTGTGTGTTTTCTGTATTAACGCAAATTCATCTGCCAGAGATAGTAATGAATTTGCAGAGCTAAGTATACAAAATTTAATTTTTTCAAATTTCACTGTAAAATTTCAACAAAGTCATTCGATTTACTTAATATTATATAGAAGTGGTATTCATGAGTATATACGCATTGTATCCATCTCTTTTATTTCCTGTTAGATCTTAATATAGTTTTCTGTCTGTATTTCTGTTATTAATACAATACACAGATTTCACATTTGTCCTAGCATTCATTTCTTTTATGACTTCTTCAGTCGCAAATCTTGTGTATTTGCGACTAACATCTTGATCCTTTCAATGTTTGTGGAGCTGTGAAGTCCGCTTCCTTTAATACGGCAGGTTTCGTTGACCGGCGGTCACGCGTGAAGACTGAAGAGCCGTGTTAGTCGTGATGGTACGTTCTGCTTCGATCGCTCGTGAACGACCTACTTCGAGGTGTATGCATGTCTGTGCGTGGGTTCTCATTTGGACTATCTCTGCTTGTACTAGTATATTGTGAGTGATATTTATTAGTTTTATTGTTTTTAGAGTGTCGGTAAATTTTTTTTTTCCTGATTTACGGCTTCTCGTCCTTTGGGACACTTTTCTGAATTCATGCTTGGCAAAAGTGTTTCTAGTTGGATGGTGGAAGAAGTACTTTTATAGTATGTACAGACGCCATTATTTTCGCATGATGTGCAGAGTGTATGATGGTACTTACATCTGTCCCCAAATTTACAGAACATATTGTCATAATGGAAGTAGTACAGTTCTGGATATGCGTAGTTACATTTTCCGTCCTTGCTGTACTTGCAATTTTTTTTTTTTTCAGGATACCAGCACACGTCTCCTTTGTGCTGTTGTTTCATTTAGTAATTTTTCCTGGTGTTTCCACTTTTTGGTAGTACTGTATCTTGTTTTACTGACTGTGCGTGCGTTCTACTTAGTTTCTCGAGGGTGCTTTTCTTCTCTGCTACTTTTTACTCTTTTTTCGCTTTGCTCTCGTTTCATATTCCTTGATTCTTTCTGCTAGTATAGTTTCATTCTCTTTGACAGTTTCTCTCGCTAATGCTATCTCACCTTTCTTCACATGTTTTTCTGTATGGAACACTCAGTCCAAAGGAATTCACAGTTTCCGTTCAAACCTTACCGAAAAACTTTATGCCGGTCAAACTCTTTACAATTTGAGATTTACCTTTTCGTCATCTAGTTTTGTCATATACTGTAGTTTAGCAGTTGACAGAAATCGCGGAGGACAGCCCCTTGATTCGATTGATAGGTTACAGATTTTACAAAGTTAAAGGCGTCTTGCCATGTTTATTGAGATTTCTATGTTTCGGAGATAAGGGTAGGGGGAGGTCACGAGAAAAAAAAGAGGAGTATTGGATTGCGTGACTCCAGTAGGGGAGCACGGGTGTGAGAGCTGATGGGAGGGACGAGAAAGGGGGTGTGTCTGGTTTGGGAGTTTCGCCGGTGTTGGGAGGGGAGCAAAGCGTTTTGATTTGTCGAGAGCAGTGGTTCCCTACCTTTTTCCTACTGCGCCACCTTAAACGGCCCCCAAATTTCTCGCGGTATCCAACCAACTCGGAACCTGAGCCTATAATAAAAGTGAAATCAATTAAAATACATACTTCATTACCTTTAACGTGATATCTGGGCCTGCTTTTCTCCCGTGTAAGTTTTCTTTAATTTTTATTAAAATATTATTATGGCTCGTTGAACTCGCTCGTTCCGCGGCACCCCTGTGAGGCTCCCATAGCACCCAGGTTGGAAAGCGCTGTTCTAGAGAGAGAGACGGGTAGTCAGGGACTTAAATCGAGAATTGGACAGAAACTTCCAGAATTTGTAAGCGATCAATTCCATTAATTTACCATTATCTGATAGTCGTTTTACATAACTCGTTGTTTTCAAACAGACACATTTTCATGCGTGTCTCTAATACTGTTTGGGATACGTGTTGCTGAGCGATGTTTAAAACACAAAGAACGTCCCGGCACATATATAAATCGACCACTCTGGCTAAATTTAAATCTTAATCTTTTACTTCTGTAGTTTTGTATTCAATGTCGGAAGTGTATAAAATTTAAACGCGCGTCCGTCATTGTTTTTCGAAAATCGAAAATTAGACGCAGTTCACAATTTCGATTCTCGAATGAATCTGATGCGCGGACTTCATTGTGTCTCTTAATTTCGTTACGTCTATTTGTTCGCCGTTTCCATTTCATTAATTTTTTTACTGTCACGGCGACGTCTTTCTCTTTTCGGTTCGTGCTTGAAACTCTTCTCCCCAACTCTCCCCTCGTTCTCTTTTCTCCTTTGGCAACTCTCCCTCAAGTTGCACCCCGCGAGTGACCGTTAGTGCTGATGACGTCATTCAGGCATTCAAATTTGACTCGCGTGCTAGCACGAATCAGGTGACGCACAGGCTGTCCTAGAATGCAGCAGCGAATGAAAATGGCGCCAGTTTTCCAATTTTCTCTCTCTCTCTCTCTCTCTCTATATATATATATATATATATATATATAAATATGAGAAAAATCTTTTTTTATTACGTGTAGGGTACAGTTTTGTAGTGTATTTTTATAGTAATAAATTACTATTGCACTAGTTAGTATTTTCTATACGAAACAACCTCCATTCAAAACTGCGGGCGAGAAGAATCAAGACATAAGTTTTCCTAAACGTTTAATAATTTATGGTTTTAATTTACGGCTGGGACTTTTGAATTAACTGTTAATTTCACACACACACAGAGTTACATGGAAAAGAAGTATCTCAAAAGGCCTTGCGACCCATACCGAGGAGGTACCAATGGCAACGGGTGCCAGGGAAAAATCATACACCCCCAAATAGTGTGCAAGATTCGATTTAACCTTTTCTTGAACTCATCCACAGAGGAAACTGTTCACAACTTCTGAAGGTAGCCTGTTCCACGTGTCACAGATCTTATACGTAAAGTATTCCCGCACACATTAGTGCTAAACCGTTTAAAAATCCAACTTCCAACCATTGTTGCGAGTTGAGTTATCATTTAAACTAAACATGCTTCCGAAATCAACATCGTTGAACCCATGTAAAAGCTTGAAAACCTCGATGAGTTGACCGCGCAGCCTCCGAGTTTCCAGCGAAAACAATTTCAGGGCACGTAAGCGTCGATTGTAGCCCATATGCCTAACGGAAGGGATTAAACATTGTGGCCCTCACCAAGACTCGTTCCAGCCTGTCAATTTCTTTTCTGAGGGTGGGCGACCAGAACTGCACAGCATACTCCAGGTGCGGCCGAACCAGGGAATTGTACAGAGAGAGCACAATCTCCTTGTTCCGAAATCGAAATTGCCTCCTGCTGTAACCAAACTGTCTCCCAACAGCTTCTGGGCTTTCTTTTTTTACCTCTACGCACTGTTTGGTAAACTTAAGGTCGCTGCTAATAGCACACCCAAGTCCTTTTCCAAATATGAGTTACAAGGAGTTACAAGGAAAAGAAGTACCTCAAAAGGCCTTGCGGCCCATACCGAGGAGGTACCAATGGCAACGGGTGCCAGGGAAAATTTTGTCTTTCAACTATCCTAGCAGTAGTAGAAAACTGGATAGAAAAGTAGAAGGCTCTCTCCCCACCCTCCGCTCCCTCCCTGCCAGAGGCAGGTACGGAAAAGGTTGAAGAAAATACCTTGACCCTGGAAAAGTAGCCAAGGAAATTTTACAGGAAAGTGGAGAATATATAAATAGCTCTATATTTAGTTTGCTCACAGAGCAAGCGAACTCCTGCAGAGTTTTCTGAGGTTTTAATCTTAAACTATGAGTGTGTTCAGTACTTTGTCTAGCCTATTTTTAAACACATTTACACTTTGACTGGAAACAACCTCTGAGGGAAGTTGGTTCCAGATATTAACTATTTTATAGGAAAAGAAATTTCCGCAGACTGTCCTAAATGTCTTTACACACTCAAATAGTGTGCAAGATTTCGTCTAACCTTTTCTTGAACTGATCCACAGAGGAACTGTTCACAACTTCCGAAGGTAACCTGTTCCATGTGTCACAGATCTTATACGTAACGTAATTCCCACACACACTAGTCCTAAACCGTTTCAAATCCAACTTCCAACCATTGTTGCGAGTTGGGTTATCATTTAAACTAAACATACTTCTAAAATCGACATCGTTCAACCCTCGTAAGAGCTTGAAAACCTCGATCAGTTGACCGCGCAGCCTCCGAGTTTCAAGCGAAAACAAGTTCAGGGCGCGTAACCGTCGATTGTAGCCCATATGCCTAACGGAAGGGATTAACTTTGTGGCCCTCGCCTGCACTCGCTCCAGCCTCTCAATATCTTTCCTGAGGGTGGGCGACCAGAACTGCACAGCATACTCCAGGTACGGCCGAACAAGGGAATTGTACAGTGAGAGCACAATCTCCTTGTTCCGAAACTGAAATTGCCTCCTGATATAACCCAATAGTTTCTGGGCTTTCTTTTCCACCTCTACACACTGTTTCGTAAACTTAAGGTCGCTGCTAATTAGCACACCCAAGTCCTTTTCTAAATCAGTCACCTCGATATTACTGCCAACATCGAGTAGTCCGACTTGGGATTGGCGTAGCCAATGTGCATCACTTTGCATTTACCCAAGTTAAACGGCATTTGCCATTTTTTGGACCACTCTCCTATCCTACCTAGGTCCGCACGCAGTTCCTCGATCGCTTCGGGCGTCCCAACATTGGCCCCAAGCTTGGTGTCATCAGCGAATTTGGCGATCCGACTGACGATGCCACCGTCGATATCATTTATGTAAATGGTAAACAACAGTGGCCCCAAAACGGAACCCTGAGGAACCCCACTAGTGACCGAGGCCCAACCCGAACTAGCCCCTTTAATTACCACCCTCTGCCGCCTATTCCTCAGCCAGTTTTCAATCCATCTACCTATTTCCCCACCGATACCCAGCGCGCGCACTTTCGCCATTAGCCGGCGGTGAGGTACCTTATCAAAGGCTTTCTGAAAGTCGAGATAAAGTATATCAATCGCCCTACTCTTATCGTACTCACTCAACATGACGTGGAAAAACTCGAGCAAGTTGGTGAGACACGACCTATGCCGTCTAAACCCATGTTGGGAGTCCCCAAGCAGCTTGTAGGAATCCAAATGGTCAACGATTCTATCAGCTATTATCCTTTCTAATAATTTACCTACAACTGAAGTGAGACTAATAGGACGATAGTTCCCTGGACTTTCGTGATCCCCTTTCTTAAAGATAGGGATCACGTTGGCCTCCCTCCAGTCACCAGGCACCTGGCCCATCACCAACGATTTGTTGAAGACTGTAGCCAGGTGGGGAGCCACCTGGTCGCGCACTTCTCGCAAAACACTGGGGAGAAACTGGTCTGGCCCAGGAGCCTTAAACGCGCTCAGTTTGTCTATTCTATGAGCAACGACTGTCGCGGTACATCTAACACTATCCAGGCCAGCACCTTCGTGCCTCACAGCTGGCTCGGGGATGACGCGGGTATCCTCCCTGGTGAACACTCCCGCAAAGTACTCATTAAGCACATTAGCGATGTCCGCGTCGGAGGTCCGCAGAACGCCGCTTCCGTCCTTTAAAGGACCTATCATGCTTCTAATGGGCTTTCTACTATGAGAGAGAGAGAGAGAGAGAGAGAGAGAGAGAGAGAGAGAGAGAGAGAGAGAGAGAGAGAGAGGAGAGAGAGAGAAGAGAGAGAGAGAGAGAGAGAGAGAGAGAGTTCTTCTTTCTGAAGTCCCTTTTTAAGCCCAAACTAGAGTTTGTTTCGTCAAATAAATAACCGTTTTAAACAACGATCATTCTAGAAATATTTTAACCGACAATTAATTAATATAAAATATATTAAAAGTAATATTTAATTAAAGATTAATTAGTATAAATCGTATTCAAAATTTCTTTCTTAACAAAACGTTTCTAGAGTAACTGCTCCCATCATCAGTGGTTACAATATATCCAGGAAATGAATGAAACTGATGTAAGTTCAATACTGTAAAACAAATAAATTTCCGTTATAAAAGAATGGAAATGCATCTGCATGGCGGCTCCCATAGACACCTGATTATAGCAAAGTTATACATTTACTCATTCTCATTACTGTATATAATGTTATAATGTTTCAGACCAACAAAGACCCTAGGATCCACTCATGGCTGGTCTACCTACAGTAACTGTGTTCGTAATTGTGTATGTACTCCGTGGTGGCGGAGGGGACCTACAATTTTACGTGGGTTCCGAACCACAAGAACATAAGTAATTTATGTAAAAACTGCCTGTACATTGGCAACGACCAATTTTACCAAACTAAATAATTATCAATTTAAAACTAATTAATTATCGATTTAAAACTAAAGATAGAATATATATATAATGAAAGTTTTGTGAGGGAGACGTCATTTAGTGTCGATTTTCTATGAAATATACGAATATGAAATGGATATTAGAATTTGGAAGTCATCTCATTTTATTCCCTGGATAGAACATTCATTTTAAAGAACATTCATTTTTTAAAATGAATATTGGTGGTCACTGATGAGGTGAGGCTCACAAATCGATGATTTAGCGAGTTTGTTTAACGGCATTGACGCTCTATTACTAATTCCTCAATGTTTAGATCCTTGTTTTAAACTGACGAATAGAGGCCAATATGCGAACCGTTACACTTGCAGTTAAAAGAATACAAAGTTCAAGATTTACGATTTGGAAACTTGCCCTTTCGTTTAACCCTTTTACGACGGGTATATTTTTCTTTAAATCTAAAAGTATATAATTATTGTTATTCAGGACTAAATATTTCGGTAACTAATCACCTAAATGACACACCTTTGGGTTCTTTTTCTGACCACTAAACCACACATATGGACATATTGAAGTCTGTTTCCACCACGTCCAATCCAGCAGTTTGGGCAGCACGATCTCCAGATTTAACATCATTTAGCCTTCTTTGCTTGAGGCCTTATAAAGTCTAGGGTTTACAAAACAAGAGTTACAGACCTACAGGATCTGCGAACCCACATTGTCGCGGCAGTCGCTAAAATAACCCTAGAGATGCTTGAGAATGTATTCCGCAATGCAGTGGACAGATGTGAGATTTGCAGAGACATTGATGGTACTCACGTCGAATCTTACACCTAAGCTTGATAAATAAATATACATCTAATTATGTTACTACATTTTTATCCTAAAATAATATTTCGGCAAAATAGATACCGACTTTTGGACAACCCTGTATTGTAGTAAAATTTATATTATTATTTTCGGTCGGACTGTAAGCCACGATCTTGGCTCAGAGCAATGAAAGGAGTTGAAAGACGAACCAACCGGCAGTGAACTTATTTTTCAAAAAAATTGGAAATGTACTTGAAAGATATTTTATTCTTTTTAATAATATACAGTATATCCAAAATAGGGAATGGATTCGTTTTTTAACATTTTTATTAACTGAGAATGACGAACGGTGGTCAATATCGATTATCTAAAATCTAAATAATTACTTATATGTTTGAGAAGTAAATTCTTAGGGTAGAAATTCCAACTGAAATGTGTAACTAGGTGTTATTTCTTCAGTAAATGCGAGTATTGATAATTAAAAGGAATTTTGTGAATATGACCAATACGAGTTTTAACAGAGTTAACCTTAAATATGAAGGGTAAATTCATGTAGAAAATGTGCGCTTAAACCATTCAAGATTTGCTTGCTGAAAATTAAAATTGAGAAATTGTTTTACTACGTTTCTACTTATATATATATATATATATATATATATATATATATATATATTATATATATATATATATATATATAATATATATTATATATATATATATATATATATAACAACCCGCGAAGAAAACTGAAAACGAATCCGAGCGCATTCATTTTTTACAAGAGCTTCTCAAGGGGAATATAAAAGATAAAATCGCTCAGAATAATTTTTCGTTTTCCTGCGGGTTGTATCACATTCAGTAAAGTTCACATGAAAATGTGAATTATTTCTCGTATGTTTTTAATGATAGGCTTCCTTATGATGATCTAGCCAGAGAAGATAAAATTATTTTTAAAGTCGTGTCCAGTGAATGCTCAAACGTTGAGGCCTCTCTGCGTTCGGGTTCCATCATGAAAAGGAAAAAATTCAGTATTGCCATTTACCATTACTTATTCGAACTATAGTCGATTTAATATCCTAGAAGGGTTCCTTGTTTCATGCTCTGTGTATGTCTGTCTGTGTATTACATAAAAGTTATCTCAGGGGACCATTCTAAGTTATATATATATATAATTAAATGAAATGAAAAGGTTTTGTAGACTATAGTCCATATGACAAATATTATAATACAATATATATATATATATATTATATATATATATATAGAATATATATATTACATATATATATATATATATATAATATATATCTATATATATATATATATACACACATATATATACATATATATACACATATATACACATATACTGGAGGTAACAAACGTGTTCAATACAGTCTGATGTAAAGAATTACAAAATCAACCAACCCGATTATCCAAGCTATCCATGAGTCCTGTCGTTTATCCTCTTAAGGCCTAAGCTATGGCATTGTTGGTACGAAAACGTCTGTCTGTAGCTCCACTTAACTTCGACATTACTGTATTATTTCTAATCAACTGTATATATTTCTATCCTTAGTATGTGAACTGTCATTGTATTAATAATATTTGTCATATGGAATACATTCTGCCAATAAACCTTTTCATTTTCATATACTGTATATATATATATATATTGACTAGGAAATTGTTTAAGAACAAATTCACTGTGTACAGCTGACCACAATATATATATATATATATATATATTATATATATATATATATATATATATAAAAGGAACCACAGGGAAAAGGAAAATAAAACATGAAGTCCAAGCGCTTTTGTGATTATATTCAGGGACAAGGGGAGAGAGAGCTCTATCCTCTCTCTCTCTTTCCCTTGTTCCTGAAGATGTGAATATATCACGAAAGCGCTCGGACTTCGTGTTTTAGTTTCCTTTTCCCTGTGGTTCTTTGCTTATTAAAAAGATCACGTGGTTTGTGAATTGTTTGCATATATATATATATATATATATATATAATAAATAAAATAATAAAATAAAATATAGTCGACTTTATCCTGCAGTATTTCCGAGAAGCAGAACACTACGTGTTTTGGTTACGCGGTGTTTGTAACCGTAAATATCACGCAAGATAAAGCCCCCCCCGTGAACGATTTTTTATTTCACCAAAGTTACTGGAAGAAAGGCGAAATACCTTGAATTTGTGGATATATATATAAAGAATTTTGATAAATACGGTAGGTCATGCACAGGTTTCTCAAAAAAAAAAAAAAAAAAAAAAGCAAGGTCCACTTAAGAACCTGCATGACCTACCGTGTTTATCCGAAATTTTTATAATTTAAACTTTATAGAAGTAATTTAATAATTGATTATATATATATAGAGGAATTTTAGGTCTTCCAAAAAATATTGAAATGTTGAGCTAATCACGTCACAGTTAACTAGAATCACTCCTTTCAGAATTAAATATAAAAATTTTATAGCTCCATAAAATGATAAAATTCCTAAAAATAATCCACATTCCATTTTAACAGTTCATATTTATTTAAAATTAAAGATCTGTACGTTTTTATTGGACTAAATACACTTTTTCTATCATATCTACGTCACAATCACGTAAAAAAAACCTCCAAAAAAAAAACCAGTGGAACGTAATTGGTTGGAGAAATAATGCAACCAATGAAAAAAAGTGGTGTCGAATACACTGTCACACCAATTGATCAGATATTCATTAGTCACATTTTCCAACCAATTGTGAATTACTGTTGAATTTTTAACTTTTCGGTATTTTTCCACTGATCTTATTTCCTCGGAGAACTTTTCTCCCAGTCCTACATCTAATGCATATTTATACTTAGTCCTAGGCATAACGGGCTACATCGTGGCCATGTCGCAACGCCACTTCCCGTCGATCAGCGAAGTTAAGCGACATTGGGTCCGGACCGTAGCTGGATTGTGGACCGTCCTCCGTATCCAGATGATGTAGCGACCCGTCCAGGTTCGGATCACGCGTAACGCTGCTGTAGGTCTCTTCCGTCACATGACCCGTTGTTGTTTTGAGAGAAGCTAAATAACCCTGAAACCAAAAACACACACACTCAGGCATTATCATTATGATGATGATGATGATGATGATGTCGATAAATGAGACTTTATTAATAAAGTGAATATATTTTTAAACACTTTTATAAAATAATTAAAAATAGTTCATAAAATTTTATTGGTTCTTGAAATAAGAGACATTCGATAGTTTGAGTTCTTCCTAAAAATAAATCTTCGTTCAGGAAAACGAGACCGGCACTTTACGTTCACTCCGAACTCCGAAGTCTTTGTTTGGCGGAAGTTGAATCGCCACTCTGTATAAGGCTTGAGTCGTTAGCCGCACTGGCGATTCCAATCGAGTTTAGTTTCTCCCGCAGAGAGGCTACTTTCATGATGACGTCATGGCTAGCCTCCATTTCGAATGAGCTGCGTTCTTTTTTTTGGCTCTGATTTGGTTTCCATCCAAATTTTTTTTTATATAAAGATTAAAGTTTGGAGGATCTCCTTCATTGATCGTAAGCGAGAAAAGGGTCTACATTTGCGTGTGGAAGAACTGTTGGACAGTTGCTGTGACATTTTGCAGTTGCTCGTTGTGTTTGGAGCCGTTGCATGACACTCGTTCCAGACTTTTTTCACTTGAAATTCGCTACACTTTTCATCCGAGTTTTCTGTTAATTCGTCGCGTCGAACGAAGCCGTTAATGATGATGGCGAAAAGACAGACGCCGTTAATTCATAACGGATTTTGCGCGATTTCTCTCCCTCGCGCGCACGCTCCTTTATTGTGGAAATGCAACTGCATGGTGGCTCCTATAGACAGCTGATTATAGCAAATTTATACATTTACTCATTCTCGTATATATATATATATATATATATATATATATATACTGTATATGTGACTTGATGATGTTAAAGGCTCTCCAAATGTCATAAATAAATTGTAAAAAGTAATAAAAAGACAAAATGTTCTTTTGTTCTTTTCATTTGATGTAAAGTTTTCTCGCAAGAAGGTCGTACACATTCGTTTAAAGTAAGAAAACTCCTATTTTATTTCATATTATTTTAGAACCTTCCATTTTAACACGGTGAAGTAGTGGTTCCGGAGAGTAAATTTTATTTATAATAGTTTCCCATGAATTAAGCATTTTCTTTAACAAATGGAGGGAGGTTTATTTAAAATATGCATAACATTCGTGTTTCTAAATGTTCTTTTGAAGTTTAGTTATTTCAATTACAGTAACATCAGTTTCGACTATGTGAGAAATATGAAGACGGTATGTGCAAATGCTGTAAGTGAAGTTACTGAAGAGAATACACAAATTTTATGATATCTGACTAATAAAAATAAAGTTAATATCGGTTACATCGTGCTGCACTGTTTTAATGATAGCTTAGAATAATTTTAAATACATATTCTCTTGATGCAATGAACGTATATTCTAAGTGGAAAGTCAGATAGGGCAATTTCATGAAAAACTGGAAACCAATGGTGCTCGAACCCGCATTACGAGGTATCGGAAGACGCCACTTATTTATTCAACGAGCTGTCGTGGACTCGAGAAAAGACCATTTCTCATTAAATTGCTTTTTCTGGTTTTTCTTACAAAGTGCGGTCATTGCACTAAAATAATTTATAAAGGCGAGATATTATATACAGGGTGTTCGAAAAGTTCCGTCACCCCCTACAAAATGTACATATTGTAATACCAATTTTATTTTTGTGCGATTAATAGAATTTATATGTGATCCATTGACATTTTTTCTTTTTTAGGTATTAGAGTTGTGTGAACAATGGCAGACCAGTCTACTTACATTGGAAGAAAGGATAGTGATGAGAACATGGGCTCATGAAAGGTCACATACTGGTAGAATGATGCATGATATCCAGAATGATTTCAACACAAGATTCAATAAGGATGCACAACCAAACGAGACGGTATTTACGCTGGGAGAAAAAGCTGTTTGAAACTGGCTCCATCAAGGACAGACCACGGTCGCGAAGACCAACAACGTGAGCGGAATAATGTGAAGGTGTGACTGCATCGGTGGCTCGTTCACCAAAAAAATCACTTCGGAAACGATCGCAAGAACTTGCAGTCCCCATGTCCACAATGAGAGATCACATTACAAAAGATCTCGGTATGAAACCATACCGCCCGCCATTTGTTAATGAATTAAGCGATACAGACATGCAGAAACGATATGAAGCCTGTGAACAGTTTTGACCGTTTTTCCCAACAATTTCTGCACGTGGAATAGTGATTTTTTTCTGACGAGTGTGCAATTTACCGTAGCGCCAAAATGAGAAATGTTTACTTCTGGAGCAAGGAAAATCCACCCTTCTTTCAGGAACTGGAACATCATCCACCGCACGTGATGATATGGGCTGCAGTGGCTGCCAGGAACTTGTTCGGTCCATATTTTTTTGAGGGTCCTGTCAACCAAACTGCCTACCCCAACATATTACAAGACTGGTTTGTCCCCGAGTTTGAACGTTTAGGGCTGCTTGGTCGGGTGTGATTCAATAAGTCGGGGCTCCGGCTCATTTTGCCATTAATGTGAGGGAATTCCTCAACGAAGTGTTCAGAGACAAATGGGTCGACCGTGGCTCGCAACATTTACCTGCCCCTCTTGAATGGCCGCCCCCGAAGTCCAGATATGTCTTCATGTGACAATGCGTTATGGGGTTTCGTCAAGCAGAACGTATCCCGGGCGCGTTACCGCACAACAGAGGAACTGAAACGGTGTTCGAGATGCATTTGGTGCAATCACTCCAGCAATGCTGCGACGATTCTCACACCGCACATGGAGGCACACAATCCTTTGTTACGAAAATGATGGTGCGCACACAGATATTCTTGATTAGTAACTGTATTTACTGTAATTAAAGTAATTGTTGCTAGTGACTTTTCTTAAATTACACCTGCCACATATAAATACAATTAATTGACCAAAAATAAAATTGGTATTACAATATGTATATTTTGTAGGGGGTGACGGGACTTTTCGAACACACTGTAGAAATATGTTAAAACGCTGCTAATACCACTTAGCTTGAATAACCTCTTTTTACAGTTCGAAATGGCTCGCTGAGTCAAAGCTGTGGCTTCTTATACCACCTGCCGCGAGTTCGAGCCCCCTGGTTCCCAGTTTGTCGTAAATATTTTCCTTTCCAGACAGGAAAGAGGGGGGGGGGAGGTATTTTTAATTCATAAAAACTATATCTTAAAGAATTTTCTTTTTTTTATTATTTTATAATAACTGAAAGGATTCTCATAGAAATGACAATCGGGTAAGATTGATCCCAAGTTTCAGCAGTTGAATGGCTGCTTACAAACTGACGGCCTTTATCTATTGCCTTATAATGCTTCCGTAAATCCTTACTAAAATGACTAAATAATGCGCAATTTTGGAATGCATTTGACATATACAATTATACAGTATTCCCCATGCAGTCTCTCCAAAAATTACTACCCTGCATTTTCCTGTGCAGCTTAAGGCACCATTTGAGCTACAGTAGGTTTTACTGTACACTTTTTTTATCCTGTAACTCATTAAATTAAACGCTCTGATTTGCTCTCTCATTAACCCTTTCATTGACGTATCCTGGCACTCTCTGGCCCTCATGCACTCTTTCACACTCTCCTTCACTTTCACTTATTCTACACAACTCCTTGACTCTCCTTTTTATGGAATTAACAAAATAACTTTCCTCTTCATTTCTGGGGAAGAAAATGTTTCGTTGAATTTTAATTTTAATTATTATGATTATTATTATGATTATTATTATTATGATTATTATGATTATTATTATGATTATTATTAAAACTTTAAATGTTAGTATGTGCTTAAAATTTCCTTTTCTTTTGTGTTAATTGACACGGGGTTTAAACTTCAAGTAGACCTTTTCTATTGTCGCTGTTAATCGATTAAAAGGTGTTTCGCTTATTTTAAAGGTAATTTAACTCCGACAACTGAAAAAGCGTAGGTTGAACTGCTGCGTGGAATCATAAAACGGCGTAATTATACGAACTGGAAAGAAACCGTCAAAAATAGACCGAATGAAAGTATGCCATGCGGGTGCTCGAGGCAAATCAAGAGAGAACGATCTGTGCGCGAGGAAAGCTCGTTTCTCTCTCTCGTTTTTCCGTTCCAGATTATTAATTATTATTAACATGTATTTCATTGAAGTGGTTCAGCTGTTCGCTTTTGAGGTTTTCTCCTTCAGGCGAAAGTGACACCGCGTTTCTGTTTTTTGTTGGTTTTTAATTGGAAGGGAAAAACTTGGTTAGAATTTAAGGACCAAATTCATTTTAATCATTTTCATTTTGATGTGTTCAAATGAAGTCAACATTAATTAACAAATAACATTATATTCCTCATTAGAATTACGTAACTATCTGTTTATTTGTCTTGTCATTTTTTTTTGCAGAGATGTTCATACAATGAATTTTATTTTTGGACACCACTAAAAAGAATTTTATTAATTTTAGCAACAAACAAAAATGTATTTCATAAATGAATGTTGGCGAAATCGTTGTAAAAGAATGTACTGTAACGAAATAACGAAATTTCTTGACAGGAACTTGCAGTGGAAGGACCATGTACTGTAAATTATATCATTAAAAAAGATTTCGAGGAGTGTTGCTATAATGTTTAAAGCAGACATATAGTTTCTAAACAGGTTTTAGTAACGCTTCTTCTTCCTTATATGATGTATTGCAGCCTTTAAGTGGAAATTCTCCTGACACTGCTTTAAACAGTATCTTTATTATTAAAAATCGAGAGAAGGATATCTGATGCTGATTTTCATGATCATTCAAGTGCACTCTTTAAAGAGTTAAAATTGTTAAAGATCAAAGATGTAATGAAATTGGCACATTCCATTTTCATTTACAAATGTAAGAACAAAATTATTAATTTAGAGTGGTTAAACAAATATCTTGTAACTCGTCAAGAATTTCACTTGTACCAATTGTGGAGTAGAATGAGGCATTTTATTACTATACACTTAAAATCTAAATCTGTCCAATGGACACAGTTAAGTTCGTTTTGCTGGTACTTCAGTGGGCAAATTTTCTATAATCCAATGTCCAAATGGACATTGAAAATATGTCAGTTGACATAGTAAGTCCTGTCCAAGTTAAGTGCCCAATTGGGCAGGTTTCGTGAAATTACCTTGTCCCAGGACAGGATTACACATTGTCAAAATTAACAAGGTTTTGCATTTGCGTTTCATCTACTGTACGTCGGCTTGGTTTTTGTACCTTCGCTTTGAAATATGGTAATATTTGTACGTCTTTGGTTGAAAAGACGTACAGCTGATTTTTAGTGCTAAGAAAATTTTATAAATACTTTTAATTATAAATTACCATTTATATCAATTTGTACTCATTCTAGATGTGGATAAAGAGCCTACAGAAATATGTAGTGTACATTTCTAATTCGATTTCGACAAACTAAAACGTCAAATTTTGGGCAGATTCTTTTTTCTGGAATGTGTCCACTTTTACGTAGGCCTGTCCAAAAATTAGATGTCTATTTCGACAAGTTTTAGACACGTTGAGACACGTCACAGTTTGACAGGATTTTTCTAAAATGTGTCCAGTCCTCTCTAACCCCATCCAAGAAGATGGACAAGTTCAAATTTGTCCATCTGACAGATTTTTAGGTTGACTCAACATGGGTCCATTTTTAGTGTATTTAGATTGTCTTCATCCCAAAAACCATTCAAATATTTTCATTAAACTGAAATTATGACCTTAAAAATATTGTACTAATGTAAGTGCGTTTAAAAACAATTCGAAATTTTTGTCAATAAAGGATTACTGATAAATGTTTAGGGTTAAATGTACATATTATATTACTCGTCTCATTTCTCGTATTTAATTAATTATAATTTCTTTTGTACTCTAGTTTTATCATATCTGTAATGATGACTTTTAAGATTTAACCCTTTAACGCCGGAATTGTTTGTAGTGTTAAGTTATGAATGCGTGTATTTGAAAGGTTACCAATATGTAGCGTCGTCCTTTTAGGGTTAATATATACTGTATTACGTAATTTATCATCTCGTATTCAACTGTAATTTCGTTCGTGTATTTTAAATTAATACTTTTCACCATATATCTAATAATAAATACGTAGTGAAAAGTATTGATTAATTTAATTAATTGTTTTTTAATGAGAGAGCCCAGTAAAGCCTAAAGCTTAAGAGCCAAATTAAATAAAAAAATATCAATAGTCCAATTGAGAAAATTTATGTTCTATGTTAAAACTATTATAATATTGTTAAAAAAACTGATATTGTACTTTTTTAATTTTATCGGTGAAATATTTTAATTCATTTATCTATTTGTCTATCTAAATGAGGATTACACGGTTGAATAGATAACTTAATGGATTTCAAAGTGGTATATTATCTTGTGAAAATATTTACAAAAAATAAGATATTAAAGATTTTCTAAAGTACATGCAAAATGTTGACTGCTTCTACAGTATTTCGGCTTGCAGTTAGCGGTGTGTTAAGAACAGTTATTGTTTCTGGTAGGGTTCAGTATGTCAACTCTCAGCTTCAACAACAACTTGTATCCTCCTGCGTCACTGAGAAATTGTAATTTTGATGTAGCATTCCTTAAGCAGTGCCCAGCATGTTTGAATCATTTCCTTCAATTCTTGCGCAGTGTCGATTATGGTACCACAGTACATCACCTCTTGCGTGATTAGATTTCTTATTGATATCAATACCAGGTATTTTTCGACTTTACATACTGTGTGATTTAGTTATTCTTGCACTCGAAGTTCATTTTATATATATATAGCTGTAGCCAAAGGTTTGGAATCAAAGAAAGTTTTAAGGAATTATACTTTTATTGCGGATTTAATATTTTGTGAAGTTTTGGCACAATTCCAGGGCTATGTCGGACTGCCAAACTGTTTTTATAACAGAATAAAGATGATTGTGAAGCCCTGGCTTCTTTTCAGGAACTTTTACCTTCAGAAATTTCCGCAGGTTCCCAGTCGCCAGAGATCAGGAGTGTTACCAGGTTATTGCAAAGTTAAAGTACGGTATATTTTTTCGTAAACCAGTGTTTCACAATTTTAGAAATGTGTCAAGGCACACTATCCCACTAGAACCAGAAATATTCGCCCTTCTGACATATAGAAGATCATCCCGAAAATACATGATCTAACTCTCGTTCCTGAACAAAACCTTGGCTCGTTGTTCAAAGGTCCAATCAGCATCTCTCTCTGCAAAATGGAGACCTTTTATCTTTTTTTTCATTTAGGAGTTTTTATTGTTTTTCTTGCGACTAAATTAATCTCATTATGAAGCCCCTGTTGAATGGTTCTTCTACAGGGCCGCCGAGAGGGCGGGGAAGCCGGGTTAAATCCCCAGGGCCCGGACCTCTAGGGAGCCCGGAAAGAGGAGGGATAAAATCTAAAAATATTAATAAAACAATTGATTAAATAACAGGGAGGAAATACAATTAATGAACATGCATTTTATCATACTGTATGTTTTGAATAGTGACTTGGACATATAATCAGTTTGCTTGTTATGTACACAAAAAACATTCATAATAAAATACTGAATAAACAGGGGGGCCTATATACCAATCCTTCCTCGGGGCCCGGGTCAGCTCTCGCCGGCCCTGGAACTATTTTTACTGACTGACTGCCTCTGGCAGGGTTGGCCTGATTAAAGCCAACCCAGGTGCCCCAAGTGAGTTTTATAAGAAGCTCCTTTTCAAACCCCCCACCCCCACCCCACCCCGAAATCCCCACCTTTAGTGTTTTTTAAACTTTCTATTTTATCAAAGTTTGAAACTGAAAGTTTAAGTCTTAAGAATGTAGCTTTTTACCATTCGTATGATAAATTTAAATTTTATTATTATTTCTAAAAGATTTGTAAATTTTCACCATCTGACTCGCCTTTTCTACAGCTAATTTGCAGCTAGCTTTTGAACAAGTAATGATCATTTGTACTGCACTTGAACCTCTGGGATGACATTACTATTATTTATTTGCTCTTTACCTTCCTTTTTATTTCTGCATTTTACTAAATGTGCTCTAATTCGCTCTCTTTGAATTCAGTTTAGCATCACAGTATTCGCATTTTACTTTTGAATTGTCTGGAATTCTCATAACTTCAGTTCATTCAAATGACTTTTTGCTTTTTTAGATCTATACTAATTACTAATATTTACATACAGATGAGAGTAGTTCACTAGTTTAATACTATGACAATTAATTATTATGTATGTATCCTATGTTGTAGGAGGAGATTGTAGACACCAATCGACCAGGGAAGTACTCCGGGGTGGATATTAAGCAGGAGACAGCGAGTGCTGGAACTCCCGTTTCTCCTGTCACTGTTTTCCTCAGCTGATCTTTTTCCGTGTCTCAGCTACCTTGTGAGCATTCCAGCATGCTCTCAAACATACACTTCTTCCCCTATTCCTCACTACACATGCATGCATCTTACACACTACACAACCTTTTCAAAATTTATATTAAAAAAAATGGCATCATTGAGCCTTGGAGACCTTGTTTTTGGCTCTCTCCGTCTTCTGTGGATGGGTCACCTTTGCGGGCGCTCGCCCTTTGCCTCCTCCTTACTACGTAAAAATAACCCCATGAACAAACTCAAGTCTCTTGGGGCAGGGAAAGCAGTGGAATATTTTTTATGAAAATATATTAGACTAAAACACGTAAACTATGGCCTAGATTACCTACTAGACTTACAGCCAGACTAGACTTTCTGCAAATTTTTCCAGATCTGAAGTGGATATTGGCTGGTTTGTTTTGTTGTCTAAATGTATTTCACTACATAAATTTCAGTCTGGGCTTATGGCTCGAAGTTCCACATGAACTTGAATTTCACCTACGTTGCAAGAGACCCAAATTAACAAGGTTTGCCTTGTTAGTACTACAATTACCGAGTTGCTACTGTAGCCTCAACTCCAAGGGCTCTTATCTAGGCCTAACTTGGCCTACTTGGTAAGGCTTATATGCCTACTGTATGAAAGCATGAAACATTTAATTTTAAGCTATAAGGTTGTATAATATGTAATATAGCCTAAATAGACTACATCTTGAATAAACTTAATTTGAATTATCAACAGTGTTATTCTTACAAATAACATAACTTCTGCCAAAGCGAAACTTCAGGAACTGCAGCAGTTTGTTTCTAGTTGCGGACTGTAACTTAGGAATTCATTAGGTAATGCACGCGAGTTAAACAAATAATTAATAAATAATTAATCTACAGCATTTTCTCGGGTTAAACTAGGAAAACGTAATGTTAAAATCGTTAACGTCGACCCTTGATTTAATCACGAGGAGGATAAAAACTATTGCTATAATAAGACCTTGTATTTACTCGTATTTCAGTACGTGTCTCAATTCGTGAGAAAAGGTCCATTTCCTAACAAGTATGATATAATTTTTCAACTTGGAAAGCATTTGAATGAAAAAGGGTGACCCAAAAAAGACGTATTCCAGAAACTTCAGTTATTGTGAACGTTTGGCTATATATATATATATATATATGAAAATTATTTCACGAAAGTAACACGTGAAAAATATATATGATGAATAAAACCACGAAGGAAAGGAAACACAAAAAGGTGCTCAAGCGCTTTCGTCTAATGACATCCTCAGGAACACTCGTTCCTGAGGATGTCATTAGACGAAAGCGCTTGAGCACCTTTTTGTGTTTCCTTTCCTTCGTGGTTTTATTCATCAATATATAATATATATATATATATATAGTGTGAAAGGGTTTCTCCCCCGTCTTGTTCATTCCCACTTCAGTCTTCGTTTAAGAATGAGAAATTCGAAAGTGAAAATCTCGCAGGAAGAAATTCTTCAGTTTAGATTTTTCTTGGAAAAGATTATTTCCCACTCAATGTCAATCGCATTCGCGGTAAAGGCGCCTAATGGGAATGGCTAGTATTTGCTAACCTAACTTAATTTAATTTAACCTAACCTAAGCGATCGTAACCTGACATAACCTAAGTTAACCTAACCTGGACTAAAGTGGGAAAGCCGTGGATGACAACGGCATGAATTGGGGGTAAACCCTAGAAAATACCTCGCGGACCCACAACTGCGTCACAGTTTTTATCTTTTCCCAACTCGGGAATTCCCACTTACGGCATTCCCACTTTCGAGCTGGGAATGGGAATGGCGTCAAGCTAGAAGTAATTTTACGAAACCAGATAGTCAAGGAAGAAGTGTTAACTGTATATATTTTCGATGTAGATATTATTTTTAACGAGTCCCGGTTATTGTACAGGGTGTCCACAATGTCTCGTCACCCCAGTAAAATACTAACCGATTTTCGGTTTTATTTCAGACCTATTTGAAATGTGTGATAACGGCAATTATACGATTGAACAACGCATATTGACTAGTACCTGGGTCCATGAGTGACCGCGTAATAGCAAAACCATTGAAAATATTCGCGCAGACTTCCAGGACCGATTCAATCGTGCGGCTCGTTTTTGGAGGAGCTGCTGCACCATTGAATCGGTCCTGGAAGTTTGCGCGAATATTTTTAATGGTTTTGCCATTTCGCCGTCGCTCATGGACCCAGGTACTAGCCAATATGCGTTGTTCAATCGTATAGTTACTGCTATCGCACATTTCAAATGGGTCTGAAAGAAAAACGAAAATAGTATTTTACTGGGATGACAAGACATTGTGGACACCCTGTACTTATAACATTTTATCATTCATTCTATCATGATGTTAACTGTTTAGATTATGATATCTGACAAAAATTCAAAGTTAAATACTTTTTTTTTAAAGATTTAACAGTGAGGAAGAATGACGAAGTATCGCGTCGATGTTATGAAGGCGTAAATTTTGAAAAATTTAAATCTTTGACGACGAAAATTACGAAGAGATTAAAAACAAATGAAGTAAAACCCGAATGAAATCGTATTCCTTTACGTCAGTTTGAAGTTGTATTCCTCGCCTTTTCCACGTGACGACGGACGTAATGGAGTTTGTAACGTGAAAGGAAGGAAGATTCTCGTCCAACCAAACCCAAAATCGTGAAAAGATGATACAAAAATCTAATAATCGGTGCCAAAGTTCTGAATTTTCTTTTCTTTTTTTCAACGGATCGCCGGAACTCAAGGTCAAGTTTGGACAATTAAGAAGAAGCATAAAAAAAATCTTTGGCGCGCAGAATTTGAAGTAAAGATTCGTGTAAAGTTAAAGAGTAAGAGCGAGGGGGCAGACATTCGCCGGATGAGGTGAGAAAGTAAAAATCTTAAAAGAGGGAAGAAGAAGAAGAAGAATAATAAGAGGGAAGTGATTTGGAAGCATCGTGAAGCCTTTGAGAAGGTTGGAATCCTAATTGCATAGTCTTGTCTTTTGTTTCCACTTCCCAAACCAACCATATAAACTCTGAAAATGACTGTGGCCTTTCGCTTTATCTCTGTACGTCTGTAATTCTATCTATTTTCACCTCTTGATTAAAATAGATAAATATATTAATGCTTACGAAGATTCCTATTCTTATACAAAATAAATTATTATAAAGTTTATAAATATTTCTAAAATATTTCTGAAAATACTCGTAAAAGTCTTAAATGTGAGATTTGTAGTCAGTGAATGAATGAATGCTTCGTAATTAATAATTCACTGGCTTACATGAAGAAATTCATTCAAGGTCCATTCTTGGCTGCGGGTCAACTCACCGCCATCATTGATGTTTTCTGCCGTGGTAGCAGAATGTGGCCGGCCATTATCATGGCGTCTTGCAGTACACTGTAAATTGTTTGTTGGCAAAGCTAAGGTCTGCGAGTATATCTTTTTTCCACCCATGGTTAGGATACTTCTTTATTTTAGAAATAACTAAAATGTATGTATGTATGTACAATTTCGGAAAAGGTTCGTCTAAAAATAAAATAAAATAATAATAATTAGTAATTTTTGTTTTTATTTTAATATTTTTCATCAACAAAAATAAGATTTAAAAAAATATCACATGAATTTTTGCGACTTTGAAATTTTATATTTTTTTGTGAACTTTTTTCTCCCCAACTATACTTATCTATTTCAATCCATTCTACTTAACTTTTTTTTTAAAGAAAATACTTGTAACTTTTAATTAAAATTTATCTTTATCATTAAAAAATTATTCTTTTTAATTTTTCTATATGGAAGTAGCACCACAAATGAGGAGGATTAATTTTTATAAGAGTATGGAATATTATACGTAAAATCTCAAAAATATACAGGCATACCCCGCATAACACGGATTCATTCAGATTCGCTCTTGCACGTTTTTGTAGCAAACATTTTTTGACGAAAATGTATTTTTTAACGTTGAATGGAACAAAGTTAATTTTAAAAATCAGCGCGATTTTCAAAAATGTGGAAAATATTAACAAATTTTTTCCAAAATTAAAGGGGTTAATTTTTAACTGAAACGTAAACATACAATGGTAAATAGGGAACAGCTTTTATCTGTTTGGCTTGAAAATTTTAATAAAAAAGAATTCCGCGTTGCGAGATGACAATTCATTTGAAAGTGCTAACGTATGAAGAAACATTTACTGTTGCTAGTCGCGGTCTCGCGGATGGTTTGACAGATTAAAAAAGAACAAAAAGAACTTAAACATATTCGTAACAAAATTGTTTGCAGTTGTTTCACAATTAAAACTAGTTCATTTTCATGCAAAAAGACAATGGTTTTTTTTTCAGATTTTTCTTTATCATTTTGACATCTGAGAACGAAACACTTTATTTCACATTCATTGCATTCCCCGATCAACGCTGATTCACATAATGCGGTACTTTCCGCGGACGAATTAACCGCGTTTATCGGGTATTGCTGTACTTCTCTGCTAATTTATTTTTTTGTGAAGTGAATGGATGGGAAAGTTGCCAGTGGATGCGCATACTGCGAAAAAAAAAAAAAAAAGAAGAGATGTACTGCAGCTTGAAAACATAGTGTTCTTATTTCTGAAACAAAAGAAATTAATGTAACTGTAAATTTAAAAACAATTGACGCGTTTTTTCTGCTGTGGGCGTCAACACACTTAAAATACTTACTTTTGAATGAAGTTCACATCAACTTTACAACTTTTGAAGTTTCTTATATTTAACCAAGTTAATTGCATGAGCAATTCATTACGGTTTCGTTGAGAAAAGCGGCTTTGTGTTTAGCAGCCAAATTTGTAAATCTCTCATTCTGGTTTGTTGAGTGAAAGTAAAGACAAAAAAATTACTTGAACTAATTCACAGAGTGCGCATTCGAATCACATTATAGAAAGTACAGGGTATTCATAAAGTCACGCGAGTAAATATGCATGTACACTTCATATTCACTTGCGTGACTTTATGAATATCCTGTACATTCTTTTTGTATAATATGAGTTTTGCATTGAAACTTTAGAAATGAGACTTGCAGATATTTATTTATGTATTTATTTATTTATTTCCAGCGGGTTTTCCTACCTTGTTTGCCCAGTTATTTATTCCATTAACGTGGCCATGTTTTCTGAATCGTGGGGGGCCATATTTGTTGTCACTCCACGTGATTTTGAATGAAACAGGCTGTTAATCGCTTATCATTTATTAACTTCTGAAAAAAAGCGAGTGATAATCTTGAACTGGTTCAAGCGACAGTAGAGAATCTTTAACTTTTTAATTTTGTATTAAACGCATTTCGGTGGACGACCTTTTGCGAAAAATATAATTATATTATTTCCAACTCGCTATTTTAATTTTAAAAGTCAGATGCTAAGGAATTGAACGTTTCGTTTTTAATGTGAAATTGATTCAGATTAAATATAGTAAAAAATTTTGAAGAAAAAAATAGCATCGAACGTAAATAAGCTTTTCTTTGCTATCAGTGCTATCTATAGTTTGTGTCGGATACTCAATCATTTTTACGTTCACTTCTTTCGCTATTATGATACAATAGTGATAGTACAATTAGTTTGTGTCCAATCATCTGATCACAATCACTTTCTCACACTTTTTGATCTATCTTTCGTTCCAACTCTGCATTTAATCATTTCGCTTCAAATCTCATCAGTTTCTGCCGATTTTACTTTCTTCAGCTTGTATTCTGCTCGCTCAAATTCCTTAAATTTGGTCTCCCACACCCTGGTATACACTTCTAAAAACATCACCAAAACCAACTGCTTTCACATTTGCTCTTTATTCATCTACCACAACCTGTTATTTATTAAATAATCCTTTAAATCTCGCCCGTATTTGCTT
Source organism: Bathynomus jamesi (assembly GCA_023014485.1). Classification (NCBI taxonomy): domain Eukaryota; kingdom Metazoa; phylum Arthropoda; class Malacostraca; order Isopoda; family Cirolanidae; genus Bathynomus; species Bathynomus jamesi. Next base: position 62,302 of record JAJOZX010004912.1, read on the forward strand.
ATCTTGCACTAACACATTGCCATTTTTATCTCTCATATTATCCACTTACTCCACCCAACTCACCTTTGCCCTTTCTCACTTCTTTCCGGAATAACTTTTTGTTCTCCACATGCTACTCATGAATGTTCCTTCCCAAATCTTCACGTACCCACTTTTTACTTCTTTTTACCACTCTATTTACATTCTTTTTGTATTCTTTGTACAACTCATTACGCGTCATTTTTTTCACTGCCAAATTGCATTTGTAAAATGCTTTCCCAGATTCTCTCCCTTCTTTCACTGCGTTGTTCACCTCATCGTTCTACCATGCAACAGGCTTTCTCTTTACTCCATTTTGTACACAACCACCCGCGTTAGAATGATCTCTTCCCTAAGTTCCTTATACACATATTGCACACATCTATTTGTTCATCGTTTACCTCTCTAAGGACTTGCTCTGATCTTCTTCTATACTCTATCGTCACCTTATTCGAATTTAGTCTTTCAACTTTCATTCTTTTTGGTTTCCACTTTTTTTTTTTATGTTAAAACCCAAACAAACTAATTTTACAAGGTACAGTCACCTGGTCTTACAAAACTTCACTCAGTCCGCACACGCATGTATCGCATAACATCCCTAAGTTTATCTTTACTAATATACTAATAATGCGTCTCGGTGGTGGTGTGGTTAGCGTCGCTGACTACGAATCCATCGGCCCCGAGATCGAGACCCGGTGATGGCAGGCGGTGCGCAGCAAAACCCAGCTGTTCATCCTTCCACACAATAAAAAAAAAAATTGGTCGGTAGATAAATGGGTACCCTGGTTAACCTGGTGGTTAAGACGCTGGGCTGCTGCTGGGGGGCGTGGTTCGGATTCCACGTTAAACTGTAGGTCTAAGGTGGAGTGAAAAGCTTGACCTTGGTCGGAATGAACAATTCGGGCGAAAGCAAAACCAAGGTTAACCGAGGTTATCTCAGTCAGACTGTTCTCAGGTCTTATCTGTCTGAATATCTTATATACTTATGAATGTCCTTGTGTTGGAAGTATGTAACATCGAGTCCTCCTTCCGCACAATTTTTTTCCTATCATTGTCATCCATTCGAGGCACAATATGCTTCCCAATCTCCCACTTTCCATTTACATCACCCATTATAATCATTACACATATATTCCCCATTCTTCTAACCACATCACTTAGCATATTCCAGAACTTACGCTTCTCTTCTACATATACATCTTCACATGGTGTATATACTACATTAATTGCTACTTTCACTCTATTAAACTTAACAGACATTTATCATTAACGCATATTCCTTCGTATATTCGTACCATTCGTCTTTCATTAACAAAGCAACATTCCTCTTACATCTTCCTCCGATTTCACACCTGTCATTCCTTCCCATTCCCATTCAGTTTCGTTTCGCACGAACCAAATAAATTATAATGTTCACCCCCCGCCCCCTTACAAATTTTGACCACCCGCACCTTCTTTCTACCGTCATTTATACCCCCAACATTCCACACTGCCGCATGAGCGCTTTGCCCAAATCTAAAACACTTGGCTTCTTCCAGGGAGGAACATTTTTCCATAGATGGGACTCCAGCCCATTCTCCAACCCTATTACGCACAGGGAAGAGGAGTATATAACCTCGTCGCCATTGGAAGGTTTCGTGTATAGTCACCTTTTATGAATTGCTCGGGGATCACTTCTTAACTCGTGCATCCCTAGAAAAAAAAAATATATATATATACACACACGTCGAAATTCCGGTTAACGTTCATCCCGTGCAAATCAGGCTAAATGAGCTTTCGCTTGCAGTTGTCGTTATCACTGTTCCAAACTCGGCATTTGACGGATTGTGGCAAAGTGGTCTTGTGGTCTTTTGGTTCCTCCTTTTGTTTTTGTGAAACTATAGAAATATTTTGATTTCTTCTAATTGCTTCTACGTAGACGCTACGTCATCATCTCTTTCTTCATGGTTTCTAATTCGGGCTTCAATGTAAGCATTTTCCAGTATTTCGATGTGATCACACTTCTGCTTTTATTTTCCCGTGCTGTTCACTAATTTAATGGCTATCGTCTGTATACAGAAAAGCGTTATTTTCCTTTTCCACTTTCTCCCCTTGCTTCTTCCTTTTATATATATATATGTGTGTACACGCCTCGGTGGTGTAGTGGTTAGCGTCGCTGACTACGAATCCATCGGTCCCCCGTTCGAGACTCGGTGACGGCAGCCGGCGCGCAGCAAGAAAGTGGTTGGTAGATAAATGGGTACCCTGGGTGGCCTAGTGGTTAAGACGCTGGGCTGCTGGTGGGGCGTGGTTCGGATTCCACGTTAAACTGTAGGTCTAAGGTGGAGTGAAAAGCTTGACTTTCGTCAGAATGAAGAATTCGGGCGGAAGCTAACCAAAAAAAAAATATACATATATATATAATAATAATAATACACAGGGTTGACAAAAGTAAATAGACACCACAATACCTGTCCTCAAGAATAAATGGCGAAGTTCACCAATGGAATGACGGAACGTGTGTCAGTTTTACTTAATGGAAAGGCGAAAGCGACACGATTCTAAATATATTGATTCAATACATTATTACTTAGATTTTTACTATCGAATCAAAAACTATGGAAACGTCAAAGGTGTCGACTTTTGTCAACTCTCTCTCTCTCTCTCTCTCTCTCTCTCTCTCTCTCTCTCTCTCTCTCTCTCTATATATAATATATATATATATATATATATATATATATATATATATATAGTGGACTAAAAGAAAGCAGATACACTTGAATTTTTCTAAAATTTTAACGAAAATACTTGTAGAATTTAAAAGACGTATACAGTACAAAGTCTTTACAGTATTTATAGCTATATAGCATTTTACGAAACTGCTTCTGTTCTACGTATACGTTCTACGTCTTACTGGAACTGATTGGCAAACTCGTTGGTATGTTGAATTCGGGTCTGCCGGGGGTGACGTCTTTTCCCCGATGAACCCCGAATGTTACCTATTTATTCTTTCTTTTTCCGTACCATTGCACCGTTCGTGATTGGGTACTGACGACAGTAATGCACGATAATTGGAATGTTACCTTATCACTAAAGTCAATACAATTGTAATGGTAGCGAAGTCATTTATTTAGTTTTCTTGTATTGTTTTACGATCAAACTTCAACTTTACCTAAGTAGGCTAACATTGTTTATCGTTCTAATTTTAAAGTTTTCTTTTAACTATTGTTATAAAACCCTATTAAGTTTTTATACTTTTAATCTTGTTTCTCACAGGCTAAATTAAATTCCACTTGCGTTATACAATTAATAAATGAGGATAACTTTAATCGGAAATCAAATACGCCTAAAGAAACGGGATAGCCCTCGCGCATGACATGAATAAAAAACCCTAGGGCCTGAATAGAAAGTTTCCCCTACAAAGTTCCTAGGGAAGAATTGAATTGAATTGAATTTACTATATCAAGTTTATCTTAAAAGTGGGTCCCATTTCCAGTGGCACGAGTGGAAATATTAAAATGAAAATGACATGGGAGAGAAAATGCGATCTTCTGATGAACTGTATACGAACCATTCTCTATGACAAACTGTTCTCCACTCGCTGAATGATTTGCGCTGCGGTCTCTTTCTCCCTTCTATTAGTGATTTTGGGTTTCCATGTTGCATTGGGAAACTATTTTTTCGTCCATCTTTTTTTTTTTAAACCTGGAACCTAGAGAGAACTTTTACATACACTATTTTATGAATTTTACGGATTCCTATCTGTTTGATATTATATAATTAACTTATTTGACTTTGGCCTATGTGACAAGATTAAATGATTTAATTATATATTAAATGCTATTTAGAAACTAAAAAATGTTTATGAATACAGGATTGGACGAAACAAGAGGTGGGGCATCAAGTAACTGATACTCTCACATATCATTGGGTGACAAAAAAATGTGACATATAATTCTAATACAAACACGTACGTACAAACACCTGTTCGGCTGTTTTCCTGCACGCAGTTACTATTCTTTTCTGAGAATTACCTCATGCCTATTTGACTTTATATCATACCTAACATGTTTTTCAAATATGTTAAAAATGTTACTATATTTTATAGTATTAATAAATTCCCAATTTATGCAATCCCAAGAGTTATAACTTCACTAGGAAGGTCCGCATTGCGGCAACAAAGCATCCTTGAGTGCTTGAGGAGTCTGATGTTTCGTCGCGTACACGCTTTCCTAGATTGTAACCCATAAAAAAAAATTCAGCCGAAGTCGATTTTGGAAACCAACCAACACTTCCCGATACACCCAGTTAGGAAACTTTTCGTTCAAGAAGTCGTGGATGCTGTGAGCAAAAATGGGGTGGAGCTCCATCTTCCTCAAAGAAAAGTCCTTTTAAATTCATTTGTAGTATCATGGTAGGAATGGTTCTTTCATTCAGCTTTTCAAAATTTTTTGTCTGCAGGAACGTTGCCACAAAAGAAGAGGGCTACGCCGTTGTCATGTCACAAGTCACAACACCGCTTCCCGTCGATCAGCGAAGTTAAGCGACATTGGCTCTGGGTGGTAGTTGGATAGGGGACAAACCACCCTCTCCGTCCAGATGATATAGCGATCCAAGATTCGGATCCTGCGTAAAGCTGTAGGTCCCCTCCGTCACATTACCCTTACGGTTACGAAGGAGGTTAAACAACTTGAAACCACACACACACACACACACACACACACACCACACACATACACACACATAGAGTAAGTGTGGACAAATGCGTTTCGATCGTTTGTTTCTAGGCAGACTCGTTCCCAGAGAAACATTTTTCGGAACTTTTTATAAAAACAGCGAGTATGCGAGCTTTGTTGTTACCAGTTCTTAGCAGATCAAGGTTGTCTGGTTCTTTGTACACTGTTGATATTTCCAGTTTCGTTAAAACTGTACAAGCTTCAAGCTTCTGGTATAACTGACGAGCAACTTCAGCTCATTTTGCAAATGGTATACCACTTTACTGTTTACAGTTTGAATTCTTTCATTTCTCAACTTTCAGCCTTGGTAAAGAATAATTCACCTACGTCTAGCCTATATGTATGGGTGTGTCTGTCATTAAATTGTATAAATCGCCTTTTAAATGTTGCGTTCACACACACACACACACACACACATATATATATATATATATATAATATAATATATATATATATATATATATATATAATATATATTAAACACAGACCGTGCATGGAACAAGGAACTCTTCTGGGAAATTACATCCACTATAGTTCGAATAAGTAATGATAAATGACAAATACTATAGTTTTTCTTTTTCATGATAGAAAGCCCAACGTGGGCACCGAGTTACTCGCAAAGAGGCCCCAAAATATAGCTTCCCTCACAAGCTATCTGCAAAGCAGATAGGATCCAGCTTTGGGACAGGATCTGGGGTTTACAGCTTACACCTAGCCTACTACATTCAGAACCTCAATATACGCAAGAAACTCGTTGCAGTCACGTCGGATTGAATACATCAAAGAAAAATGGGTAATTATTGTATTTTTAGCCAAAAAAACAAAACTTAAACCTCAACTGGGACATTGAGCGTCCACTTTTCAAGGCACATAACACGTCCGTTTAATAAACACAAACTCAGAATCAGAATGGTCCCCTGAGAAACTTGTATGTTAAACACAGACCGTGCATGGAACAAGGAACTCTTCTGGGAAATTACATCCACTATAGTTCGAATAAGTTATGATAAATGACAAATACTATAGTTTTTTCTTTTTCATGATAGAAAGCTCAACGTGGGCACCGGGTTATTCGCAAAGAGGCCCCAAAATATAGCTTCCCTCACCAGCTATCTTCAAAGCAGATAGGATCCAGCTTTGGGACAGGATCTAGGCTTTGCAGCTTACACCTAGCCTACGTTGGGCTTTCCATCATGAAAAAGAAAAACTATAGTATTTGTCATTTATCAGTACTTATTCGAACTACTGTATAGTGGATGTAATTCCCCAGAAGAGTTCCTTGTTCCATGCACAGTGTTTAACATAAGTTTCTCAGGGGACCATTCTGAGTTTGTATATATATATATATTGTATCAGTGGCTGCAGCAAGAAAAGCTTAAACTGGAGTGAGTTGGAAGTCAGAATTTACCTTTCTGAGTTTGGGCTCAAAAACTAATCCATATTTAATGCATGACTATCACGATACATTTGATTCTGACATACATGCACAATTATAATTTACAGATTCATTACACACACACACACACATATATATATATATATATATATATATATATCGGAAAAGTATGTATATAGAGAAGGCAAATGCAGCCTACTTGTTGTGGCGAGCGAGTATATTTTATTTAGCAGCTTTGGTCTAGTCTACCCTCGGCCCAGATGTCCTCCCCCACCGTCAAAATGGACTCACCCAACCGCAATGCGATAAGAGCGGCTTAAGAAATGATCGCACGATCCTTCTGTCTTGTCTCTTATTAATTTATTATATGAAGAAAACAAAGGAGTAACGCTGCATTGGTTCACTGGGCCGCCTTATGACGTCATTGTACTAAGAAGTACAAAAGTACATTCATCCCTATCACATTAGGTATGTGGAAAAACAATAAAACAGTTCATGTGCGCAAGTTTTTTGAAACGTTTGTACTTTTATATACTCGTGTGTGTGTGTATATATATATATATATAATTATATATATATATATATATATATATATATATATATATATGGTACTTGTGGGTTATCTGTCGCCACTTTTTAATATTTTTTATTTATTTATTTTTATATATTAAGAGAAGAGGATTCTTTATACTGTACGGCATTGACGATTGGTTAGGTTAAGTCGTGCTAGTTTGGTTAAATAAAACGGTATTTAACCAAACTAGCACGACTTAACCTAACCAATCGTCAATGCCGTACAGTATAAAGAATTCTCTTCTCTTAATATATAAAAATAAATAAAAAAAAAATATTAAAAAGTGGCGACAGATAACCCACAAGTACCATATATATATATATATATATATAAAGAGTAATCATTTTACTAAATCTTACAGATTAAAATTTTCAAAGGATATGAAATTAGTAAAATGGTTGGGACTAGATCCTACATTGAATTATATATAGGAAGAGAGTGTGGTTGTGTTGTTGAATTGCTCATATTTGTGTTTTGGGAGAAACGAATAATATTCTAGTTGACGTTCTCAGACGGGTCTGTCTATTTCCCCTGTCTATTTTCCTTTTGAAAGGGGTCCGCATTCAGGCCCTAAAAAGGAGATTCTCCTCTTTACAAATATTTCGCTACTATGCGTACGTACAGGGGATTGACAAAAGTAAATAGACACCTCTTCTGTGGTCTTGTTTCTTTTGCCTATTAATGTTTATGCGATCGTAGCGATCGAGAATTTTGATGTTCGCAACAATAGAGTATTTGAGACCGATTTTTTTTTTTTTTTTGTTTTTAATCAATCTTTCTTCGCCTTCAGGTTTAAGCAAAAGGATTTGTTTAAAGTAAAGTTTTCTGCGGGAAGACCACCTACTCCCATTTTATATATAAAATATTAAATTTAGTTTAGATCATTGAAAAATGTTGGCGTCGAACTTGTTTTTTTATGTCAAGTTGAAACGCAAAAGAACCACGCCTTTGGGAATGTCTTGAAAGAAGCACATTATATTACGAGGTCCGGATGTTGGGTGCCCGCAGCAGACTAATGATGCGTCCGAGCCTAATTTAATTCCGGACGAAGTTGCTGCATGTTGCCCCAATTCGTGGTAACTGAGCCAAACCTGATGGTTTATTAGAGTCCCAAAATCATTTTGGAATTAAGGAAGGACTTCCAGGAACGGCGAACGGAACGTGTTTTATGAACGTGTTTCTTTACTCTTATTAAATTTTCTTTTATATATTTTCTTATTTTTCTGAAAATGTAACAGTTTGCAAGTTTTGAGCGTCATTCTATACCTCTTGAATGGTTCACAAAGCTCTTGAATGGTTCACAAAGGTCTCATCAATATTTACGTTTGTGTAGATTTTGTCAAACTAATCTATAAACTAAAGGCGAATTACAGTAACTCCATCTAATTATAACGAAGGGTGACCAGAAAAAGGTGTTCCAAAAAAAATATATGTAACAAGTTATTTCTAGGAACACAGTTTTGGATCACCCTGTATATTAAATGTGAATCCAATTAAAATACAGTAATTGTGGTAAAATTTTAGAAACACTTTTTTTTTCCTTTGATGAAACCAAAGATTTTCCTGGATTTCGGTAATAAATTTAATTTTAATTAATACGGTTGTCTCGAGTAACGACAGCTAATTTAAGGTGCAACTAACATGTCATTGATACCCTTCTCCTGCTGTGCCTACAAACACTACGTGTGACCGTTTGATAAGGAAGTGCGATATTAGAGTCATGGATTAATAGATGAAACCATTCGCATCTTCAGCCTCGCTGTTGTAAACTAGGGTTAAATCGAGTCCTCAATCTTTGATATTCGCTATTCATTTATAGCTTTGATGATTGTTGCATTTTCACGTCCTTCGTTCAACTGAAAGTGCCGAGACGGGCGGTAACGCCATCAATCGGGAAAAGTAAGTCCCCTATGAAAAGTGGAACTGGATCGAGCCGAATAAATTACGCGCAGCGGATTCATCACTGCGCGGCTTTCCCATTTCTCAGACTGGCTCGGGATATTTCGAATTTGGGTTTCATAGATTAGAATAAGTTTGTAAAACGTTTGTATATTTAAAGGTCGACTGGAAAATGTGTCTAAGAAAAATCAGTGAAGGAAAGTCAATTTGGTCGCAAATTGATTTTCGGACTTTGTCTTTCTCTTTTCTCTGATTTATTTTCAGAATGTGACAATCTTCATTGAAGAACTCTTAAGAAGGAAATACGCTTTGCAATTTCTCTCTCTGTCTTTTGTCAATATAAAGTTTACTTTCATAAAACCCTCTATCTATCTATCTATCTATCTATCTATCTATCTATCTATCTATCTATCTATCTATCTATCTATATGTTCTGGACATTTTCTAATCATTTTTGTAGTCAGTGACAAATTATGAGAGTGGGATGGTCTCCCCTCTTATTCAATTTATATATTAATGGCTTTAGAAATAATGTTTCATCTTCTAAAACAGGGACGGCAATTTTCATATCAAGTGCCAATCATGTAGTGAACTTATATATATATATATATATATAAAGGCAACTTGACATAAGCGAGGTCAAATGTATGATAATTCACAGATGTAATGCGGTAACTATTTTGTGAGGTAATACTTTCAGTATTTTGGAAGATTAAAAATTCTACTGTATAAATAAATACAGTAACGAAGTATTTTAATGTCAGAAAAAAGTTGTTAATCCTCATTAAGTTAGGTTACGCTAGGGTAGATTAGTTAAAGTTAGTGTAGGTTAGCTAAGGTTAGGTTAGCTAGTATCCAAGGCTGGAAAAACTTTTTTTTTAGCCCAAATCTCTTCTTTTTTAAGTATTTGTGTTTTGTGTGGATTTTTGAAGGGAATAATAATTAATTAACTCCTGACGATTTCCTGAAATGTTTTTTTTTCTTTGAATAAAAAAAAAAAAGAGAGAGAGAGAGAGGCTTCCTGCACATTCATTTGCTTCCTGCACATTCATTTGCTAGGCTTTATCTCCACACTCCAACCCACTTCATGAGCAAAGCTTAACCATTGGCGGCGGAACTTATGGGACGCTCGGGCGTTGCGCCCCCTCTTACCTGAACAAGGAGGGGGCAGACCCTCTCCTTGTTCAGATCCTTTTTTTTTTTTTAAGAGAACAGAATTAATCTAAGAGGAAATGCATGCAAACTATATAAGAAGCAAAGCGATAAGAATGTTAGAAACACTTTCTTTCAGATAGGAGTAGACAGTTGGAATCAACTCCCGATATTATAAACTCAGATAATGTAAATTGATTTAAGAAAAGATATGATAACGTGTAAATAACATAAAATGTAGTATACGATATACAGACGAGTAACCAGACGCGAACAATAAAGCACCTGTAAGTGCAACTTATTCGCATTTATTGGTAAGTTCTTTTTTTTTTTTTTTTCTTTTTGACCATCCCATTCTCGTGGGTCCTTGAAAAAGTTCCTTACAATAAAAACAATGATACATTGTATAGCTGAAACTATGTACTTCATTAAGATAATGGAAAATTAATCAAGAAACACTTAATGAAAGTGGAAAATATTTTGCTCATATGGTTGGAGCCTCCCCATCCTTCCTTTATGGGAAACGTTCCGCCGCCACCGAGCTTAACCCCATCTAATCCTGCACTCTACATAACTTGAGGTACGTGGTGGGAGGACAAACCCCCCCCCCCAAAAACCATTGATATACTAGATCTAAAGTTCATTCTTAGATAACAACTAACTGAGAGCAAATGAACCTTCACAGTGGCTTTCATAAGTTAAAGAAAATTTGATAAATACGGTACGTGAATGGAAGTTATGCTATAGGGAACGCAAAGTTGATTATTTCTTGTTCTCTAAGGGCAATCCTTTTGATATTAGAGAAGAAGAACTCTTTTGTAAGAATAACGTTTGTAATTTATGATGCCCGAACTATCAATGAAGGAGAACTACTCATTCGTAAAAATAGGGCAGAGGGGAAAACTTTCCTCCCACGCACGAACCAACCTCTCTTCATCACATTTTAATTGGAACTTTCTTCGTGGAAGGATGCTTGTCCTAAGACTCTCCTTCAGAGTCTGTTTATGAATTGGTCTCGCCCTGAGGGCATATATATATATATATATATATATATATATATATAATATATATATATAATATATATATATATACACACACGGTACGTTTATACTATTTTCTCAGGATGAGACCAATTCATAAAACGACTCTGAAGGAGAATCTTAGGACAGGCATCCTTCCACCGAGACGAGAGGGTTCCGATTAAAATGCGATGAAGAGAGGTTGGTTCGTACGTGGGCCAAAAGTTCCCCACCTCGCGTCCTATTTTCACGAATACAGAGGTCTGTCCGCCCCTGTATGGAGTACGCTTCTCATGTGTGGTGTGGCTCAACTCTCATAGTTCTACTTGACCGGGTGGAATCAAAGGCTTTTCGTCTTATCAGTTCCCCGCCTCTTACTGACTGTCTTCAATCACTCTCTCTTCGTCGCAATGTTGCCTCACTCTCTCTTTACTATCACTATTATAACGGACACTGCTCTTCTGAACTCTCTAACTGCATCTCTCCTCTAAGGAGAGCACGCAGTACTAGACTTTCGACACATTCTCATTCTTTTTCTGTCCAACTCTCTAACGCAAGGGTTAATCGCTATTTTCAGTCTTTCATCTACTCACTCGGTGAACTCTGGAACAATCTTCCTCAGTCCATCGTTCCCACTGTCCAAGGTACCCTTTCCCAAGGTACCTCCAATCTATCAAACGCAGAATGTCCAAGCATCTCGAAAACTTTGGACCATGATTTCGGCTCTTGTTCCTTTGAGTGGGAGGAGGTGCGTTTTGCGGGCATTCGCCCTTTGCCCCTCCTCCATGTATATATATATATATATTATATATATATATATTGGGGCATTGGTTTCTGCGAGTATGTAGAAGAATTACGGCGTTTGGAAGAGTGAAGTCCATGGTGTAATGGTATCGCGTCTGACCGGCAATCGGAAGATCCCGGGTTCGATTCCCAGGTGGTTACTTCATTTTTTCATTTGTTCCGTTTTCTCTCTCTCGTCTTGCGCGGAATATCTCCTATACAAGCGTCGTTCTTTACGATATATTATATATATATATATATATATATATATGTCGGGGGGTGGAAAAATATGATGATGCTTCGTTGTTATGCTTCGTTACATCATCTTCCCCGATTTTATGTATTCTCAGTATGTCGCTTCCTCGCACCAACAAGGAAGTTTATACCGTTTAATTAGTCTGACTGATATCCACGGTTCTTCTTTTCAACTTTACTTTATCTGACTGCGAGTTACGAAGACAACAATTTATACCTTCGCTCAATGGCGTACCCTCTCTCTCTCGGTCCGTTGAGAGACGGGAATGCTTCTTCTTGGAAGGATATAAAATGACGAGTCTTCCTTTGCTCAGTCCTTTATTTTTACAAGGTCGAAATCACTTTTAAAATATTAGAATTTCTTAGTAATTAGAAAACAATGAAAACCTTTTCACTACACTTGCTTAGAGAGTTATTAACGAACAAATGCTTACATCAAAAAAGCTAAGGGGACCAGCCGAAACGGCCCGGCTCAAGGGCGGAACACTCACACCCCACTCGAGGCCGAGGCGAGACTCTAACTCCCTGTCTCAAATCTGAGGCACTCTCTCTCAAAGCTTTATTTACTTGTAAATTCCTACTTTAATAATGGTATTAACAAGAGAATTGGTATAAAATGATATTAGCAAAAGAATTTATACAATTGTAGTTTTATACTAGTCGAAAAGAACATTTAGAATTTTAGGAATCTCTGTTAAGATTATAGATGTGACAACTGTGGAGAGCATCGTTAGGCTTATCGAAAGGGTGCCAGAGAATCTGGGCTTGAGGCAATTTATACAAATATTAAGAATTTTAACGGAGTCCTGTTTCAATTTATATGAACAAAATAATATCTTTTAAAGGATTAATATTTTAATTTATACAAACAGAATATCTTTAAATTTTAACAAATTTATTTTCTCGTATAAACACTTTTCTACATATATATATAAATTAGAACGTAGTTGCTTCAAGTGACTACTGTCAGGACCAAACAAAATTGGTTACTTTCGGCAGTTGGTCACTTTAGAAAAAAAAATCATATTTCTCCGAAGAAAGCAAAACAAATGGACCCTTTTCAATCACGTGCTTCAGCTTTGAAAAGGATTATTATACTAATTTTCGAAAAACGATGCAGTTTTGTACCGAAACTCGCTCATTTTAACTTTGTTTATTGAAGTGTAGAAATAATTTTTGCGAATTTTTAGGTACGGTCATAACAGGATTAAGACGTAAGCCCATTGTGTTTCACTAAAATCGGACGGTCACTTTAATAAATTAAATTCTGAACAAATATTATTTTTAGCTGGGTAAAACCGGTCACTCCACAATATAATGTTATAATGTTTAATGTTATAATGTTTCAGACCAACAAAGACCCTAGGATCCACTCATGGCTGGTCTACCTAACTGTGTTCGTGTATTGTGTATGTCCTCCGTGGTGGCGGAGGGGACCTACAATTTTACGTGGGTTCCGAACCACAAGAACATAAGAAATTTATGTAAAAACTGCCGGTAAATTGGCAACGACCAATTTTTACGAAACTAAATAATTATCAATTTAAAACTAATTAATTATCGATTTAAAATTAAAGATAGAATCTCTGATCCAGAGGATCAAGTCATAATAGACTACTATCCACAAATATGTTACACTCTATATCTATTTATAAAGGACATGCAAATATATCGGATCCAAAGAATCCAGTCAATTTCATTACGGTATCCATCAAGTCACGGTCCATATCGATAGCGGACCAAGTCAAAATTTACAATCATATACATTACAATATATACACTTACGAGAAAAAGAGTAGGTGTGGCTGTAAAGACTGTACAGTAATGTAGAAATGTGTGTGCACCCATTTTGGGTCTCCCATTTAAAGGTGTTTGTGGGGCAAGTGAAGATCATGAGTTTTTCAATACCTCACAGTACTATGGGGGGCACCGCTCGGCAGAGGAATCTCTCTAAATGGGGTGTGTAAGGACAGAGAGTATCCCCTAACCCAAGACGCTGCCTCCCTATATCCCACAACACTTTACATTGCAAGTACATTTTTTTTTTGCCGGGACTGCAGAAAAGTGGTCAGTTTTGTCAGGTGGTCACAATAGTATATATATAATTGTGTGTGTGTGTGTGTGTGTGTGTGTGTGCGCGCGCGCGCGCGCGCGTGCGTGCGTGCGTGCGTGGAGTAATCTGTAGCAACAGTGTGATTGTACCATACGTTACAAAAATCGGTATACACTGTGCTACACAGGTCTACTTTACGGCCAAGTCCCAGCATTTGTAACCGACTGTACAAGCCAGCGTCCGTAGCTCAGCGAATAACACCGTTTCCGAATAAGCAGAGTGAGGTCGGGGGTCCGAAACCCAATAGTGCTGGTGATGATAATACAGTATTAGAGCTCTGTGCTATTTTCTAGCCCTCATGAATGATCATTGTGATGTACAATCCTAAACTGACTAATGCTTTTCTAAAATAAGTACATTTAGGTTAGTTACTCGTCAGTAATACTGTTCACCCCATTACACCATTTTGTGTATAATTTTATTTAATTGGTTACATTCACAAAAAAATGGTAGCAAGTCAAGCTAATGATAGTTGTTCAGCGTAGAGGGCTACACACACACACACACACACACACTAATATCGATATTAATATTATTTATTATGAAATGGAATTAAAATAATTAACTGTGTTTACAAATAAGTTGTAATAATAATAGCATCTTTATCTTGCAAATGTATTATAGTTGCGAAGAAAAATTCGTTGGCGTTCTGATACGGCTATGTATGATATGTATGTATATATCGAAAACTCCGAGAATTTTTTTTAAGCTGATTGGTGACAGATTTAAAGCCGTATGATTGGGTGAAAATAATAGGTTTCTTTTAGTGAGTTCATCTTATTCATTTTTACGTATTATATGCGAAACAATAAATATATAAATGGTAGTTTCTCGTCACAACTACTTTTTGAGTATGGAAAATGCATATTTGAATATATATAAACATTGTATCGAGGTCAAAATATAGATTTAATATATACTGATTTTGCTGAAGCCTTCGATAAATGTTGTCATCGAAATTATAGCAAACAAACTTAAGAAACCTGGAATTAGTGTGGAGCTGGGACGATAGATATTTAATTTTCTTACTCAAAAAACACAGTGTGGTAATTTTAAATGAAGTTAAATCTGAAGTCTCAGAAGTCATAAGCTGTGTTCTACAAGGTACATTATTAGCACGTTTGCTCTTTATGATGATGATTGCGCGGGCAGAGATTCGGATATTAAAGATTGTCGTATCGTGCTTCGCGGACAACACAACGATAAGCAAAAGGAAATATCAAATGAAGTCGACATAGAAAAGTTACAAGATAACGCTGAAACATTATTGAGGTGGACAGAAGACAACAATATGAAGTTCAACGAAGAAAAATCCAACTCATAAGAGGTAACAACAAGGAGCTACAGAATAAAGGATACAAAACACTGCAAGAAAACAAATAACACTAAATTCATAAGTCATCGGGTGAAGAATTCGGAGAACGCTATAACATTAAAAATTAACAGCTGGAAAAATAATAGATGGTTGAGGCAGATTCTGTACTGGCCAAGCTGCGGTGGAACAGCGGGCTATGAAAACGAAGATCGAAAATACCCTCAGAATACGTGGCCCAAAACTCTCTAACGCGCTGCCGAAAAAACTGAGGAACCTCCAGCACACCGACCTGAATAATTTCAAGAACCAACCAGACGGGTTCATGCGATGCTCAAAGTCCCTAGCCAGCCATGCTGCGTAGAGCGGGAGGAGAGTGGAAAACAACTCTCCTCCAACAAATGAGGCGGGATGCTGCAGAGGAGTCGACCGCAGGTCGATCCTGAAACGGAGTTCGAAGACGCAAGTAATAGTATATATACCGGGTAGACGAAAAAAAACCTGGACACTTTTGTTTTTCCTACAAATTTCAAACTAGTCAAGCTAATACACCCAGGTAATTATTCGTTTTTACACCCAGTCTGTTTTTATGAGAAACTTTTCTGGTCAATTTTGAGGTGTTTTGCACGAATCTGCCATCCGTTCCCTGTGCAGATGCGTAGTTTTCAAGATATCATCTTGAAAACCGCATTTGCACAGGAAACTGATAGCAGTTTCGTACAAAACACCTCAAAATTAACCAGAAAAGTTTGCTCTCGCAATTTTCGTTTAAACTAACGAAAGTATCACGACTTAACCTAACCAATCATCAAGGGCATTCAGTCGACCTAACCGGGCATTCAATTAACGTAACAGGTTAATATTGGTTATTTCACCAAAATATCTCCTGATCTTTTCGTATTAGGCACTCACTGTCACATTTCGGGCAAGTTAAGGATGAGAGAATAACGCCGTAATTGATAAAAACATCTAATCCTTTGTCTACATCTAGGGTACAATACGAATCAAATTCTCAAAGTCAAAATCACACGAACGGCACGTCATAATTCTATCACAAGCACCACCAAACTGAATCCAATTAGAAAAAAAATAGCCAGAACAAAAACCAACAAACTAGTTAAGTCGCAGAGTAGCGAAAAAAATAGGCCAATCAGGAAAAATATTTTATGAAAAAAGTACATTACAGTATAGCCAAAACAGGAAATATATTTTATTAAAAAAAGTACATTTGAACAGATTTGCACACTATAAGATACATATTTTCTTAGTTAGTTTTGAATGTCGATTCAATATATTGTACTGTTTTAACCGCGCGTGAGCGGGTGAAAAGACAAATATTAACCACACTCAAATTAGTACAAGATGTAGCCAATAGTATGGTTATCATGTGCTGAAACCCTCGGTTAGTTATCTTTGCCCGTTTCTTAATTATAAAAATTTAACTTGACGAAACAAACAGCAAGATTTTGTGAAGCTGACTACGCCCTTGGATGTGTCAGATGTTCGCTACAAAAAAAGCAGTTTGCGCATGCGCACCTAAGACAATGATAAGTGGCCACATGGCGAAATGGTAGGCTAGCAGTGTCAGATTTCTTTAAGAAGTGTTGGCTGATGGAATGTTTTTTTTTTTCTTTTTCTTGTGGTAGTAATTAAAATTCTATCGTAATGGTTTTAAGTAAAGAAGACTTAGCTGTTATAAGGGCGTGTTTTGCCGAGAAGGGATAGAGTGCTAGAAAAATAATTACGGAATTTTTGGGAAAAAATTGGAAAAGAAGTACAGTACAATACGTAATAAATAAAATTAGACAATCAGGGTCAACTGACAGAAAACGTGGCAGCGGTCGTCCGCGTACTGCTCGGACTCGAGAAAACGAAAGGTACGTTGAAGAGCATGTGTTGTCGCAGGAAAATAATCCTGGTACTCATCTTTCGCAGAGAAAAATTGCGAATAATTTAAATATTTCGCGCAACAGTGTCCAAAACATAATTAAAAGTAAAAGAATCAGATCTCTTGAAAGATTGAGTGCCCCAAGAATAACAAAAAGAAGCCATGGGGAAACGGTTAGAAAGGTGTAATTCTTTGTACAGGAAATTTAATTTAGCAGATATTAAACGCATGTTTTTTCAAGATGAGTCCGACTTTACATTAACTGTATCAACAAATCGACAAAACAACCGAGTTAATGCATTAACTTCAAAATCGGAAATCCCGCCAGACCGTCTTTATCATCCAATTTCACGATTTTCCAAGAAATTAATTGTACAGGGTGGGGCACGGGAACCAAGTGTTTTTGGAATAATCAGGAAAATGATATTTATTTTTGTAAAGAAAATATATTGGTAGAACAACATTCGTAAGAACATAGCATTTCATGTCATAATAATCATGTACCGAAAATTATATCTGGCATATGATGTCCTTGGCCGTCGACGCATTGTTGAAGGCGTTTACGAAAATTGGCCTCCACTCTTCCCAGCAGGTCTCTGTTGATTTGGATGATTTGTTGACGGATCGCTTCCTTCAATGCATCTAATGTACGGGGCTTGTCCTCGTAGACACGTGACTTGAGGTACCCCCATAGAAAGAAGTCACATGTGGACAAGTCAGGGGACCGAGGGGGCCATGCAATGTCACCAAATCTCGAAATGAGATGGTTGGGAAACAGGGGGCGAAGAACAGCCATTGACGCTCTGGCGGTGTGTGGCGTGGCCCCATCTTGCTGAAACCACAAATGTCGACGAGCAATACGCCTTCTTCGTAACTCAGGGATGAAAAAGGTGTTCACCATCTCAATGTAACGCCCAGATGTTATGGTAACGGTAACCCCATTTTGTTCGAAGAAATAGGGACCGATGACGCCAAACTTTCCCACCGCGCACCAAACTGTAACCTTAGGGCTATGCAGCGGTTTTTCATGGAGTTGTCGCGGATTTTCAGCAGCCCAATACCGACAGTTTTGATTGTTGACGGCCCCATTAAGGTGGAAATGGGCTTCATCACTCATTACCACCATCATGTTTTCATTCTGCTCATAAAGTGCAAGCATTTCCTGTGCAAAATTCAGTCGTTGGGGGCAATCGTTTACATTCAATTCCTGCACCATCGCTAACTTGTATGGGTGGTGAAAATGTAATTCTTCATGCAAAATCCGTCTAACAGTACGATTGCTGATTCCGAGTGCAGCTGAATGTCTCCGAGCAGAGCGGCCTGGGCTTTGCAACATCGCTTGTCTGACCCTTTCAACGTTCTCTGGAGTACGCACAGTGCGTTGCGGCCCCTTCGGTTTTGTTTTCATTATTGAGCCTCCTGTTCGAAGATTGTGTCACGAGCGGGAACAGAGTCATTTCGATGAATGTTGAATCTGCGGCGAAACGCACGCTGAACTGCTGTCACTGACTCGCCACTCCTAACAAAATGATCATACGCGAACATGCGGTGTTCTAACGTCCACTGCTCCATGATGGCACCTGAAAGATAAAGGTGAGTGTTAGTTAAAGTTAAATGCTATGAACCCAGGAATGGAATGCTACCTACCGCACGCCCCTCCCATTCCTAATGGCCGATTACTAGCTATTCAAAAAACACTTGATTCCCGTGCCCCACCCTATATCTTGTGGTGGTGTTTCTTACAATGGAAAAACCAAATTATTCTTTACTGATCTACAGAAAACAAAACTGAACTCGCAAAATTACATTGAACACCTCGGAGAACTTTTACTGGAATGCCAAGACTTGTACCCGAACGAAGATTTTATTTTTATTCGAGACAATACACCATCTCATTCAGCCAAGGTAACCCAAGAATTTTTGATGGCGAACATTCCTGAATTCATAAAAAGTGAAGAATGGCCACCAAATTCTCCTGACTTAAATCCTCTGGATTACTTCGTGTGGAATGAGCTGAAGTCATTGGTGTACCATGGTGGTAAGGAACCATTTTCAAACCTGGAAGCACTTAGACAAAGAATTGAAGTTGTTTGGGTCTATGGTGTCCCAAGACAAAATCAAGTCATCCATAGATCAATGGAAAAGGAGAGTACTGGCCGTAATTCAAGAAAATGGGGGCCAATACAACATCGATTTCAATAGGGTAAGTTTTATGAGAGTTCCATTGAGATTTTTAACACATGATAAATATACTATTGGCTACATCTTGTACTAATTTGGGTGTATTACGTAGCTTGACTAGTTTGAAATTTGTAGGAAAAACAAGTGTCCAGGTTTTTTCGTCCACCCGGTACACACACACACACACACACACACACACACATATATATATATATATATATATATATATATATATATACAGTATATATATATACACACACACACACACACACACACACACACACACGTGAAATGTAAACATGAATTTGCTTTTCAGCAGGTTTGTTAAATGCGTGGGAGTATATAACAGGTACATTTTCCATACGCAATAAAATCATTATGACGAGAACACTACCGTCTATATATTTATTATTTCGCATATAATACGGTACATAAAAATGAATGGGTTGGACTTAGTTGAAAACGATATTATTTTCACTTAATCGTAAGGCTTTAAATCTCCCACCAGTCAGTATCCAAAACTTCATCAATGAACTTTCGATATATACATACATATCATACATGGCCATATGAGGACTACGGCGAAGGTTTCTCCGCAACTGTACATAAAAATTAATATGTTCCTTCGAATTGACACTATCAGCAGTAAAATTTAAAAAAAAAACAAGGAGGAAAAAAACGTACTTTTTTTTATTTCAACCACTTCACAATGTAGTACCTACAGTAAGAGAGAACCCCCGCCTTCGAGCCAGGAATTGTGTCCAGAGCACGTATTACACTCATTCTGGCTCAATTGCGCCAAAGTTAAGTTTTCAGATATATGGATTTTAAAAAGTCGGTACTTTCTATATGAGCAGATGCGCATTGCGCACACGTGTGTGTGTGTGTGTGCGCGCGCAGTTTACTGTAAGGTCGAGTATGTGACAATTTACGGGTGTAATGGTGTAATTGTTTTGTGAGGTAACACTTTTGGTACCTCGGAACATTAACAGATTATATAAAAAAATCTAGAAACATTTTTACTGTTGGAAAAAAAAGTTTGTAAAAAGCTTTGTAAGTGTTGTAAATAAAATGATTGGATTCTCTCTCTCTCTCTCTCTCTCTCTCTCTCTCTCTCTCTCTCTCTCTCTCTCTCTCTCTCTCTCTCGTTACTATCAGTCCAGGTGCATGATTCTTCAGGAGAAAGATGCACCGTAAGTTTTCCTCCCCAAGGTAGTGCAAATTTACCTGTACCAATCACAGTCACACTCGTACACTATAGTGTACGAGTGTGACTGTGATATATGTAGGTTTGCTATACATAAACGGAACCCAAAACCACAGGTATTTTCAATCGCAAACCTTCCGTATACATGCTTGTATTTTAACATATTCTTATTCTGTTTACTTTATCATCGTCATCAGAGTTCATTCGTTTTCTCCTTCGTTGAATCTCGCCCTTGAAAGATTCCAGTTTTATAATTTGCGTTGTTGTTATTTAATTTTAACTTAATTAAAATCTTTACGTGTAAAATTAAAACGGAATAAAATTTATAGAAGAATAATTATTTAAGAATAATAATTCTTTTTTTTTATTTGTGTGTGTAAACTCAAACGGAATAAAATTTAAAGACTACACCCCAAGGTGGAATAACCTCTCGAAATATTCAACCTAGAATAAAACTCGGAAAAACCTTTTAGTAGTACCTTACGTTTACTTCTCTATTCCGTACTTAAGATTTTAAATATTTCTCAGTGTACTTCTTTCTAATCTAATCTAATTTTCCCGTCCTTCTTACTGTAAGTGTCATTTATTATTATTATTATTAATAATTATTAATAATAATTCCAGATAGAATACCCTTGTTTTGTTCACAAAAGTCCGATTATACTGTTTGATTTTGATTTCCCTTCGACTGCTCTAATTTTGTTTTCTGTCCGAAATTTTATTCTTTTTATTTAACAACGAACTACATTTAGATTTCTTCTACTCTCGTATTTCCCTCTAAGCTCGCACTTCCGTACCACTTTATATATATTTTATATGTCCGAAATTGTATCCATACAGTGAATATATACTTGTATACTCGTATATATACTGTATATTACCGTTCATATGTCTGAGCCCAATCTCGTTATTTTCACGCGCAGAAATTTTGTATAGCTGGAACAGATAGGACAAACGAACGTAATATGAAATATTTTACGTACAGTATTCTAATCTTTTGATCGAAAACCCTTTCGGCCCCAAAGAACAAGTTATATATATATATATATATATATATATATATATATATATATATATGCATCTGTTAACTGCGCAGGATGTAGTTTTTGCAGTTGTATAATTTTTGGTAGTATGCATCCGTCTTTTACGCTGAATTTATTACTCCTACTTTCTTGTTTTAATGCTTATACGAGGTCAGATGTGCAAAGAGATAATGGATCATTTGCCGAGTGATAGTCCTCCTTATGTTTACAGAAATTTTAGGAAAATATCTGATAATCCTCGGCACCACGAAGTGAACAGGAAGTTAACACGTGACTTAGAGCCCTCAATACAGTCAACTCTCCACAAACTGGACCCTCGATAAACTGTACATTAAACTATGTGCGGTTCTCATGTAGTGATGTGCGTATTTTATTGTAGCTGTACTTTATTTCATAGCTTTGCTGCTTTGAGTACACAGTATAGTGGAATCTTCTGTTTTGTCGTGTCGTGTAGACATGTTTATTTTAATGTACTTCATTAGTTTTCTGTTATATTTTCATTATAATTTGAATATAAGACCAAGGAAAAAAGTCTCACTTAGCCGTACATTCTCACTTGAGCGTACGCTCCTGCAATACTCAACAAAACTTACTTGAGGAGATAGAAGCACATTGGGATGGCCCATTTCCGAAAGTTTAAGCACAAAGTCCTGCTGTAAATCCGACTGACCGTTTATCGTAACGCCTAAGAATGCTGTCTCAAAAGTGAAGCGAATAAGCTTACAAAATTTCTGGCATATCGTCCATTCGAAATGGAAAACAGTTCCTGCTGAGGCTACAGGGTCTGGTTGATTTAATGCTTCCGAGATATGAAGTCGTCATCCGTATGGATCACACTAAATGTTGAATACTAGCCTGTCTCTAATTATATTAGTCATTTAATGTAATTTATCTGTACAGTACTGTCTTTCGTATTCCATAGTCAAAACTATGTATTAAGTTAAAAATGCAATTTTTGTTTGGCTGTTTTTTTCATCGCAAGCTATGAATGCATCGGTAATATATATATATATATATATATATATATATATATATATATATATATATATATATATATGATACACACAGACAGTGCATGGAACAAGGAACTCTTCTGGGATAATTAAATCTACTATAGTCCGAATAAGTAATGGTAAATGACAAATACCATAGTTTTTCTTTTTCATGATGCTAGCCCAACGTGGGCAACGGGTCACTCGCAAAGAGGTCCCATAATATATATATATACGAGGAATAGGAGGAGGAAAAGATGGTACATGTTCATTTACAGACGTTTCGGAAAAATTCAATTTCCATCATCAGTGCTAAAAAGTTTAAAATCAAATAAAGATAAATATAATGAACAAAAACATACACTATATTAAAATGAACATGCGATAATTAGTAAGAATTAATAATGCAATTACAGTGTGCATTAAATTAAAATCAAAGATGAAATAATATAAAGTATAAAAATGTGAACACTAAACAAAATATGAAACAGTTAAAAAAAAGGTCAAAAATGAGCTAGTTTCCCTAAGAACAAACCATTCAAACAAGTTATATATAATACACACACACACACACACACACACACACACACACAGGGTGTTTCAGGAGGAAAGGTCAATACTTCGGGAGGTGATAGTATCGGTCATTGTGAGAAAAAAAGTTCATATGAACATGTCTAATTCTGAATGGTTACGGAGATAGTCGTTTGAATCTGATGCGCGCGCAGCTCTTCCTTACCCCGCGGTGGTCCCATTCAATGGCCACCAAGGTCTCCAGACCTCTCTCCGTTAGATTATTGGGATCAAGTAGTAAAGATAAGCACCCCCAACCTTTTTTAGTTAGCTTTATAAGGCTAACTAACGAAAATATCACGACTTAACCTAACCACTCGTTAGGTCAACTGTACGCCCTTGACGATTGGTTAGGTTAGGTCGTGATATTTTCGTTAGTTAGCATTATAAAGCTAACTAAAAAAGGTTGGGGGTGCTTATCTTTACTTGATTCAATTATTGTTTGTGGGGGTGGATGAAAAGTCAAGTTTACAAAAGAAAGGTGGATACACGAGACGAATTGCTCCCGCGCATTTTGGATGCTGCTGCCCGCATAAAGGAACGTCAAGATCAACTCAGACGAACAACACGCAATCTTCGCACACGCGTTGCAAAGTGCATTAAGGTTGACGGTGGGATTTTCGAAAACGTATTGTAAACTGTAACAAATTTGTCATTTCTGTATCTGATACCATTCAAAATGCCAATGTTTAAACATTAAATGTTAGAAACAGTAATTGGTTTCTCTTTCTTGATTACCATTCACAATGCTTTTGTATTTGTAGATTCAAACAGCTCTATCTCCGTAACCATTCAGAATTATACACACTAGCAAAAATACCGCCCTACGGGCGGTTTTTGTTATTTCCTGCGAAAGGCTTGGAGCCCTCAGCCAAGTACTTCATCTGGGAAATGAATTTTCTTTCCTCAAGGTATTATTTCTTGTTATAAAATATAAAAAAGAACACTTCATCATAAACTTATCTTTATTTCATTACTGAAGAATCTCCTTGTAGACGTAATTGTCAACAAATACTCGCTTTTCATTTCTTTCTGTCAGGACTTTCAGCAAAAGATCGGCGCTACGCCCCGATTTCGCTAGATCTGCGGTACTTGGGCATTCGGCCCAAACCGAATCGAATTGTGGGCCTACGGCGTATTTTATTTTGAACATCATTTCTATCCCTCTCACCTTGGGCCTCAGTAATTGGGGTGCCTGCGGCGCCCCAATTACTGTCGGTTCAATTATTTGGTCAATAAAACTATAGAAAAGAACGCAGCCATGAAAATCTATAGCTTCACAAATCTTGATACAATGAGCTCAAATGTGAAGCTTAAGATTTTCATGATTGCGTTCTTTTCTATAGTTTTATTAACCAAATAAGTGAACTGACAGTAACTGGGGAGTCTGTAGCCCCCCCAATTACTGGGGGCTCAATTATTTTGTCAATAAAACTATAATCATGAAAATCTTAAGCTTCACAAATCTTCTTGACACAATGTGAAGCTCAAGATTTCCATGGCTGCCTTCTTCTTTTCTATAGTTTTATCGCGGTGTTGGGGCTTTGGGGCTTAGTAATTGGTGGGGGGAGGGGTGGGGGCTGGTCACACATGTATTTTCGTTCGTTAATCATCACCCCGATCCACCATACGAAGTTTGATCGAAATCGGTTCAGAAACGTAAAAGTTTTTTCTGCGCGCGCGCGCGCGCGCACACACATTCATTTTCGGTAAATCTATATTATAATGGAGTAAGTGCGATATATATTTTAGCTTCAAATTTTCATTTTTCTACAGTTATAGCAATATAATGTTCAATAGGATTTACTTTAACATTATACAAAAGAACAGCAGTGCATTTTAGAGTTTATAGATTTTTTTGGTTACATATACAGTATATATCGCACTTAGCTCCATTATAATATAGATGTTCATATGAACTTTTTTTCTCACAATGACCTATATTATCACGTCCCGAAGTATTGACCTTTCCTCCTGAAACACCCTGTATATATATATATATATATATATATATATATATATATATATATATATATATGTGAAATGGGTGGTCCAAAAGGCCTATCTATTTTGCTGAAATAATGATATTTCTCTCTTATTTTCTACAGGGCATAGATGATGATGGATGTACAAGAACGTTTGATGGTAGTAACACTACGTATCCAAGGGAAGAAGTGCAAAGAAATTGAGAAAAATTCGGAAGAAGATTTTACAAACCGGGACCTACAGACAAAGTAATTCGCGAGCTGTTCAATAAATTTAAAAGAACAGGATCTGTTCATGATGAGGCAAGATCTGGACGTCCAGGTACCTCTGAAGAAAATGTCGAATTGGTAAGAGCTGCCTTTGAAACAAATCCTAGATATCAACTCACACAGCATCAAGTAGACTGAGCATACCAAAAACGACTGTTCTAAGGATTTTAAAATGAACATTAAAAAAAAAACGTTACCATATTCAAGTGCTACATGAGTTACACGAGGAGGATTATCCAAGACGTGGCGCCATGTGCGCAGAATTGATTGAAAAAATTCATACCGAAAACTTATTAAACCACATTAGGCGACATTCCACACATGCGGAAAGGTTAATCGACATAATTGTCGTATCTGAGCTATTGAAAAACCAACCGAGTTCTACGAATGGAAGAAATTCTCCTAAAGTTAATGTCTGGTTCGGTAAGACAAGATCTAAGATTTACGGACTTTTTTCCTTTGCAGAAGCTACAGTAACAGGGATAATTTATCTTGACATGCTTCAGCAGTTTCTTAAATCGCAGCTTCGTTTAGATGACATTCTCGACACTGGTGTCTTTCAACAAGATGGAGCTCCATGTCACTATGCAAACATCGTTCGGGTGTACCTTGATGAGCTCTTATCAAATCGCTGGATTGGTCGTAGTGGAAACAGGCACTGAGCAGCACGATCTCCGAATTCAACCCCATTAGACCTCTTTGCGTGGGACTTTATAAAGTCTGAGGTTTACAAAAAAGAGTTACAGACCTGCAGGATCTGAGGACCCGCATTGTCGCGGCAGTCGCTAAAATAACCCGAGAAA
Organism: Bathynomus jamesi; assembly: GCA_023014485.1. Lineage (NCBI taxonomy): Eukaryota > Metazoa > Arthropoda > Malacostraca > Isopoda > Cirolanidae > Bathynomus > Bathynomus jamesi. Next base: position 88,477 of record JAJOZX010004912.1, read on the forward strand.
TGCTTAATAATGTGTTCCGCACTGCAGTGGACAGATTTGAGATTTGCGGAGACACTGATGGTGCTCACGTCGAATCTTAGACCAAAGCTTGATAAATAAATATACATCGAATTATGTTACTACATTTTTATCCAAAAATACTATTATTTCAGCAAAATAGATAGGGACTTTTGGACCACCCTATATATAATTGCTACAGATTTTCTCGGGATTATTAGTTAATTGTCCACTAAAAAAATTTTAATTCTTAACTACTGCATAATCATTGGAAACGTAATGAAAATGGAGAAAAAACGACAAGTAGTCCAATGATATTGGTTTATTATTGTCAATATAAAAAACGTCATCAATATATATTGGATGAACTTTATAATGAAACGGAATTAAATTATTTGTAAATGTTAATAAATTATTATTATTATTATTATTATTATTAAGAAAAAAAAATACTAATTCAGTATTATTCATTTCATATTGCTATTGCTGTTATGTTTGATCGATCGTGTAGTATTCCCCTTTCAAATGAATAGATCCCTTTGCAATAATGCCACGCAGCTATACTGCCTCGTACTATAAAGGTTAAATTACGAGGTCACACTTTGAATCATACGAAGATTTGGTGTTCGATTTATTAACACTATTTATTAACACTGTTTCGATCACATACTTCTTCGATCATGTGTTCAACGTCGCATTCCTCATTCAAAAGGGGAATTTGCCATTAAAAAAAGACTGACCTTCTTTATTGGCGGCTTGCACCAATTACAAACTTTGGTCTGTGCCAGTCTGACTGTCCCTGTTTATGGATATCCAGCAGTCTTCTCTTCGGTGTTCCTCGATCTCACGGGTGAGGGGTAGCTTAATGGGGGATGGGGAGGTCTGGCGCGGCCTTGGGTGTCTGGGAACCACCTCCCTTGCCTTACCTTGGGAACAAGGGTAAGTACAACACGAAGCAGGCCGACTAAATTGTCTGGCAGTTGTAGCCTGTAGCTAAGGGGACTCGAGTGTTGTGTGTGTGGAATGTCGTCTTTTGTGGTTTATTTTTAGCACATTTTAGTCACACACACACACACACACACACACATATATATATATATCAGTGTGCGTGCGTGCGCACTGAATTTAATTTGAAATGTTGTTATAAGCGCGAGGGACGGGAATGCATGAGGTCAGTCATTACAACTGCATCCAGGTTGAAATCCCATTTTCATTAGAATCTTTAATTAAACAACGGGACCTCTTCATAATACGGACCAATCACCTTAGCAATCGCGTGAAATACTCTGCCTATACTGCATTTGCACACGGGAACCCTCGCTAACACGCTTACATCGTTTTCGCATACGTGTATGTACGTGTAGACTCGTTTTGTGCACAGAAAACTACGCTCAAATAATCCATTGGAACTCGTCACATCATAGCGGCTTTGTTTTACCTCAAGACTCGCACCTCGCCCTTGATCAATATGTGAGCGAAGGCAATTATTATTATTCCGCAGTTCCACGGACGGTAAGGGTTTGCTTTGGGCTTCGTGGGGGCGCTCCCAGACCTGATTAAGCCCCCAGTCGGGGACCGCGATATGATTGAACAATAAAAGAATTAAGAAATTGAGGCGAATGAAACTTAGTGTAGTGTACGGTAGGGCTGCTTTATTTGACCTTTCTTTACTTGAATGTTAAGTTGGACGTATAATACCCACAATTATCAAGAGAAATATGTCGCCTCTTCAATAACTCCCCAAAGCCCGCGGGTCTTCTCATAATATCATCAAATAAAATCGTCTGGCGAGAGTCAAATCAAGAGAGTAAAGGATTTACTGAGCCTTGAAAGAGTTGAAAGTTAATGTTTTATAAAGAAAATAGGTTACAACCTCGTTTACTGTTTGGAAAGGAGACTGCGCTTAATAACCCCTCGAATTGGCAATGTAAATAAATTGCTTAGATCGGAATTTCTTGAGTATATTGTAAGAACGACGATAGATGCACTGTTCACTAGCTGCTTTCATGAAAAGTTCATTAGAACTGGAAACACACACACACACACACACACACACACACACTCGTATATACAGTATTGTATATGCGCCTCGGTGTAGTGGTTAACATCGCTGACTACGAATCCATCGGCCTTGGGTTCGATTTCTGGTGACGGCAGGCGGCGCGCAGCTAACCCAGCTGTTCATCCTTCCATAAAATAAAAATTGGTTGGTAGATAAATGGCTAATTTGGGATTCCACGTTAAGCTGTGGGTCTGAGGTGGAGCAGAAGCAAGATTAACGAAGGTTATATATATATATATATATAATATATATATATATATAGCGAACATTATTTGAACTTCGCTGTCAAAATATTATTTTCAAAATAATTTTTGAAGTTTTAATCTTTTCACGGAACGTCGGTTTCAGAGTATAGGAAAAACTCTCCCTTTCATATATATATATATATTATATATATATATATAATAAATGTGTGTGTGTGTGTGATTCATCAGCGCCGTAGTTTTGAACTCTGTGACCGTTTTTGTTCCTCAGGACGTTGGTTTGCTTTTGTTAATACTGCGCTAAAATTGTTTCTGTTGTTAAAAAACACTTGTATCTATCTCTCTGTCTATATATGTAGCTATCTATCTGTCGTTTGTTGCTATTTTAAATGTTCAGGAGCGGCCTGCGATCGACCTTTCTGCCGCATTCCTCTTCGTTTGTTATTTGATGAAAGAGATCTGTTTTCTAGTCTCATCCTGCCCTCGTAACCTAGTACAAATGGCTGGTAAGGAACTTGGCTTTGGAATGTGTTAATACGGTATTTTAATATTATGAATTCAATATTACTCAGATTACGCAGTTCGTTGGGCCTTGTATGGTAAGTCTTTGGTTTGAAGACTCTTTTTCTTCAGTGTTTGCAGTTACGACCTGCGTTTTTAAAAGTACTTTTCATACGTATTGCGTATCATTCACGGCGTCCTTCCAGTGAATACAGTTTGAGAGATTGCAGGAGCGACCAGTAATCCTCCTCTTTCGTCTCAGATATTTAAGTTAAGGTTCTTTGTAAGTGTTCATTATCCGCGATATCTCGTTTCTTGCGCGACTTCCGAGAACGGAGCAGTGTCCAATTACTGGTAGAACCAAAACTCTTCCATAATTTGAGCTTGGTGTGCGCTTTTCTGCCACGAAGACTTCTCTACTGTATATGTTTCTTATTAATTTCATTCCTCGGCCAGTTTTAATATTGTAGTGTTCTCTGAACTCTGCGTCTATTGACTTTATTACTCCTAAATCACTGACTCGGTATTTTGATTTAATTGGTATGTTTTGTTTCTTGTTTCATAACTGCTCTCTCGTAATTCCACATTGTTGACATATCTTCAGAAGTTGGAATTTATTACCCTGAATTTCATGGTTTCCTTACAGCCCATTTAAATAATGTGTTGATATCCTCTTTGCAATTTATAATGTATCTTCTTCAAAAACGATGGACAACCTCAAGCACTTTTATTATTACCTTCAGGAGTGCTGCTTTCTTTTCAAAATTTGATGTCATCCTAAAAGGATGACACAATACTACAGTATTATTAGTTGTTGTTGTTGTTTAGCCGATCAGCCCACCCTGATCGAGCAAGCCGGCGGCACGCAGGTAACCGATCGCCCTCTCCGGAGTGGACCAGAGGTTCAGCGCACTCGTGATGTTGTGTTGTGTTCGTTGTTGTGCTAGAGAGTATTATTAGTTGTTGATATTCGCGCAATCAGTGTGGTACGGAGCTAATAATGATTGGTGAAACTCTACATTTAACTTCATTTACCACTACTTTTTGAGATTTTTTTAATTTAGAAAATTAAAATCCATAGATCTACTGTAGTTTTTCGGTAACTTTATTTTTCTAAGTCTGTAAGCAAGAAGTCCATGGTCACATTTATCGAAAACTTTAGCAGAATCTGTGTATATAACTTCTATGTTTTTTCTTGGGAACAAAACTTCTAAAATTTTCTCTTGATAATCGAATATTTGCGAGAAACAAGACCTCCTTACTCTAAATTTGTGCTGGTTTGGGTTGTATGACTCGTTTCTTTCCAAGTAGTATGCAATTTTATCTCCGACTATTCACGTGAGTGTTGCTAGTCTATAGTTTTTGTCGTGACGCTCTTTTTCTCCTTTGTAAATGGGAGCAATGTTTGTACATTTTAAAGAGATCAGGACCAGGCTGGTTTCCACTGATACTTTCCGTAATATTTATAATGGTTTCCACATGCTTTATCTGCATTCCTTTAGAAACGTTGCATTCCGTGTGTTACTTCTCGCATGGGCTGAACTTTCTTGCGCTTAGATAGGGTATTAATTTTGCCCTGTTCCCAAAAATCAATATAACGGAGCAGCACGGTAAGAAAATCATCGCGGACCCGGGTTCAGTCTAAATTTGCGAACCTCCTCCCTGCCTCTCTCACCAGAGAAGTAAATAAATAAGGAGGCTAAATTAAATGTTTATCATTTTGATATTGTTTGTTCAGGATACAGAATTTGCGATAAATTTTATGATATAAGGATAAAATGCAATAATAAACAGTACGTATTAAATTTTAGGAGGTTGCGAGCCACGGTATAGAATTAAGACATTTGCTTTTATTGAAATAAATTGAATTGAGATGAACTGAATAACTTTTATTGATAAAATAAATACAATTTTACAATTTTTGTTTAAACATAAATAATTATGAAACTGAACTATTTGTTTTATTTAATTAGACCCTTAAGCTTTAGGCTTTACTGGGCTCTTAATTAAAAATAAATCATAGTTATTATTAATAATACGAGGGCCACTCAATATATTTTGCCCCACCTTTTTTTTTTTCTTTGCAAGTTTCCTTGTAAGTTCCAGAAATTTTGTACACGAGTAGTTACATACCTTTTTTACAAGTTTTTATTCACATAGTCTCCATCCTTTTCTACGGCTTTCCTCCACCTTGAAACAAGGGCCTTTATTCCTTGCTGGTAAAAGTCCGCTGGGTTCCGCTGGAGCCACCTCTTAACCTCCTCAACAACCTCGTCGTCACTCTGAAGCTTTCTTCCAGGAATAGCATCCTTCATTGGCCCAAACAAATGGAAGTCTGAAGGTGCCAGATCCGGGCTGTATGGAGGGTGAGGTAACAGTCAAGCGCATTTTTGTGATGGCCTCTCTTGTTTGCAAACTGTTGTGTGGTTTTGCATTATCGTGCAAAAGAAGGACGTCTTCCAGTTTTCTCTCCTGTCGAATTCGCTTTATACGTCTCTGGAGTCTCTGTAGGGTAGCAATATATGCCTCTGAGTTGATTGTTTGTCCATTCTTCATAATGCCCACCAGAATCACCTCTTTCATGTCCTAGAAGATGGTGGCCATAACCTTTCTTGCAGAGGGAGCCATTTTGAACTTTTTCTTGCGTGGGGAGTCTGCGTGATGCCACCCTATGGATTGGCGTTTTGTTTTAGGTTCAAAATGTGTACCCAAGTCTCATCCCCAGTCACAATTCGTGAAAGGAAGTCATCCCCTTCTGTCTCGTATCGAACCAACGACTCAGAAGCAATTTCTTTTCTTTGGGCTTTGTGATCTTCAGTCAGTTCACGAGGAACAAACCGTGAATACACTTTTGAGTATCCCAGTTGCTGAATTATTGTATTCACACTTCCTTCACTAATTCCTAGCTCCAGTGATAGCTCCTTGTATGTGACGCGCCGATTTGATCGAATGATGCGGTTAGTACGTTGCACAGTGTGAGATGTCACAGCCGATGCCGGGCGACCGCTGCGTGGCTCATCATCGAGGCTGGCTCTCCCTCTCTCCGATGATCTCTCTCGTTTAGACCAGCGTCCAACTGTGCTTCGATCAACAACAGCATCTCCATAAACGTTTTGTAGACGTTTGTGAATATTTCTAACTGTTTGCTTCTCTGCGGTTAAGAACTCGATAACAGCTCTCTGTTTACGACGCACATCACTGTCAGACGCCATTTTCAAAACTGCGTTAACCATCGGTTTTATACAAGGGCGTTTAAAAGCGGTTTTATACAAGGAGGGGAGGTTCAAACTGGAAAATCCGGTTATGTGAAGCGCAGAAAGTTAAAACTTACGGCCCAAAAGACATTTCAGCCCATAGCCTATTATTTAGCTAAGAAAAAAAGGGTGGGGCAAAATATATTGAGTGCCCCTAGTACATATGTAACTCATTAATAAGAATTAGTAATTATGGTATGTATTAAACTTAAATTATTATTGCTATAGATATAAAACAAATACAAAGTCATTATTGAAGGTATGATACCAATACTATACAAAGAAATCAATATTAGACATGAGAAATGAACAATAACAAGTAATGGACATTTAATCTTAGATTTTTATCAGTATTCCATTATTAATTATAGGCCCATTAGCTTAACGTCAATTGTCGGTAAACTTTTGGAATCCGTAGTTAGGGATCGTATTATCGATCACTTAGAAAGTAGGGGTTTGATTAATAGTAGTCAGCACGGCTTTCGACGCCATAGGTCTTGTTTAACAAATTTGTTAGAATTTTATAACGAAATAGTGCGCGAATACGATAGGCATAGGGCAGCTGACGTTATTTATTTAGATTTTAAAAAGGCGTTCGATACAGTTCGCATAGGAGACTAATTGCGAAGGTTAAAGCGCACGGTATCCGCGGTCAGGTAGCTAACTGGTTAGAAGAATGGCTTCGTGCTAGGAGGCAGAGGGTCGTAGTTAATGGTAGTGAATCGGGGTGGTTAGAGGTAGGTAGTGGTGTCCCACAGGGTTCAGTGTTAGGCCCATTGTTATTCGTAATTTACATTAACGACATAGATGTAGGATTGATTAGTAACGTGTCAAAATTCGCGGACGATACTAAAATAGGCGGTAAGGTTGTTAACGAGGACGATAGAAATAGGATCCAAGACGATGTAGATAGGATTATGGAGTGGACGGATAAGTGGCAGATGCAATTTAACGTAGATAAATGTAAAGTTTTGCATATAGGTTCTCGCAACAATAATTACGTGTACACGATGGATGATAGGGATTTAGCGAGCGTTGACGAGGAAGTAGATTTAGGCGTACGCGTAACTAAAGATTTAAAGGTTAGGAACCAGTGCCTGGAGTCTTGCGCAAAAGCTAATAGGATGTTAGGCTTCATAGCGCGTAATTTCGAATTTAAATCGAAGGATATTATATTGCCCCTTTACAAGTCCCTAGTCAGGCCTCATTTGGAATATGCCGTTCAGTTTTGGTGCCCGTACTTGCGTGAGGATATTGATAGGTTAGAAAGGGTTCAGCGTCGTGCCACGAAACTTATTCCGCATTGCGCAATAAGCCTTATGAAGATAGGATTAAAGTGTTAGACTTGTATTCACTCGAAACTAGGAGATTACGGGGGGAGCTTATTGAAGTTTTCAAAATCGTTAATAACATCGATAACGTAAATTTTGACAAATTGTTCACTTTCGATAATAGTAATACTCGCAATAACGGATTCAAGTTGCGTGGCAGACGTTTCATTACTAATATCGCTAAAAACTTCTTTACGTTTAAAGTAATTGATAAATGGAATAATCTTCCCGCGTCAGTCGTTCATTCTACCAGCGTTAATGTGTTTAAGAACCGTCTTGACAGACATTTTAAAAATATTAACGTTGTTTAAAATTAAAAAAGAAAGTTAACAACAGGAGCTCTGGTGGTGGTGCTCGAGGATGAGTCTGTTGACGATGAATGCCAGCTTGTGACATGCCAGCGTGTGATGCCAGCAATAAAAAATATTAAAAAAAAATAAAAAATTAGACTAACACGAATGTAGATGTAGCTCATAGCGTAAACTAACCCACTTTTTGTTTAACTTTACCTACTTTTTTTTTTTTTTCTTATCCTCCTTACTTTGCATGTCTCTAACTCTTTTCTTGCATGTTTGTAGTTTGCATGGTATGACAGTGAGTTAAGACTGTGTTTGCATGGTTTGTAAGCGTTCTTATTTTACTTCTTTTCATCTTTCACCCCTCTCCTATATTCTCCGACTATTTTTCTGACTTGTCAGCAGTGGCCGGCGGATGATGATGGTGAGACTTTTTCCCTCTTTTTCTGAATGAATGTTAACCCACGAATGATAGGTGTTGCTCCTTACTTAACCCCTTATTCTCCTCTCTTCTCTTAACCCCCTACTCTCTCCTTTCTCTCGGGCTAGCCTTAGAGTGGATCTTAGGGTCTTTGTTAGCCTTAGCTTCTGTAGATCTGTAGATCACGGAAATCAGCATCAGATGATAACCTTATTGCTCGTTTTTGGATGACAAAAATACTGTTTAAAGCGTTGTTAGCGGAGTTTCCCCAAACGAGGTGCAGTACGTTATATAAGGAAGAAGAAGAGTATGATACAGAATTAATAAAACCTGTTTAGGGACTACATTTCTAAGTTTAAACATTATAGCAACACTCCTTGAAATCTTTTTGAGATATAATTTACATAATCATTCCATTGCAAATTCTCTTCTAGCATTACACCAAGAAATTTTGTTACGGTACACTCCTTTACAGCGATTTCATCAACATTTAGTTCATCGAATACGCATTCTGTTCTGATATTAATTTAATATCTTTAAGAAACACGCAGCTAATGTTTTCATTGTGATTTTCATATGAAATTTTAAATATCAACATATTGTTATTAAATTTTCTGGGACTAGTATGTTTCATGAACTGCTCTCGATTTTCCTACGAAATTGCAAACAAGGGCAGTCGATAACCCTGATTTTGTTTCTGCAATCGGTTTTCTTGAGAAATGATAAAGAAAAATAATGTTGGATATTGAATAAATTTATTTACTGAAACGACGCAATACACTCCAACATCTTTTTGAATAAGTCCGAGCTGGTGTGGCGCTTACGCCATACAAATTCACAAAGGTACGAGTCAAGTTGGTCGCGATCTGTTCCGCATCGCAGTTTGTTCGATTGTTTCAATGAATTCCACAAGCCACTTCAAATTAATACAAACATCACTCTTTGTTCTGCAAAAAAAATGACAAGAATTAGTGCGATATCTTGCAAAAAACAATAGTATAAGAAACTCGATTAGGTCAGGTCAGGTTAGGTTAGGTTAGGTTTCTCAAGAAAACCGATTGCAGAAACAAAATCAGGGTCATCGACTGCCCTTGTTCGCAATTTCGTAGGAAAATCGAGAGCAGTCCATGAAACATACTATGTCCAATTTTCTTAGTCTATCTATCTTGCTTTACACGAATGACATTATTGAAAACCTCACGTCATTTAGGTGACAGAAATTCCGCACACTGTATTCTATATTATTTCCAAATTTGTGTATCTTTCTCTGCGAGGTCCCTCTAGGCCTCGGTCTAGGTTTGGTCGAACCCTCTGAACCCCGATAGTTAAAACCACTATAATGGAGAAAGTTTTCGCTTGAATCATACACTATTTTTTGTGCATCTATTTAAAGATATACTGTATATTTGAATTTTTTATCTTTATATCCAGTTTAGGAGTAATGAACACGAAATTAATTGGTTTTAAATATGAGCACATTTCAGGTTCGCCTCTAATTCAATCCGTTTATTTCTCAAATTTCTTTTTTCATTTATTCTGTCTGCAGTGACTCGTACATTTCTTAGGTTTAACACTTTGTTTGGTTCGGTGGAAAATTGTTTTGATCTTTCTTTCGTTCGACTTTGTCTTTTTCTATTCTCAGCCATTTTGGTATGTTTTCTAATAATATTGACTCTGTTTGTATTATCGAGAGACATTATTTTGACGTTTATTTTATTTTGTTTTTCAAGTAAAATTTTCCAGTTCACTTCTTTAATTTTTACTTTAAAGAGTTAACAGTTAATTCAGTCTGCATTCAAGTTAAGCCTTTCCAATATGCCTTCCTTTTCTTTCGAGCGAGTTTTTTTTTTTTTTTTTTTACCGTGTACTTTCGCTTGCAGTTGGATTAAGTATTGCTCAAAACTTTTTGTTTGGATAAGAGCTACATTAATTACCATGCCGCTGTTAGTTGTCATAATCAGATTCAATACAATCTCCTTTCGTGTCGTTTCTGTAAGTTATTAATTAAGAGTTTATATATATATAATGTGTGTGTGTGTGATATATATATATATTCGTATTAACCTTTGGAAAAGCTGAAAGAGGGTAAGGCGCTTTTCCATTCAGGGGAAGGGGACAAAGAAAAGAGAGAAAAACGCCAGACGAAGTAAGGACTTTGCTTTTACCATAAACACTGCATTGTTTGGTCCACCTTGCGAACAGAAAGAAAATTCAAAAGGAAAAAAAGAAATAAAGGTGGAAAGAAAAACGCTTTTCAAAATAAAAGTAAAAACAAATGTGTAAATTATTAAAAGTTAAAAAAATTATATAAACACAACCTTCGCTTGAAACGGTGCGCAATTATTCATATCTGTTTTAACTGAGCCCCAGCATTAACAGGATGAGTAGCAGCCCCAACCCGACCCAAGCGACAGCAAGCGGGCGCGAACCCAGAGCATCACCGTTCAGAGTCCGTCACGGAGACCACTTGCTACTAGGATCCCGAGTCGAAAGATATTTAAAGAATGAAACCAGTGATATGACAAGTAGCATAATGCTCAAATTGATAATGCCGAAAGTGCAAATTAAACACGCACTGAAACAAACACTGGACCTCGAGACTCACTCAAATAAGATGGAAAGAAAGGATGAAGTGTTTTCGTTAGAAACTGAGTAAAACTGACGAAGAAAATAAATTACCTCGTAACAGAGAGAGGGTTCTGAAGGATCTATTGAAAGAAATAAATGCTTATGAAAAAAGATGAGAGCACGGAAGAGATGAGACAATAATAAATGAGAGAAATGAGAGTATTATAAAAAAATCTTTTTGTAAATATGGCTTTGTGTGTGTACCATCCAAAGAAAGGTTTCAGTATGGGAAGAAAGGAACCTGTCAGTACGATAAAAACTAGAAATTTTCATCATGTGTTTAAAAGAAGAAAATGCTCAAAGGGACGAAAAAGAGATCATCACCAAGAAGCAATGATAATAGTCATTAGAGGAACACCGTATTCAAGCGCAGTTACTATAATGAAAATCACTATACTGATTATGGACAATTCCTATTATGAACATTGCTTCACCATGCAAAGGCGGTAAGGAACAAAATAATGATTTATAAAGTATTTTGAAAGAGTAAATAGAGAGAATATTGCACACTACCTATAATTTAATTCCAATCAACATGAGTTATTGGTGTACGTTCATGCCTTTTATAACTATTAGATTAGCAAGAAAACATACTGGAAGCATTATGTCGAAAGAAAAATAAGGACGCAACTTATACTAATTTTGTTGAAGCATTCGAGAAATGTGATGACGCTGAAAGAAATAAGAATTACTGGGAATCTGGGACTACTGACCTTTAATTTTTTAATCAAAGAACGTAAAAACTAATGGTAAATAGAACTAAATCTGAAGTTATAAAAGTCGTCATTTCTGTTCCACAAGGTATAGTATTAGCTCCTTTGTTGTTTATCATTATGATTGCCGGCAAAGATGCGATTATTATTAAAGATAATGTTATATCGTGTTTCGTAGGCAACATGAAAATATGTAAGGAAATATATAAAGAAAACATCGAAAAATTACAAATTGATGTCATTACATTATTTAAATGGATTGTGAAACCAAATACTGCGTTGTTGTTGTAAATACTGCGAATTAAAGGCACTTTATATATAGTGGTTCTTCGCCAATTACCACATACCTCAATTTCGTACAATAATTAAAGAAATCGTACCACTATTTCTTAACGTAAACATTCATAAAGCAATAATAATAATTGATAATAGTAATAATAATAAATTAGTTGATTAATAACAAATTAAAAATTATGATTAAATTATAAATATAAAGTTTTGGGTGAAGTAAAAAAACCAGGTCTTGAAATCTCGCAGTTTAGGGTTGAATAGGTCGTCTATCCCGTTTTGGTTTGTGTACACGTCATGGAGAAGATCCATTAGTTACTGATTTTGGAGTAATAATGTTAACGAATGCAAACTTTCGAGAGTACTACAATATTAAAGTTATACAGGAGATTACTACAATATTGAGATTATAAAAGCAAGAATAGCAATGGAAATTATTTTGGAGAATTCCTCAGCAGAAAACCAAACCTCTTTGTAAGACTGTGAGGAATTTTTTTTTTTATCTTTGGGTTCATTATAAACACACTGCTGTCACATAAACAATACATAAGCAATTTCGTGAGAAATTTCATACATAATTTCTGTATTATATATGAAAAATACTTAAAGAATATACTATACTTCAAATTTTAGGAACGAAATAAAAGCACACTGGAATAAGAAAAAAAGACAGATTCTGTATTATTCCAGCTGCTTCGGGGCATGGGATCGTGAAAAACGAAGATGGAAAATATTCTGAAAATACAAGGCTTAAAACTTATTTAACATGCTACCAAAAGATATGAGCAGCCTCCAACGCATCAAGTTAACTACATTGAAGTCCAACTAGAAAGGTTCTTGAAAAAGTCGTTGATCAGACATGTATAGCAGGATGAGAATAAAAAACAACTTTTTCCTTCATCAAACTCCCCAAATGACGCTGGATGCTACAAAAGGTCGGTCTCAGGTCAATCTTGAACATTAGTTAAAAAACAACATATATATATATATATACACACACACGAGGTGTGTTCAAAAAGTTCCCGAACTGGTTGCGATGCATGTTGTAGTGATATGTTCTCTCGATATTTACTGTTTTGTGAAGTCATTTTGTGTGTTTTGCCGCATTTTGTGCATTTGAATAATGGCTACTGTTGAAGAACGTATGTGCATAAAATTTTGCATTAAGTTGGGCAAGACTGCTTCTGAAACCCATGCCATGCTGAACACAACATTTGGCAATGACGCCTTAAGTCGGACAACCACTTTTGAGTGGCACAAGCGCTTTAAGGAAGGCCGAACGTCGACGGAGAACGATGCAAGGGTGGGACGACCTTCCACTTCAAGAACTGATGACAGTGTTGCTTGTATTCGTGAAATGCTTCGAGGGAACTGTAGACTGACAGTCAGGGAAGTCGCAGACAAAATGGACATTTCGATAGGATCATTCCACACGATACTCGGAGAGAATTTGGGGATGCGTCGTGTGTCAGCCAAATTTGTGCCACAACTTTTGACTCCCGAGCAGAAAGAGCAACGTGTTGTTGTGTCTCAAGCCCTCCTTCAACGTGCCAATCTTGATGAAAATTTTCTCAGAAACATCGTTACGGGTGACGAGACGTGGGTATACGGGTATGACGTTGAAACAAAACAGCAGTCATTGCAATGAAAGTGCGCGACTAGTCATCATTCAAATGCACAAAATGCGACAAAACACAAAAAATGACTTCACAAAACAGTAAATATCGAGAGAACAAAATACGATATCAATAAGCAGTAACCGTCTTTGGACACAGACTGAGTCACACTACAATATGCATCACATGACGCGCATGCCCGTCATGTGATGCGCGCGCAGCATAACCAGTTCGGGAATTTTCTGAACACACCTCGTGTGTGTGTGTATATATATATATACACACACACACACACACACACACACACACACACACAATTTGTGTGTGTGTGTGTGTGTGTGTGTGTGTGTGTGTGTGTGTGTGTGTAAGAGAGAGAAGAGAGTGAGAACGCTATTTTTCATCGAGAATTGTGAAGTGTCTATAAATAGTAGTAAGTATTTTCAAATGTTTGTTTAAAATGTCAAGGTAAAAAATAAATTAGAGAGGAGAGAGAGAAAATTCAGAATAACTTCATCGCAAAATCCTTCCCCCTTGGACTTACCTCGCCTCTTTTTACCCGCATTTAACTCTATTTCCTTTCTATAATAGTTTGCGTGGGACCCTTCAGTATCTTCGTACATTCGCCGTAACCCAAGGGTCGCCTCTCTTACCCGCCCTCGCTAAATTATATACGTAATACTTCGAATCGTGGTTTCTGCCTACCCTTCCTATGAAACCTAGCCTATATCTGAGATATGCCTATGATCTGTTGGTCCCGTGGTCAAAAGTTAACTATTTTTATTCCTTCTTGATCGCGGTGAACAACCTCTCGCCTCCCATTTCCTTCATTACTGAAAGGAAGTGTTTCTCAACTCCGCTGTTTCTGGATTCATTTAATTTCTAGCATCACTGCGAACCTCCACACGCGGGAATATGCATTCATTATTTATATTACTACCGTCAATACGCCAAACACTAGGTCCTTATTCCGGAAAGCTTTTGTATAATCTGCGATCCGGAATTCTTAGATCAAAAGATCAAACTGCTTAGTTCGGCTTTTAAAAATTTGGCCTCTCTGATCACCTTCACGCCGCCAGTTTGCTCTTCGCCCGCTTCCCACCTTCAGCAAACTAGACTTCCCACCTTAACCCTTCCTTATACTCTATCCATTCTTTAATTCAAACTAGCGCTCCAGTTTACCAGTATAAGGTTAGTAGCTCACCAAAATACCATCACTTCGGAGCTCCTCAATGAAAACAAAATCTTCTGAGCTCGTGACGAATAATTATTCAACGGTATCCCGTGCATGACAGCCTTTAGTTTATTCCGAAGAAAAGTGTTGCAGTTTATCGATAAGACCCTATGAACACAAATACACTATCCGAGTAGGCAAAGGCCCACCCCCCAGCCCATTCAAGCTTGTCAGCTCTCATAATCTACTCGACTGTGTTGTAGTCGAGACCACCATCACCGAGACTGAGACCAGAAAAAAAGGTCTCGAGACCGGTCTCGAGTCCAACATTACTGGTAGCCACCCAGGTATAAAAAATATAGTGAAACGCAAACAAATCCGTCATCAGTAGTTTCCAGTGTACTTTTCACTATTTTTTATCAGTCTCCTTTAATTATTTGGACTTTATTATTTTTATTATTGATCCTACTATTAATTTATTTATTGTCTGCTTCACTGTTGTTTATATTGACGTTTTGTTTAACATTTTTAGTAAAGGTTTTGCTATTTATTCTTTTGTTATTCCTCTATGCTCATTCAGGTATTTTCCTCCCGTAGTCTCTCCTCCCGACCAAGTTTTTTCCAACGCTTTCCTTCCTTTTCTCAACCTATTCTTCCCATTCAGTTCAGGAAGAAGACCTTCCTTAATTCTGCACTTTTACTCGCGCTTGAAGAGGATTGTAGTACAAGTAGAAAGCGTGTGCATTTTATAATAGTTTATGATAAATTAAAATTAGGCCTAACGTGATATAACGTAACAAGACCTCATCTATTTGTATTTAATCTAAAATAAACTAAAATGGGTGAGCCTAATAGCAGTTTTACGTAAAGTACCCTCATAACTATAGGTAGCCACAAAAACCTCACCCGTAACCTGAGTGGGGTCACACATTCATGACCTCATAACCCTCATCACACTGTATACAGAACCCCCACATGTGCATATACAGACACATACACACGCACATATACATACATACATACAGAAGATCGTACGTTTTAAGCGAGTTTAATAGCTAATAACACTGTACAACAAATTTTCGGTTCAGAAAAAAACCGGGAATAACATTCGGTCATTCTTAATATTTCGAGTGTGCTGATTCCAAATCTGAAAATAGTTTTTTTTATCACGTCACGTTTTTTTGTAATGACGGCTTAAAATCTTCATACCCAAAAATAAGAATATATTGATAAACAGATAGGCTTTATCATATAAAACAGTTTAATTATTGCTATACTTCAACATATATGCACAAAATTAACATAAAACTCTCGTATTATACTGTTTTCAACTCATTATTTGTATTTATGCTGGTGTTTGTGTGATGCTTCTGGTTGGTCACGCTTTAAATTCCAGCAGAAATCGGTCAGCATAGCAGGACTCCACTTACCTTTGTATCGGCTCTCCATTGTGGCTATATCCTGGTGGAATCTCTCCCCGTGTTCGTCGCTAACAGCAGATGCGTTTTCCGGAAAGAATGAGAGGTGTGAATGCAAAAAATGAATTTTCAATGACATCTTACATCCGAGACGTTGGTATGAGTTGATAAGTTGATCCACAAGTGCAGCATAGTTGTCGTATTTAGTCTTTCTTAGTAGACCGCTGCACACGTTTTTGAATGCACGCCAGGTTGCCAACTCAACCTCATCCATCACCGCTTCAAAGTGTTCGTCTAGCATGAGTTGGCGAATTTGAGGGCCGACGAATATGCCTTCTTTAATCTTGGCATCACTTATTTTTGGGAATTTTTCCTTTAGATATTTGAAGGCAGGCTTATCCTGTTTCAACGCCTTTGCAAATTGTTTCATCAGCCCTAGTTTTATGTGAAGTGGCGGCAAGATAACCTTTTCCTTTCGTACTAGTGGTTCGTGAATAACTGTGAGATCCAGGTGAGGAATTGTCTCGCGGCGGCCATACTGAGCGTGTGTAGTGTTCAGACCTTGCTCGGCTATCTCACTTGCATAGGAAACACATGTATTTCGTATAGCCAGTTTGCAATCCATTGAGAATAGCCACAACCTTCAAATCTGCGCAGATAAGCCATTCATGTTCATTGTATTTTATACAGTTCAGAATAAAAGCAACATTGTCATACGTTTCTCTCAAGACGACTGAATGAGCGATCGGAACAGAAGGCATTGTGTTCCCATTGTGTAGCAGTACACCCTTAGCACTGTACAGACAGTGATGGGCAGTATCTAGATACATGTATCGCCGATACGTATCGATCGATACTTTTGTATCGGTATCGCTTTAGCTACTTGACAAAAGTATCGATTTATCGGTATCGCTAAGGTCAATTTTCTTAAATGTATCGAAAAAAGTCGATACTTCGATACAGCGATACATTAATAAGAATTTTTAAATATTTAAATAGATGTTATAATATGACACTACTGAGTTATATTTATGAATATACATAAATAATAATATTATTAAATATTTATTTAATGACAGTACTACTCTACTCTGGTCACGTCACACAGTACGGCGCAACATTTAAACACGTTTGTACTTGTGTTATTGAGATTAATTAACCATAATACAGGGTGTACATAAAGTCAGGATCTATTTTTGTGAAATAATTATTTTGTTCTATTTTTCTTTTCAGAAGCCCTTAGAATGAATACAGAAGAGCGTGTGGCAATAGTAATTTGGCGAATCGAGGGAAAGAAATACAATGACATCAGAGAGAAGTTTAGAAGGAGATTTCATAAGCCGGGGCCAATAGACAAGACAATATGAAAATTGGTGAACAAATTTAAACGAACGGGATCTGTAAATGATGAAGCAAGATCAGGACGACCGTGTATGTCAGATCTTATCGTGAATGCAGTACGCGGAATTATCACTGAGGAGCCACGTACGTCCGTTCGTGCTGCATCACACAGACTCGGCCTCCCGACGTCATCTGTGCACAAATTCTGAAAGTTAATTTGCAGAAGAAAAGCTATCATTTGCAGGTTTTACATGATTTACATGAGGAAGATTTCCCTCGACGAAGTACTGTGTGTGCTGATCTCGTAGAACAAATCTGGAGTGATAATTTAATGGACAACATTTTCTTTAGTGATGAAGCCACTTTCCATACGTGTGGAAAAGTAAATCGCCATAACTGTCGAATTTGGGCAGATGAAAGACCGAATGATTTCGTCCAAAATTGGGAAAAGACTCACCTAAAGTTAATGTCTGGATGGGTTTAACAAAATCTAAGGTTTATGGTCCTTTTTTCTTTGCTGAAGCTACAGTTACGGGGCTTATTTATCTGGACATGTTGCAGCAATTCCTTGAACCTCAGCTGATTGGGGATAGGATTGCTAGTACCGTCGTCTATCAACATGATGGTGCTCCTTGTCACTATGCCAAAATTGTTCAGGATTATCTAAATGGACGTTTTCCAAATCGCTGGATCGGACGCGGAAGCAACAGACCTTGGCCAGCGAGATCACCAGATTTAAAGATTTCTTTGCATGGGGCTTTATCAAATCGTACGTCTATCAGACGAAGATTACGAATCTTGAAAACTTACGTACACGTATACGAACTGCTGCAGATAACATAACCCCGCAAATGCTCCAGAATGTGTTTAGAAATGCTGCGGAACGATTTGAGCTGTGCAGGGATAACGATGGGCGTCACGTCGAATCCTACTCTTAATTATTTAATAAATGTTACCACTTTATCATTTTATGATTGAATTCCATATAATTTCCAAGTGCTTCACAAAAATAGATCCTGACTTTATGTACACCCTGTATAGAAACGCTCATAATATAGAAACGCTCATATAATATAGAAACGCTCATTGGTGTTGCAACACTATTGGCCACGCCCACTCGGTGAGTTTAAACAGGTTCATACTTGTAACGCAGCGATTCCTCAGCGAGCAGACCCCAGCAACAACTAAGTGATGCTGCATCTGACGGAAGTGCAGATGATTTCTTCTGTTATGAGTCTGCTTCCACTAATGTCTCTGCAACCCAAGATTCCACTGAGATGGAAGTTTTACAGTATCTGGGTGACGGAAGTCATTCTCTCCAATCTCTGAGGCAGTACCCAGGAATTCTACGGGTCTTCCTGAATTATAACACACCACTACCATCCTCTGCTCCTGTAGAACGGTTGTTTAGTTTGGCTGGTCACATTCACGCTCCAAAAAGGAAGAGACTGTCTGACCAGATGTTTAGCCAGCTGGTATTTTTGAAGGGTAATAGTAATTACTTTTAATTGTTAGTGTAATATTTTCAGTCATTCATGTATCCTACAAAATTAAAACATACTTTCATTAAATAAAGCAATTGTTTTTATTTACATCTATAAAACCCATTAAAATGTCGTTGATTTTACTTACAGTGCGTACAAATTACTAGTATAAACAATAATATCTAATACCTACATATTAAATGAATAATTATAAAAATGTACCGGCGATACATGTATCGGTATCGCTTAAGACATCTAGAAAGTATCGGCGTATCGGTATCGCCTAAGACGTTCTTCATGTATCGATGTATCGGTATCGCTTTAGTGATTTTCATGTATCGATGCCCATCACTGTATACAGAGATGCATCAATGAACAATCTCCACTGATTCGGTTCATAGCACAAACCCAGAGCATCGAACAGAACATGCATATCAATGCAATAACAAAGATTGTTCTTCATTGTGAAATATTCCTGCAAATCTAAGGAGCGCTTTCGGAATGCTGTAATTCGTACGTCTTCCGCCAGCAGAGTCCATTCTTGTAGACGTGAGGCCAGCAGTCACTTTGTTGCTTGGTAAGTATTAAATCACGGACCAAATCATTGAGTTCAGGCTGCGTGATGAGATGATGTTCTTTCTTGGACTCGACTTGAGCTTCATAGCATTCGCCGTCTGATTCCGATTTGTCAGAGTCTGTGTTATCGGTCGGCATTTCAGCTGGAGGACGAGGGATGGGTATATCTGTAGAATGTTCCACAGGACGCATAGCAGAACGAAGATTTGGGTAGACTATAGCCTTTTTCCCTTTTCTGTTGCAACATGTAATGTGAGACAATAGACATTGTTGACTACTTAAGATAGCATAATTGTGTAATACATTATGCAGAGCAGGATATGCTAAAATGTGCTAAAAACACCAAATTTGACGTATATTCAGAAAAATAAAAGATTCAAACCTGTGATGTTCGTTAAGCAGAAATAGCAATCAGTTGAATGGTCCAGCGGCTCTCTCCATACCATTGGGACACCGAATCCCAGACCAGGACCGGTGCCTTTGAACCATGCAGATAACGAGCTTGTATATCTCACACAGCAGATATGAGGCGCCCAGTGCTTGTCCTGATCACCAACTTTGCATGCGAAGTATAATTCATAAATATGATAATTAAAACCCACTCTAATAGACAGTTTATTTCCACAACAGTTTCGATGCCCACTGGCATCCTCTTCGGTGGATATAGAAAAACGAATTTCGTTTTTTTGTATCCACCCGAAGAGGATGCCAGTGGGCATCGAAACTGTTGTGGAAATAAACTGTCTATTAGAGTGGGTTTTAATTATCATATTTTGACCTTCACGTAAAAAAAAGTGAAGTATTTGCTTTTATAATTCATAAAGCTTTTTCACATGAGAAGTCAACTTCCTTTTATACTGTTTTAATGTTAATGTCCCACAAATATAACAAAAACTGTCTGACGAATTTTTGCACTCTCTATGCATTGTAGCATAACATCAATAAAAACCTGTAAAATAAGAAAATGATAGATCAATTTTCAATTTCACACAATATAGACGTTGTCGGTGAAATATACATAGGGTGACCAGACGTCCTGCATTTAGAGTTTCTGTCCCGCAAAAAACATTGACCAATGCGGGCCAATGCAATGTCCTGCATTCTTGTATTTATGCAATTTTCGTACAAATGAAATGTAATTTGTATTAATTATCGTAGATCTGGCATCCGCGCATCCCCTCATAAACGTTTTAAAACGTTTTTGAAACCTCCAGTATGACAGATCTCGACGGCCGACGCTCGTCAGTTAAAATTTTGAATTATAATGGTTTTGACGTGTTACTTAATTGTCAGAGTACCCATACATTTTAAAAATGACTTCAAAAAGAAAGTGCACTTTCAATGGGTAGAAATATTTACACATTTCAAGAGTCAGAAAATTCCCTTTGAAAACATTTCCAAGGGAATAGAATTCTGTTTGAGTTTACCTGGCTCAAATGCTCCAACAGAGAGGGTATTTCCCATAATGAATAACTTTTGGACAAAAGAAAAAAGTCGGTTAAATATAAATACTCTAAAAGCAGCGTTATTAACGCTATGTAATTACGAGATGAGTTGCCTTGAGTTTTGTGAATATCTGAACAAAGAAATACCTCTCCTTAAGAAAAACATTCCAGTGCTAAGTACAATTAAATAAAATGTTTTTCAATAAATTACCGTAGGTAAGTAAACTATATAAAATTACTTTTTGGTAGTACAATTATTTGTCCGTTATATATCTTTGAAAGATAAAGTAAAATGCCTATAGAGTGCTGCAAAATGCTTTTAAATGGTATTGGTTGACCTGTGGAGTGTTATCGAGATATCATACGAGTATACATACAAATGTATCCGTCCCGCATTGGGATCGCAAAAATCTGGTCACCCTAAATATACATAATTTGATAGCTGTTATTCAATAATACTCACTTATAGCACCGATTTATGATAAAATATGGCTGACAATTTTGTTTATTAATGAAAGAAATTTTTCATAAAATCAAAGTGGAAACACAGCCAAAGGAAACACAGCCAAACACCACCACCACAACATATGCATGACTGAACAAAATGTAAAAGATGCGTTCAGAGAACCAGTGGTTCTCAAAATTATACAATGAAATAGGGTCTTTTCATAAAATCGGTGGTGATACATATAAATGAGTGTTATTTTCACAATCTACGCATATAATTAGCCATAAAAATGACGATCTCATTTCCGTTTTTTTTCACTGTTATACAGTGTAATTATTAAACTCGCCAATGACTCTCAGTAAATTAAACGTAGGCCATAGTTGAACGGGGAAAAATTAATTCAAATAAACTCCACGGATCCACCAGCGAATATTTCAATACAGTATAGCAAATGGAAGCTGAAAACAATAAATTTAACTTTGCAAACAATATTACTTCATTAAGTTACTTTTGTAGCAAAGTAGCATCTTCGTTCGTGTTTACATTTTAGAGAAAAATGGCCAAACTCATCGTAAACTGTATCTTATCTTTTGAACGATAAAATATATCTTATCTTTTAAAAGATAAGTTATATATAATATTTATTTTCCCAGTACTTGTTTTATTTTTGTTTTTCTTTTTGTTGTAATTTTTATTTTTCAAATTTATTATTGTTTGATTCTTATCGTTTATTATCTTCAAGAATATTGTACTATTTTATGGGTTTTATATCCTGCCAATAAAACTTATCATTATCTTGTCTTTCGGTTATTTGCTCTCTGTCTCTAGGACGTTCAAACAATAACGAATAACAAACAACGTTTGTACAGTAAATCAAAAAGCGTTCGTGAGTTAATGGCTACCAGTTCGAACACTGACTGTAACTTTAACCTGTTGTGCGCGATGTTTGCGCCGCTCCGTATTAACCAAAAGTCTGCTTCCCACCCGGACTATGTGAAACATTTAGTTTGGTAATGTTCAAACTACTACACGCTGCTTAGACATTTACGTATGTCAATACTCTTCCAATGGATATCATGTAACATTCTAGTAGAGACACTGGCACATCTTTCGAATGTTCGCTCTTAGGTTCTTAATGGTGCGTTGTTGTCAATTATAAAACAAACTTAAGCTCACTCCACATAAAATGTAAACAGTCAGAAGTAGCGTGCCAACTCACCTCTCTCTCTCTCTCTCTCTCTCTCTCTCTCTCTCTCTCTCTCTCTATATATATATATATATATATATATATATATACTAAGTAGTGACAAGTAAGCCACCTTTTTTACCAATTAGGTAAGATTTTGTAAATAAGTCTGATTTTCTTGTACGACCTACTTTTTTGAGGTTAGGTTAGGTAAACTCGGGTTAACCTAACATAAAACATCAGTGGGTGTGTAAAGGCTGAGGTAGCATAAAGGACGACTTACTTGACTTAGAGTTCTTTTAATTAAAATACTAAACGCGGGTGAAATTCGAAAAAATAATCATTGTATACGGTAAAGAAACGCTTCCTCTAAACTTGTTCATAAAATTCTACCCCCGTCCCACCTACTTTAATACAAGCAAAAGTCATTAAGAAAATGAAAATCTAAAATATATAATCTGTTCGATCAACTGGGTAAAAATGGGCACGGACGAAAATTTGCACAAACGTTCGACCAACTTGGGCATTTATGACATATACTGTATACACACACTCGTATATGACAATCGTTTAACTGAAGTGACAGCTCATAGTGGATACAAATTTAATATTTTTTATTAGTAATGTTAAAATTACGTTAGTGGATTATCATTTCTCTCACTGTTGTTACGAGTCTCGTAATTCTTCCGTTATTAATACAAACGAGGGTTATTAAAGATTCTGGAGATGGATATTGTCCTTGAGAATGTGTGTGTGTGTCAGATGTTGGTGAACTAAAAAGAATTAAATTTATGAGAGAGAGAGAGAGAGACCTTTCGGTCCACTCTGGTGGGAGGTTCCTGTTATTAAAGTAGTGCATTTTTTAATTATTGTAGCAGTCGTAGAAAACTGGATAGAAAAGCATAAGGCTCTCTCCCCACTCCCTTCTCGCTAGAGATTGGTACGGAAAAAGGTTGAAAATACATTGACCGTAGAAAAGTAGCCAAAGAAATTTCGCATGAAAGAGGAGAATAAATAAACTAACTTTACAATTACGCCATGCACACATAGAAATCGTACACTAGATAGAACCGTTGTATAAACTAACATAATATATTTGTGCTGATCGTATATCAACACCTTGGTATCGTCACAGAAACCTCGAACATATGGTTTTGATTTTATACAAAATGTCTCTAGCTCTATTTACCGAAGTATCGGGCTAACAAAAATTTTCCACACCATGCCCTCACCCGTCACACGCACCCAGTCACCCAAAAGAAGAAGAGAAAAAAAAGAAAGTGACAGCAGAAACGCAACTCTACTCACGTAATCCATGCCATGCATTTTTTTAAGGTTTTTTGTTCATTAGGAGAGTGTACAACGGAGTGAATGTGGAAGTGTATCAAAGAGAACTGACGAGAATGTTTCTTTATCTTGTAAGGAACAGCCAAAATCATTTGTTGTTTTATATTTTCTGACAAGTTTAAAACGTAGATTTGGAATTATTTATGAATGAAAGTTTTGGCCTAATTGCTGTCGTGAGTAAATTTATAGCAACTTCCTATATATTTTTGTAGATGATATACTATTTTTATTTTCTCTTATCAATGTAGTAATAAGAACAGCTGGTTGAAAATTGATTGGGATTACTTTTGAAAGAAATCTTACGAGGTCTATCGTGCTTATAAATGTAATGTAATGCATTGTGTGTGTGTGTGTGTGTTGAGGGCTATTTATGCCTCTTCCGTAACAGTAAAGGTCACGTGACGGAGGGCACCTACGGCTTTATGTGGGATCCGAACCACGAGTAAACTACATTTGGACGCGGAGTTCGGGACCCCCATCCAACTATACTACCCAATCCCAATATCGTTTAACTTCGCTGATCGACGGATAGCGGTGTCGCGACCTGGCAACGACGCAGTCCGATACTGCAGTGAAGTAATAATTTTTCTAGTGTCTGGAATAGAAGTCCGGGTAACCATTGGTTGAAATTTGTGCAGTATGAATACGGAAGCCCAAACTTTCTCATTGTTCTTCGGTGAAGCTGATTTGGATAATGTGGGAAATGAAATAAGAATTTGAAGAAAACGTTGTCAACAGACTGAGATTTACGAGACATGACGGTTTGTGAGAGAATCGATTATTTTGCGTTCATTGTTTCGAGACTATAAACACTACTTCCTGTTTGAAATCGCTCCATAAAACTGTCAGTGTTTAAAACTAATACACACACACACACACACACACACACACGAGTATATGAGATCATGAATCATTTTTAGCATTGAACGAATATATACAACACATTTCAGGAGGATTGTACCCTCATGTATTGCTCTTGTGTAGCTCCTGCAGGAAGTAGAGTTCTTCCTTTTCAGATTATTTTGTTTGCCACAACATTTCTAAATGATATTCTTTTCTCTTTCAAGTTCATTTCTCTTTTTTATTCAACTCGGAAACCGCACCTGGTCTGCATTCGACGGACCAGATTTGTCGATAGTAAAAACTTCTTTTATCGATCAGTGCGACGAATTGAGGAGAGAGAGAGAGAGAGAGAGAGAGAGAGAGAGAGAGAGAGAGAGAGAGAGAGAGAGAGAGAGAGAGAGAGAGAGAGAGGAGAGAGAGAGAGAGAGAGAGAGAGAGAGAGAGAGGAGAGAGAGAGAGAGAGAGAGAATATCTTCTGTCTCTATAGAGCGACTGTTTAGTGTTGCAGGGAAGATTTTTGGCCCCGAGAGGTGCACCGTAACTGATGAGCGGTTTGAAGAGTTATGTTTGTAAACTGTAACCATTGACGAATTGTTTTTCGTTAATTGTTAACGAAATAGTTTTTAGTAATGCTTACTTTTGTTTACTTTTAACTTACAGTCTGAAAACGAGAAGAAATAATTAATTGATAGAAGTGATAACTAGCCAATTTGAAACTCGTATTTGTATATGAATAATTTGTATTTGACAATGCTAAAATTACCGTATTTGTATTTGACCCCAGCCCTGATGTATATACAGGGTGGCGCAAAAGTCAGGAATTAAAGGAGCCAGAGAGAGTGGCTCTTTTCCGTTCTATGGCCGCCACTATTTTTTAAATCAAAATTACTTTTTTAGTTAAAAAATTTATAATTTATGTAATGATGACCCTTTGACTTCTGACTTTTGCGCCACCCTGACGCCACCCATTTCCCAAGTACTAGGTACCAATTTATAGGTTATAGAGATAATTAAATAGTTAATGATTTAGCGTTACCAGGTATCAAACGTATCAAACTGATTTTCCCTTTACTTAATAACAAATAAACGTTCATATTACATTTGTTTACAAATCACTGTTAGTTACAAAAGTCTTTGTATGTATGAACTAATTGTCAGTATGTATGAATTAATTGTGTGTATAAATACACACCATCAAATACAACAACAGATAATAAATTACATTAAATTGTACAAAAATACTTGACTGTATACTTAAATTGCTAAACTCGATAAATATCACACAACACGAGGGTTCATGCACAGACGAAGTAAGAAAATGGATTGTTTATAAGCGAGCGAAGAATTTCTTATAACGGTACTTTAGGCTGAGATTTCGTGTACGCCTATACGCTCCTATAGAGCTCCAAAGAGCAATGGGAGGAAACTGTTTTTGAAATGGGCAAATAATTGTATGGTAGGCCTATACCGCGATTGAAGGAAGACTGACTTGTACTTCAACTGTCAAATCTTGAGGACCTGAGACGAGTGATTTCTTTTCCTGTGGTTGGCTTTCTTCTGGTTTTATGGTTGCTTCACAGTCCCTTGTTGATGGTCTTGGTTAATTTTGATGGTTGTCTTTTTAGGTTCACTTTCTTGAAGTCTGGTTTACAATATTGTGGAATGTTTTTATGAGGTTGACCACTTCTTTAGGCCTTAGTGAGAAATGTTCATTAACGCAGAAGGCACCTCTTGTAACCTTATACTGGTACCTAGAAAGCCTTCTTCAAGTATAGTTGCTGCTGGTAACGAAGATTCGTGGTGTCTTCACTAAACTGACGAATTTGCATTTGTTCCTGATTACTCAGGAGTTTCTTCAGACAGCTGGACCTCATTAACCCTCGACGGTATAAGTGGGGTACCAGGTACCCCAGCACTACTTGTTTTGAATGGTATAAAATTGGACCTATACTGTCTTGGGTTAAGAATACTGTACCGGCAGGAAAAAACTTCGGAAGGGCGACCTTTTTATGATGCTATTTGATAAGCACTTGGGAGATTTATCATACGAAGTTTCTGCAATAAATCTGTAGGCCTAAAATCAATGTTGAAGACACTATAAGATCTAAGGCAGTGGTATCTAAAGTGTAGTACCAGAAGGCCCTGAAAGTGCCAGCCAAATCTTGGTCATATCTTAGTTACTAATAAGGTCCTCCATCAAGGTCACCTTTCACTTTCTTTAAATTATTTTCATAAACAATTTATATTAAATTATATTAATAAACTATTTACCTCATACGTTGTGTATGTGTGATTCAAATACATTTTTGTACATCAAATTGTTGTTTATTTCCTTCATATGCTGCCACTGCCTTGTTGAGTTTTTGAGAGCTATTTTATGTTTACAGAAAAAGATGTGGAGATACCAGGTGATTGATGAAATTGTCCAAGGGGTACAAACAAAAAATAGTTTGAATAGCACTGGTCTAAGGTATAGCTTAAGTGGAAGCCAGATGAAAAGTTTAATATTTTTTCACATACCCCTATTTCAGGGTACAAGTAGCTCGCAGCAGCATTGCCAAGCAAACAAGGAGTCAGTGTATTGACGAGACTTCCGTAGGTAGTTCATCACCAGTGAAAGCAGCAACGCTTCATGTTATCCCAGGTCAAAGAATATCCACATTCTTATTTGTATATCGAGCAATTTTCGTCAGTTTGTTTTGGAGGCACCTCCAGTTATTATCAGTCCCGGTGCATGATTCTTCAGGAGCAAGTTACGGTGTAAGTTTGTGTTTCTTTTCCAAGGCAGCACAAATTTATCTGTATCAATAACGGTCACACTCGTGCAACCTCATACTTGCTCTACATAAACTGAACCAAAACCCACAGGTATTTGCAATCGCAAACCTTCCGTATAGAGGCTTGTATTTTAACATATTCTGTTTATTTTACCATCGTCATCAGAGTTCGCTCGTTTTCTCCTTCATTGAATCTCGCCCTTGAAAGATTCCAGTTTTATAATTTACGTTGTTGTTATTTAATTTGAACTTAATTGAAAACTTTACGTGTAAACTTAAAACGGAATAAAATTTATAGAAGAATAATTATTTAAGAATAATAATTCTTTTTTTTATCTGTGCGTAAACTCAAACGGAATAAAATTCAAAGAAGACTACACTCCAAGGTACAATAACCTCCCAAAATACTCAACCAGAATAAAACTGAAAACCTTTTAGTACCTCCTTACGTTTTCTTCTCTCTATTCCGATTTGAATATTTTTCAGTGTATTTCTTTCTTATCTAATATAACTTTCTCGTCCTTATTACTGTAAGTATCATTTATTATTATTATTATTATTATTATTATTATTATTATTATTAATTCCAGATAGAATAGCCTTGCAAAAAACTTCACTTTTTTCTACGTGAAGGTCAAAATATGAAAATAAAAACCCACTCTAATAGACAGTTTATTTCCACAACAGTTTCGACGCCCACTGGCATCCTCTTGTATCCACCCGAGGAGGATGCCAGTGGGCGTCGAAACTGTTGTGGAAATAAACTCTGTCTATTAGAGTGGGTTTTTATTTTCATAGAATAGTCTTGTTTTCTTTATAAAAGTCCGATTATAGTGTTTAATTTTCATTTCCTCTTCGACTGCTCCAATTTTACTCTGTTTTCTGTTGTTTTATCCTTTTCGCCCACTAATTTCGGTTTCTTCTGTGCTTGTATGTCCCCCCACGCTCACACTTCCGTATCTTAATGCACATCCTCTATATGTAGTCCTATACATTTGTTAGAATATATATTTTAATTGCCCGCTGATTTCGCCTTTCTCAACTGCAGTATATTTTCCGTATGAAACTATATTATTTTGTGGTATAACGAATTCGCAAAGCTGGGCACAAACCGTTAATCCGTTAATCGTTAATTAACGAAGTTAACTTTTTCGTTAACGATTTAACTTTTAAGTTAACTTTGAAAATCATTATCGGACTAATTAACTTCCGTTACATTTAACTTCCGTTAACTCAAGTCCGTTAACCCAAAAAATTCATAAATAAACGTTTAAAAGTTTCTATTATTTTCAGTGCTGAGCAGGTGCGCAATTAATCCGCCACTGTTAATAGTGATGAACGAATTTCCATTTCCGCAGTGCAAAATCAGGCGATATATTTGTTTCCGTCGCCACAATTTGTGTCTTACCAAATATGGTAGTTATTTATGGCATTGGTTTGAGCAAAACATGGTCGACTGTAAAATCAGGCGGAAAGATTTGCCATTTGAGTACCTGTGAGTACCTTATTAGTAGTCTCCTTGATACATTTCAAGAACCATAAAACTGATCAGGTAAGATTTCAATTCTCATGTCACTTTGATGACATAAATTAAGTCAATTGATGTCTTACAATGGGAGCGTTTTCACCTTAACCCTTTGTCCTGGCGGTACTTCTAGGTACCACATCTTTAAAATCTCCATAATTATTTTTCTACCCGGTTGATCCTGCCGGTACTTTCAAGTCCCAATGTGAATTAGTTTCTTTATGAGATAATAGATTGCTGACAGATGCTGCCTTCTTGGGTGAGCAAGTGTTGGTGGACTTGTTCATCAAGTTCAACACAGCCATCCCCTCCAGTGCTGCAGTGGAGCGTTTGTTCTCTATGGGCAAGGACATCCTGAGGGCCAAGAGATCATCCCTGTCTGATGAAAACTTTGATATGCTAATTTTCATGAAGGGCAACATGCATTCATGGACAAAATGGAGAACGAGAAGAAGAGGGAAAATTAAATTATATATATATTGTGTTTTTCATTTTTTTATAATAAAAGTTAACGTTAACGGTTTATCGGTAACTTCCGTTACATGATTAACGGTTAACGAAGTTAACTTTTTGGTTAACGGATTAGCGGTTAACGAAGTTAACTTTTTGGTTAACGGTGCCCACCACTGCGAATTCGGACTAGCCTATTTTTTAAATGTTCATATTTTCGTACCGTATCATTTTTTACCTGTATATGGCAAGTTCCCATTTTCATTTTGTGTACACACACACACACACACACACACACACACACACACACACACACACACACACACAGTACGTCCTCTCTCTCTCTCTCTCTCTCTCTCTCTCTCTCTCTCTCTCTCTCTCTCTCTCTCTCTCTCTCTCTCTCTCTCTCTCTCTCTCTCTCTCTACCCATATATGTGCCCATTTTCATATACATATATGATGCATGTATAATTTATATATCTAAATTATTAATGAATTCAGTGGCTTTACATCGTTGAATTTATTAATACATTTGGCATTTCCCACGTTACCTCTTTTAAATTCGTAAATCATTTTATTTTATGGAATCGTGTATCGCACAGAATATTCATTATGTAATTTTACTCTTTGTTCAAATCCTTCGTATTTAGGCTACGGCATATCTGATTACTTGTCAGTTAAAAAAAAAACCCTCGTAGCTTAAATTATTTGTAATTGAGCTATTCGTGAAAGGGAATTTATTACGACAAATCGGTAACTATCGATTTTCTCGTAAACATTGCGCGTAACTAGTTTTTCATTCGTGTAATTCGTAGACTCTAGTCTAGAAAGTTTTCTTTGTCTCTGCTGTCATTTGCTCTTTTCAATTTTAATTCGGAGGTGGGTAAATTTGTCTCGCAAATTCTTCAGAATTGGGTATATTTGTCGTACATATAGTATATCGTCTATATCGTCCATTGTTACTAAATATTTGGGTATTGTTACGACTCTTCAATCGCTTTTCAAGTATACTGTACGAGTATATTCGAACATATTGACTGCAGTTTCTTTACCCATTTTCATCTTAAAAATAACCACACTTTAATTGTTTTGAATGCTTAGAATTATTTAGGAAATTTATTTAGATATATTAAAGTAAGCGTACTTAAAAAATGTTATTGATTAAATTTCGAAGAGTTGGACTTCTTTGTCTTTGCCTCTTCGTTTATATGTATACTGCGCGAATGGTGAAGATTTTCGACAGACTGACTCGCATGAAGCCGATGATTGAAATCATTAACGAAATCAGGACATGAGAATTGTGGTCGATACTCGCTCGTCTCAGTATCGTTATTAATTGTATGATTTTTTTTTATTTGAAGTAACAGCCACGGTTCTCTGAGATATAGGACCCGTAGGTTAACGAGAAACAACTACGGGTCGGTAGATCACGCATCCACGCGTAAAGGATGGTCTCCCATCCAATTACTGACCAGACGTACTCCCTTTCAACTTCGCTCATCTCACGGGAAGCGATGTAACGACATAGCTATGACGTGACCCGTTCATCTGAATATACGAGTATATTCGGAGAAATGCGGTTCTCTCTCGTTTTCTTTTTCTCTCTCCGCTTTTTTAGAAAGTAAACAGAGATAACGGAGCATGATTTTATTATGTACAAAAGTCGCGTTCTCGATCTTATTCGGAGGACAAATTGCGCACGAGAAAATTTGTTCTTCACTCGACGTGCAGCGAGAGAATGGTTATGAACTAAAAATTATTTCAATATTCCGAGGAGTTAAGGAGCTGTTATCAAGATCCTTACGGATTACCGTCTCCTTAGTGCTGTGTATAAACGAGTCTCAGTCCTGAAAGAAACTCGAAGGATCGAGGAATATTGGTAGTTTGCCGCTTTGTTCAGCGAAAGCGTGAATATAAATTATCCTTGCTTTTATGAAGGTATCAAAGAAATAATATAAAACGAGTGAAAATTTTACCTTTGTCCTTAACCCGTACTTCTCTTTCGACGTATATACACCAATCATCATTTTGGAGACCGTAATAGTTCTATAAATTAGCTAAAAATATGTTTTATTAGTTATCTGATATCAGTAATTAGTTATCTGATATCAGTAATTAGTTATCTGATATCAGTAATAATATGTTCGTACAACTTCGAGATAAAACAACGAGAATGTAGCGTGTAGGAGGAGGTAGGCTTAAATTTCGATACATTATTTCAGTGCCTCAGAACTCTACATCTGAAATTTATTTCTAGCTTATTTTCTTTAATCAATAAAGATTCTGCCAGTCTCAAATTGTAAAAATGACTTAACCTTTCGCTCATACATTCCAGGCATCTTCAGAAAACTGATGATCAAAGTTGAAATGTACAAAATGATGAAACAATAAAAAAATACTATATTATAAATTCCATACTTTAAATAATAGGTTTTAAAGTTTAGTATTACTTCCTTATATAGATCGACGCTTATTTGAATTTTATCAGTTAAAAATATTTAAGAAAAATTCGTATTTGATATTTGTTTCTGGTTTACTTTAATAAATTTGAGACTGAAAAACTGTTTATCTCAAATAAACTCCTCCATGCATCGTTAGTCGCAGTTACGAAGTCCTGTCTAGTATCATTGCCCTGCAGATTGCAATCAGCATAGCACAGTGATTCCCATACTTTTTCAAGTTAAGGACCCCTCTGATCTAAGAAATATTTCTGACCCTTTCATTTTTTTTGATGATCTCAAAATCGTCTTTTAAAAGGAAACTGTAACTCACAAAGTTAAACATTGTTGAGTGATCATCCAGGGTTTCGGGGGAGGTTCATAAAATTTGTATATGTCCTTTAAGTTGTGTGTCGCCCCGGATTGGAATGTATCGGAGATACGAGAAAGCCCCATCCCTCAAAGATTTAATTCAGTAAAGTTTATTATCCTGGTTCTGAAAATAAAGATCACAATGGAGAATGGAAAAGTTACTGGGAGAAACCCAAACAAAGGCCAAACAGGTTCCAGGTACAGATTTTCCCATTCCCCCTCGTAACTGTTCGAAAATCCTAGGGTGCTAGAAACTGTGACCACTTTCCATTTCTGCACCTTTACTCGGACCCCCTTGTATAGCTTACAGTGGATACCACTTTGGGAACCACTGATATAGCAGAAGCTGCGTCTGGACGCAGTTACTTTTTATAATTGGAATTGCCTTTTCGAAACTTAGATGAATAACGGTAAATTTTTTTTTTTGAAAATAGAGTTAATTGTAGGTCTAATTTTCATAATGGAACTATAACCAGATTCTCTCTCTCTCTCTCTCTCTCTCTCTCTCTCTCTCTCTCTCTCTCTCTCTCTCTCTCTCTCTCTCTCTCCCTCCTCCGCAGGGGGTATAAAGGTTATGCACGTTCCTTCTGGGTGTTATAAACTTTATACTTGGGGTGTGACAGCCCTCCGGTCCCGAGTCGTGGGATTCTAGAGAAATTGGCTGCCAGTTCCTTTAGGTTCTCTCTCTTTCGGGAGGGCGGGTGAAGTCTGTTGTGCAAACCTGTCCCGTGGGTTACTAGGACCCCTTCCCATCCCTACTCTGTCCTTTTAGCTTAGGTTAAGGATGTTCTCCTCTAACTGTAAAAAAAAAAAAAAAAAATTTTAGTATTAAGTCTTTTTCTCTACTCTTACTATTAGGACCCTACTGCTACCTTATGTGTGGGAAGAGAGGCTTTGGAACCTCTATAAATAACACCATTTTACTTCAGTTATAGGTAAATAATTAATTAGAGAGGATAATAGCGGGTAGGATTGCTGACCATTTGGATTCCTACAAGCTGCTTGGGGATTCCAACATGGGTTTAGACGGCATAGGTCGTGTCTCACCAACTTGCTCGAGTTTATCTACGTCATGTTGAGTGAGTATGATAAGAGTAGGGCGATTGATGAGAAAGCCTTTGATAAAGTACCTCACTGCCGGCTAATGGCCAAAGTGCGCGCCCTGGGTATTGGTGGGGAAGTAGGTAGGTGGATTGAAAACTGGCTGAAGAATGCCACAAAGTTAATCCCTTCCGTTAGGCATATGGGCTACAATCGACGCTTACGTGACGCGGGTTCAACGATGTCGATTTTAGAAGCATGTTTAGGTTAAATGATAACCCAACTCGCAACAATGGTTGGAAGTTGGATTTGAAACGGTTTAGGTCTAGTGTGTGTGGGAATTACTTTACGTATAAGATCTGTGACACGTGGAACAGTTTACCTTCAGAAGTTGTGAACAGTTCCTCTGTGGATCTTTTCAAGAAAAGGTTAGACCAAATCTTGCACACTATTTGAGTGTGTAGAAAATTTTCCCTGGCACAAGTTGCCATTGGTACCTCCTCGGTATGGGCCGCAAGGCCTTTTGAGGTACTTCTTTTCCTTGTAACTCACACTCTCTCTCCTCTCTCTCTCTCTCTCTCTCTCTCTCTCTCTCTCTCTCTCTCTGAACGACCCCATTTTTGAAAGTAGAAGAATGAAAGTTAAATGCAGGTGAAGTTGTTATAAGAATGATTCGGATCGTTCTTTTCGTTTAAGATTCTAAAGTTTAGTTTATTTATTATATAATATTTGTTACTAACATTTAGATTTATCACCTGCTACGTTTGGTCTTATTTCGTTATTTAATTTAACTT
The DNA here is from genome assembly GCA_023014485.1 of Bathynomus jamesi. Classification (NCBI taxonomy): domain Eukaryota; kingdom Metazoa; phylum Arthropoda; class Malacostraca; order Isopoda; family Cirolanidae; genus Bathynomus; species Bathynomus jamesi. The sequence goes on from JAJOZX010004912.1 coordinate 122,443, forward strand.
TTATTAGCATAGAGAGACCTTTGTTTTCAATTACATTGATATATCTGTACATACGAACCTTCAGAACATTTCATTTTTAACCGTTTACACTAAAGAAAAACAAAAAACAAACAAAAACAAAACTATTTTTAAAGAATTTGTTTGGATTTTAGACAAACAAAGTACTGTGTTCAAAATTGTGAGGCCCAATTTTGTTAAAATGAAGCTAAATAATTAATGTTACTCCAAAATAAATTTGGTTCAGATTAAACACATACCATTATATTTATCTGGAATTAATCATTTTCAAATTTCCTACATGAATTCCAAGCCTAATTCCGAGTAAACTCGGTACCAAGTAAAGCGATACCAAAGCATGACAATTATTGCCGTTACAAGTATGATAATTAGTTACTATATATAATCTGTAAAAGACAGGATTGTGACTAATTCCGTCTTCACACAAGAATGAAATAGTGATTGACAGGTTTTTTTTTTTAAGTATTTCAATCATTGAAGGGTCATTTAGACGGGCGGTAACGCTGCTATCTAACCGGAAAAAATAAAATAAAATTGTTCAAAGGACATGATCGAGCCGAATGACTCATGAACGCCGAACTCGTCACTGTTCCCCGAGCCCTGTTTCTCCTTCGTCGATAAAAAAAATTGTTTTTGAAATATCATCCATATTGCATAATCAGACTGAAGAAAAAGAAAAAAGTATCATCAGTGTATATTAGATGAAATTTACAATGAAACCATTAGTTATAAACAATACTAAATTATTAATTATCATCATTATCATTATTATTATTATTATTATTTACTTTTCACATGAAGAGATTGCTCCTGCTCAAATTATATAACATTCGTGATTGGTTTGAAACCAATAATAATAATAATAAAACATGATTATCAAGTGCGCCTTATGAGCGTGTTTTTAAACATATTTTCACTAAGAAATCATTTGTAATTAATGAGGTGGATCAGATGAAGTTTTAGCTTTATTATGAAACATATCATTGGTGAAATTTGTACAGGAACTTATTATCGACAAGGCCTGGAAGCGCCGCAGGTGTGGAATTTTGCCACGTAGGTGGTGGTGCTGGTCCACTAGGACGCCTGTGTGTACGCTTTAGTTTCTACTTTTTCTCCTCTTCATTACTTTCTGCATTTTACATCCGGGTTGTTTCTGCCTTCTCACCCCAAATCCTTGGGAAATGAAACTTTTGATATATATATATATATATATATATATATATATATATAAATTATATATATAGTGTGTGTGTATGTATGTATGTATTAGTATGATTATTATTATTATAATGGTAGCAGTATTAGTAGTACTAGTAACACCTTTTCATGTAAATAAAGCTATAGTATCAACGCTACTTTGTAAAATTCTAGGCTTACTATATATATATATATATATATATATATATATTACACAGTAATATGAGCCGAAACATTAACTCGGGTACTGATATTTCTGAGCACCTCCCTTAATCCACATTTTTTCATTCATACAAAACATTCTGAATAAACTCAGACAAAATGCACCGTTAACTCAGATGCTTATATCGAATTAGTACAGTAATTAGAATTTTAGCTTTGTTATTGAAGACTGATTTAAATGCAAAATTCGATCAATTTGACTTAGTATTATCAAATATTTACACTGAAACGCTATATTAAGATCGATTATTATCAACAACACAAATTGTATAAAAGCGTGAAAAAAGTGTACTGTTCCTTTAAATTATATATAAACACTAACGTCACAAACTAGTTAAAAAAACAACAAAAAACAATAATAATAATATTACTCGGCTATATTTCATGAGTCGGCAAAAAGTGACCCAAAACAGACGTGGAAATTTATGAATAATTATTAATTGAAACACTCAAAAACTTTATATAAATAATAATTACATTCCTCACTCAGTAACTGCAAATTAACTTAAACATTTCCCGGAAGTAAAGAAGGCAGCTAGCAGGAAATGTCCCCCATTCCCCTAATTCCTTTGGAGATTTCGTGGGGAAGAAAATTTAAAAGATATACTGTATTGGTGACGAGCCACGTACGAAAGTCTCGTCAGTACTTTGACCCCCCTATTTGCTTGGCAATGCTGCTGCGAGCTGCTCGTACCCTGAAATGGGCGGAATGGTGCTCTATGTGAAAAGATGTTTAACTCTTCATGCTTCCACACACATATATATATATATATATGGGATTTCTCTGTTGTTAAAAACATTACTTATCATCATTATCATTGTCATATATATATGTATATTCCACAGTATAATTACTCTCTATTCAGGCGGGAAGTTATAAATTATCTCTATATTCTAAAAGTAGCTTGTGTATGATGTATTCTATGGTTAAAAGTGGTGATCCAAAAATCCCCTCCAACAACTGCTCAGTATTTATCTTCGCAACAAAGAAAAGAATGAAGAAAACTCGTATATAATCAGTTAATAACTTTTGTCATAAGGGAAAATATACTGTCACCTTATCAGTTCGGCTTTAAGGCGAGAAACTCTACGAAGGATGCCGTTACTCTGCAACAATTTAACATGAAGTCCCAGCAGTTGCAAATTTCCCGAACTTCTCTAAAGTTTTGAATCATCGAACGCTCATCCTACTCTCAAAAAAAGACTACTTCTGGAGTAAAAGGCGTGTCATTAGTCTGGTTCAACTCTTGTTTAAATAATTGGAAGCGATGAATTAGACTTGCATTCAGTCACACACGGAGTACCACAGGGTTTGACATGGAGATCCCTTCTATTTTTTTATGTTAGTGATTTTAATAATTACTAAACGCGACCAGTATTTAGTATGCAGATGATACAACACCTCTTCTTATCTGATAACCACTTGGCTTCTCTACAAGAAAAATTAAACATGGAGTTTCTCCATATTTATAATTGGTTGAGTTATGGTTAAATCAATTAGACAATTAGACCTCATTATATAATTATAACGGATTAAAAATAATGTAAATTTAAATAAACGTGTATATATAATAATAATACAATAATTAATGGCGTGTCAGATATGAAACTATTTGGTGGAATTTTAGATGAAAAACTAACTTTTAAAGGAAACATCGAACACAAATTGAATAGTGTCTAAATTCATTTACATTTTGGGTAAATTGAAATACCTCTCTCCAAAATATATACTGCTCGATCTGCATTACACAGGGGAATACTGTACGAGTCAGTATATTGTCTATCCCTTAAACGTATTGCATAAAAAAAAAAAATTCCCACATCGCTCAAACAAAGCTGGAATGCACGAGTGTTGTATGTTCAAACCCTTAAAACTGCTCACGCGTTAAATGACCGACGCAAGTTGATATTTGCTCACATTTCAAAATCTTTTGTGTAAGGAGGCTTTTGAGGCTGTTAATTTTACAAATCGTATTAAATACTCAAATAAATCACTCGAGGAATTAAGGCGTGGCCAAAACGCAACTTCTTCACGCTTAAAAATGATGGACATTCATCTCGTACGAAGAAGTTGATTTTTCGCAATAAATCTAGAAACAAGTTTAAAATGGAGAACTTCTTACAAGAATATTCATACTCAGAAATAACTTTTTGGCTATTTTTCCCTATTACTTCTTCCCATTTCGGTTACTTTCATTTTCCCTAAAACCTTTATTAGTGAAAATCAATTTCGTGTTTAAATTGCCGCTCTCTTTGACTGAAGAACATCTTAAAGCATTCTTCAGATTGTACAATATAGTTAAAAAAAGAAAAAAGTAATTTTTATGTTTTTCAGAAACTTACAGTAGTTTATAGGCGAACTATTTTTTGAAACTATCTACAACAATTATTTATTTACTTTATATTCAATTTAGTTATAATCAATTCATATTAATTGTACAATAATTTAATAAGTAAATTCTTTATAGTGAACGTTAAGTAATTGTTTCTGCTAAAGTCAGGTCGTTGCACATAAAACTTAAAATTGTACGTCTTTAAGGCAGTAAATGATGCATTCTTCTGTATTTATCTTTTGTACAATAAAGAATATTAATTTGAAATCTCAAGATTTAGAAATCTATAAGTTTTTGTTTGACGTAAGTTGTTTGCATGTTTACTTCATAAAATTGTTAGTTTTTCAATATATATATAATATATATATATATATATATATATATATATATTAATATATATATATATATATATATATATATATATATATATACACAGGGTGGCGCAAAAGTCGTGAATCGTAGGAATTTTCAGTGTTGACTATAATATATTATTTTTTTTCTTTTAGGTAGGGGATGGCTGCGAAATTACCAATAGGACGAGAGTGAGCTTGGTTTTAATGTATGGAATACCAGGTACAACAAATCTATGAATCGGTACAGAATTTAAATTCTGTAGCAGCCATCCCTACCTAAAAGAAAAAAAATAATATAATCAACACTGAAAATTCGTATGATGTGCGACTTTGCGCCACCATATATATATATATATATATGATGAATAAAACCACGAAGGAAAGGAAACACAAAATGGTGCTCAAGCGCTTTCGTCTAATGACATCATCAGGATGTCATTAGACGAAAGCGCTTGAGCACCATTTTGTGTTTCCTTTCCTTCGTGGTTTTATTCATCATAAATATTTTTCACGTGTTACCTTCGTGAAATAATTTTCATATATATATATATATATATATATACTGTATATATATGAAAAAATGAGGTAACACCCGGGAATCGAACCCGAGATCTTCCGATTGCCGGTCAGATGCGATACCATTACACCATGGGCCTCACTCTTCCAAATGCCGTAATTCTTCTACATACTCGCAGAAACCAATGCCCCAAGGGGGCACTCCCGCATGCCGCGTAACATTATATACATTCAACTGCAAAGAACACGCAGTATAAATAACGTAAAGAACGACGCTTGTATAGGAGATATTCCGCGCAAGACGAGAGGAGAGAGAACGAAACAAATGAAAAAAATGAGGTAACCACCCGGGAATCGAACCCGGGATCTTCCAATTGCCGGGTGGTTACCTCATTTTTCTATATATATAATATATATATATATATGTATATATATATTAGTGATGTAGCGGATGTCATTTTTTCACATCCGCGGATGCGGATGAGGATGTTTGATTTCAACATCCGCGGATGCGGATGCCGGATGTCTACATTTTCGTTATTTTTTAGGATATATTCGAGATTTGTGTGTTTAACGTATATAATAAGTTATTATATAGAGAGAGCTGTAGCTATAATGTAGTATAATTGATTAATTGTACAATAATTGCTGTACTTTTCCCTGAACATATAAAATAATAGCAAGCATCTAAACTAATATAGAAATCAATTAGGGAATTCGTCTGCAAATAAATTCGTTATATTTTGTTGAGTTTTCAGCCACAATTAGAAACCATAATTGTGTTACCCGACCTCTTTCCCCAACCTCCACCCTTATAGAAAGAGATCTTTAATTAGCTTGATAACTATTTATATTAAGTTTAAAGTTTTATTAGGCATATTTATAAATGAGTAATTAAAATAAAGTAAACTAAGATGTTCATCGTTTAATATTCAAACTTAATTATAGGAAGGTTATGCTTAAGGAACATTAATTTTTCTGCCTTTTCTGCTGCCAGTCTGTTTCTCTTTTCATCATATATTAATCCAGCACTGCTAAATAATCTCTCGCTTGGTACGTTTGTTGGAGGACAGGCTAAATGTTTCCTTGCAAGTTTACTCAAGTATGGATAGATATTCTGCGTATTTTTCCACCAACTAATAGGATTGTCACATGCAGCCAGGCGTTTTCTTGGTGATAGCTCTCGATCATTTTTACTACATCTTTTGACATCGCGTAGGTCTCGTCATTGCTGCTTGACTCAAGAAACTGAGAGACAGATTCTGTGATAGATTTGCTTGTTGAAGGTGTTGGTTCTGTCACTGAAACTTTTATTCTTTTGGTGGGTGGCGAAGCGACAGATTCAAGAGATTGAAGCTCTTCAACTGCTTTGCCAAGTGATGATTTAAGTCGTTCTAATGAACTAGGTGAAAATAACAGCTTTGTAACGTGGATCTAAGTAGGTTGCACGAGAGTAACTTCATACAAGAACGCCTCTCGTCTTGTCGCTTGCATCACTTTGCGCACAATGAACTAGTTCTATTAATATAGTAGAATTTGATAATTTCCGCTTGTTAATGACGTTTTATCTCAACGGTCCACATCCGCACGACATCCGCAGTCCAAAGTGCGGATGCGGATGCGAGAAAATGTGCGGATGTTCCGCGGATGCGGATGTGACCTACATCACTAATATATATATATATATATATATATATATATATATATATTATATATATGAAAAGAAGGATCAACACAACGGCAAACATTTTCATTTATTTGTACATCAGACGTTTCGACAAATCTTTTGTCATCATCAGTGAGTTAAGTCTTAAAACCTTAAAACAAAATTGAAAAGTGAAAGTTACATCAATACAATATTAAGACCATTAAAATTAAACCTTAAAGCAAAATGAAAATTGCATCAATACAAAATTAAAACATTTAAATTTCATCACTATAAAAACTAAAATTAATTAAATTTCATCACTATAAAAACTAAAATTAAATTACCTCAATAGGTAAATACACAATGTTTACATCCACCTCCATACTTGGCAAAGTCTAAGAGACCACTAGGTGGTCAGGGATTAGAAAGGGTATATCTGTGAAACACGGTTGGTTGTCAAAAGAGTCTTAATTTGTAGGATGAGCTATTATTATTAGGGAGGGTTTTGTTTCTATAGATGTACAAAGATTCTAAAATTCGGAGTTCTGTAAGGTTATTGGATCTAGTTAAAATTTCAAACTGAGTTTTGTGAAGGGGATGGTCCGTTTTCATTACTGTGGTTTCTAATTGCGGATTGTGGAGGGCTACTGAGGGGACGGTTGGTAAGGAGAAGTCAATAGCTTTGATATATATATAATATATACACACACACACACACAAAGGGTGTTTCAGGAGGAAAGGTCAATACTTCGGGAGGTGATAGTATCGGTCATTGTGAGAAAAAAAGTTCATATGAACATGTGTCTAATTCTGAATGGTTACGGAGATAGAGCTGTTTGAATCTGATGCGCGCGCAGCTCTTCCTCCCCTTCCCTCCCCTATAACTTTGAACCATGTAAGCTGTAATGTAAGCAGTAACATAAGCCAATCGACAGCTGACTGTTGTGAGTGACATTGTTTGGTGTTTGAAGCAGTGTTAAGAATGCCACACCCTTCACACATGCGAATGTGCAGATATGGTATATGTCTACGGTTTTTTGCGATGGAAGTGCAACAGCTGCTGTTGCAGAATACCATCGACGGTTTCCGAACCGCAGAATTCCTGATCGAAGAGTGTTTACCAGGGCTTTCACACATTGCGTGAGATTGGTACACTTCCCAACGCTCATTTCATCTGAACGTGAAGGTCAACAAGATGTGCATGAAGTGGAAAACATTCTTCAGTTGGTAGAGCGTAGTCCTACTACTAGCTCACGAAGAATTTCTACACGTCTCGGTGTACCACACACAAGAGTATGGCGAACATTACGTGAGGAAGGCTTGCATCCATATCATGTACAGCGTGTACAACACCTTCAACCACGAGACGCTGCCATGCGACTGGAATTTTATCATTGGGTAAATGCTAATCGCCGATTGCTTCGATTAATACTGTTCACCGATGAGCTACTTCTACCCGTGACGATATCACAACACTTGTAACTCTCATCGGTGGTCAGACGAAAATCCAAATACCACTGTGGAAACAAATTTTCAACATCGCTTATCTGCCGATGTGTGGTGCGGTATCATCGATGACCAGCTGATTGGCCCTGTTACTTTAGAGAATCGTCTTACAGGACAAAGTTACCAAGAAATTTCTGCAAATGAATTGCCAGGACTATTGGAGGATGTTCCTTTGGCTACACGCGCTGGTATGTACTTTCAGCATGACGGAGCTTCTCCACATTCTACCCGTCTGGTGATGCAATACCAAATCAAACTTTCCCTGGTCGATGGATCGGCCGCGGTGGTCCCATTCAATGGCCACCAAAGTCTCCAGACCTCTCCGTTAGATTATTGTTTGTGGGGGTGGATGAAAAGTCAAGTTTACAAAAGAAAGGTGGATACACGAGACGAATTGCTCGCGCGCATTTGGATGCTGCTGCCCGCATAAAGGAACGTCAAGATCAACTCAGACGAACAACACGCGATCTTCGCACACGAGTTGCAAAGTGCATTGAGGTTGACGGTGGGATTTTCGAAAACGTATTGTAAACTAACAAATTTGTCATTTCTGTATCTGATACCATTCAAAATTTTAATGTTTAAACATTAAATGTTAGAAACAGTAATTGGTTTCTCTTTGTTGATTACCATTAACAGTGCTTTTGTATTTGTAGATTCAAACAGCTCTATCTCCGTAACCATTCAGAATTAGACATGTTCATATGAACTTTTTTCTCACAATGACCGATACTATCACCTCCCGAAGTATTGACCTTTCCTCCTGAAACACCATGTATATATATATATATATTTTTATTTATTTATTTATTTTTTTTGACGAAGGCTTGTTTCCCAGGGAAGCGTCATTTCAAGAAGAATATAATGATGACTAAAATGTTCGTCTCAAAGATCATTTATCTTGTTTGAATTTCTTATTTGTTAACATTAACTGTTAAGAAAGTGAAAATTAATCATGCATCCAAATTGTCTAACTTTGGTCTACACCGAATTTTCACAATATTGACCCTGATAAGGTTATTTTTAGTTATTTGGATAGAGTACTTTCTCCCGAGTGTAGGACAAAGCCCCCTTGGCCTCCGAACAGTCCTGCTTTAGGATCTTTTCCGTTTGGGGGCTAGCAGCGAATTTTAATGAAAATCGGTATACTAATGTAGTTTGGTCACTGATTTAAAAAATAACACTCTTTTTTGAAGAAATGAAAAACAAATATATTAGAGCACTTTAAATAATTAATGTGTTTTTAACGAAAATATCATAACTTAACCAATCGTCAAGGGCGTACAGTTGACCTAACCGGGCATTCAATTGACCTAACTGGGCATTCAATTGACCTAACTGGGCAGGCATTAATCTTGTTTTGATTTTTTCTGCTACTTTTACAGATTTGCCTGGATCCTTCAAAAAACGTATTCTTCGTAAAGTTGCACTTTTTACCGTTTGACCGACGCTTTTGGCAACGAAAGAATGGGTATTTTTATCAAAGGAACACACTTTCCCACACTTAGAGCACTTTTTCATAAACAGTAGCAATTTGTGACTCTGGCTAAATTTAATACAATCCTCTGTAACTAGTTTAAGCTAGTTAAAACGCATATTAATTATTTAAAGTGCTCTAACATGTTTGTTTTTCATTTCTCCAAAAAAGAGTTATTTTTTAAATCAGTGACCAAAACCACATTTGTATACCGATTTTCATTAAAATTCGCTGCTAGTCCCCAAACGGAAAAGACCCATAGTTAGTTATGAATATGCAATATATATATTATATATATATATATATATATATATATATATATATATATATATATATATATAATATATATATGGTTAACTGACAGACATATAGATTCAAACTAACAGCCCATGACAACAACACGGTGGCTGCTGAAGTGGAACTGATGTTTCAGATTAGATGTGACCTGACTTGCCCTACCCAACAATTTGTCCAGGGGGCTTTTGTCCGAACCAGCTTTCTCCAATGAGAAGAGAGACTTATCGTTGGGTTTGGACTGTAAAATCCCCAATTTTAAACTGAATTATTATAAATATTGTTTAACATTTGACAACATTTTTATAATCAAAACTCGCAACATTATTCACAGGAGTAAACTTGATGTAGTTGAATCAGGAATTACAAAAATTTTAAAGGAATAATTTTATAATTTAAAACTGTACGAAATATTCTCCCAAATAATTAGCAGAAGTGATTTAACACATTTGAAGACATTCTCCAAGGATGAATCAGTGATTGTTTCGAGGTCAGATAAAGGTGAAGCCATCGTCCTAATGAACCAAACATAAATAAGAAAGACCCTTAACATCCTTAAGAGGCCGGCCGCACGCAGGATCGTCTCGCGACTCACGACTCGGGTCGTGACGGTTCGAGTCGCGTGTGATTTTACGTTGACAGAATTGGAGTCCCGCACACTGCAGTGACCGCGTCAGTCGTGAGTCGCAATACGATCCTGCGTGCTCGGCCGGCCTTAAAGATCCCACCAAGTTGTTCGGTTCATTTGAGAACTACTCCTTTACTCGCTCACTTCATCTCGAAGACAAAATTAATCGTTTTTTGCATAAATTGTTCGATAAAAATGTTATTGACAAAATTACTTATGACAACCTTTTCAGTTCGGGGTGGGGGGGTCAGCTCCAGGTACCCCGTATGGACTACCAAAGGTTCATAAACAAAATGTTCCCATTAGATCAATTTTATTTGTTTGTACTTCGTAGTGTTTTTCTTCAGAAATTTTTTAAAGTTTCGTTGCTTTCCAAACTGACATCCAGTTGCTTCGCGGTTTGTAACTCATTTTCTTTTGTTGAAGAAATAACCTCTCTTACGAATGCCAATAATTTATGTTCCGTTTTGATGTCGAATCCCTTTTCATAATGTTCCTGTGCAAGAAATTATTGATATTTGTGTTAATGCCCTATTTCCTCACAGTAATTCTCAACTTTTAAATTTTAATCGGGCGGATTTTACCACTTCACTCAGTTTGGGTATGAAAGCTACTATTTTCTTTTTTAATAACACCCTGTATAAGTAGATAGATAGCGTAGCAATGGGGTCCCCCCTTGGACCAACTTTTGCCGGTGCAATCCTCTGTTTTTACGAACAACAGTGGCTTGATGATTGTTCTTCGTATTTCATACCAGTCCTCTGTCGTAGATACGTTGATAACACGTTCCTTCTATACAGACATGTCTTGTCACACGTCACAATTACTCCGTTATCTAAATTCGAAACAATCCGTGTATTAAATTTACCTATGAAGTCAACTCCGAACTGACATTCGTCGATGTTAAAATCTCGTAATTAAACCATAACTTTACTACTTCCATGCTTCGGAAAAGACTTTTACTGGTTTTGGTACCAACTATCTAAATGATATACCCCTCATTTACGAGATTAGTTCCATTAGAACACTTATTGGCCGTACTTATAAAATTTGCTCTTATCAAAATTTCTTTCACGACAGTTTCTACCCCTGCTAATCTGGTCCCAAAATACGTCAGATAATATCTATAGGCCTAAACATCCAACTCTTACAGTTCCCAAAGATATCAAATACATTCAGCTTCCATCTTACGAATACATTAGTAAGAAGGTTGAAACCGAGTTAAAGTCCTTATTAATTCCACTTTATCCACAAATTGATTTTAGGATTGTTGATGTAAATACTTTCACCATTGGTTCCATTTTTTAGTTATAAGGAGATCTTGACTAAGTTCCTGATGTCTCGACTCGTATATGTTTTTCACTGTGGCTGTAATGCCAAATATATTGGCTCCACGTCAGGCTAATTAAAAATGAGGGTCGATGAGCATTTGGGAGTAGGTGGTAGGACCTCATTGCCGGTAAACAAACCAACTAAATCATCCATTCGAAATCGTAGTTTAAACTGTAACCACCCAAGTCACTCTAAACAGTTTTTCAGTTCTTTGTAAACTAACACGTGAAACTCATTTAAGGAATCAATGTACATATTTAGGAATAAACCTACTTTAATAAATGATTATGGTGCATCAATTTAATTGAATATTGTAAGGTTATATACCGTGTTTAGTTAGTTTAGGTGTTTTAAATCACCTATTAGTATATTGGGATCTTTTCCTTTATAGCACCCCCAGTTTCTTCTTTATAGTTAGTAACAATTTTGACACAGACAACAATGGTTAGGTTAAGTCGTGATATTTTCGTTAAAACTAACAAAAATATCACGACTTAACCTAACTAATCGTCAAGGACGTACAGTTGACCTAACGGGGGGCATAAAAGAACACAGAAAAACAATGGGGTGCTATAAAGGAAAAGATCCGTATATTGTTTAAAAATCCTGTTCAACCATGCAATATCCTTTTAACTTTTGAATATAATTGTCTGTTCTTCTTTTAGTTATGATCATCGAAGATGGGAGTCAAAACTCCCGAAACGTTTCGTGAATAAAAAAAATGTTAGTTTAAGCGTTTGTCATTTTATTCTCTCTCTCTCTCCACACACACACACACACACACACACTGTATATATAAATGTGTGCGTGTGTTTTATACTGATAAGAAATAGGAATAATTGTCATGTTTGTTCCCTTTTCAGACACAAATAATCTGAGCTCAAGAAACAAGAAATAAATTCATATAAGGTAAGTTGCTTTTATATTGTCGTATTGCTTTTGAAAAATCAATACAGTGCCAACAAAATTCCCGTATTCGAACTTATTCTATTCGGCAAATTTTTATTTTATCATAATGAACTCTCGTGGAATACTATTGAAATAGTGGGAGAGATATTCAAGTTTTCGTGTGGAAACCCAATTTACATTTAGGACTGAATAGCGTTATTATAGTGTTAGGTTCGATTGCGAAGATCCTTGTTTTAAATCGTAAACTTAGGCCCCTATTATTTGTTTCTTTGTATTAATGAGTCAATATTGTAGAACTCTTGCGTGGCACAAGACGCCGTGATTTGAAATTCATTTGAAAGAGTAATTTTTTTTCTCGAACTATTTCAGTATTTCAACTTTGCGCGTTTCAGTAACTTTTTTTTCTTTTGTTCGTATTTAAGTATACGTAAAAGTCATATAATGGAGGGGACCTACAGCTTTACTCGGGATTCGAACCATGGGTTGCAACGTAATCTGGACGCGGAGTATGGCTCCCCATACAACTTCTTCCCAGACCCAATGTCGCTTAACTTCTTTGATCGACGGGAAGTGGTGTTACGACATTGGGTACGGCGAAGCTCATTTAACTCTTTAAAGCCGGAATTTTTTGTAGGTTTAAGTTATGAATGCGTGTATTTGAAACACTACCAACTTGTACCGTCGTCCTTAAAGGGTTAAGCATACATTTACGCAGAAAAGTATGACAAATAGTATATCTAATAAGGTAATTAGCTCGCTAAAATATGAATTTGACTCGTATCTGGTACGTGTTTTGCCTTTTTTTAAGTGCTGCTTTACACTTGAAAAAGTTTCATAATACATGAATATTTTAGTGAATCGCTTTCCTTTTGGAGTTTCGATAATAATGATAATGATGATGAATTTTAGTTATATTTGACTATATCTTCCCTGCAAGAGAAAATTGAAGGTTACTCCATCTGCTGGCCAGTAACAGAATCAGAATAATTTTTTTTTTTTTTTGAAGTCATTTCGTGGTTAGTCGATCTATTTGAGAAGTTGGTGTTTGGTTGATCCATTCGGGAACTCATTTGGTTGGTTAGGTGATCCATTTCACTTTTATTTTAGAGTATTTCATTCGTAAAAAATTCTTTTGCTTTCGTACCTTCTGTTTGTATTTTTGTTGAGACGAGATTGTTTCTGTAGTTACGTAAATGTACGGACACATTTTCCTCACAAATTAGTAAGATAAATAAAACGGCCCAAATGAAAAACCAATATCTATTAGGTGTTTTGGGGGGGAGGGTGTTCGACCTTTCGCCAGATACAACCACCCTTATGAATCATCGAACCAACCAATTTACCTCTTAGATGGATTAAATAACCCACTAATTGACTTTTGGTTATTAAATATTTAGTGGGGGGGGGGGGCAATTTTAGGTCATTATTTATAAAGAATTTTAGTAATTTTTAACGATCTTATTTTATTATGTGGTGTGCATTCTATAGAACTCTATAAGTGAAGTTAAAACTTTTAAAAGTCGTATAGAATGAATATTATATCTTTTAAGTCCGTAATGAATTGTATATTATAAAAATGTTAGTTCTGTAGTCGGCCCTTTAGTTACCAAACTATTTTCTCTCTCATAAAACTTTCCCGATTCATGGAAACTTGCCAGCGTTTGTCCCTTAAAGAGGGAGGCTGTTCGGACCCCCTTTGACTATCGTCCCACATCCCTCACTTCGGTAATATCCGAAGTTTTGACAACGTTCCAGACAAATAAAGAGACGACTTAAGATACAGCTTGGAAACTAGCTGAGGCCTTCACCGTCCTGCGGCACTTTGCGGACGTTGAAATAAAATTGTCTGGCGTTAACTAAAACATTTTTAGAAAAAAAAAAGTTATTAAATGGTTAATTGCAAACGCAATTTACCCTCCTATGCGCTCATTTGAGCGGCTGTCAGCCGTCTCCTATCCCAAATGTAAAGCATACGCATATGGAGCTAAATAGCAGGCAAATTTTGTGATCTCGGATGTAATGAATATTTACCCTCTGTATATTATGCTTTCGAGTGCGTTTGGAAGCGTTGTTTATTTCTGATGTTCTTCATCCATTTTTAATTTGGATTTGGGGAAGTGGGGGTTGAGGTGAAATAGCCCCTTCGCTAGATTCAATATCATTGATTTTGAGTCTCCGCCGGACTTATTCTGCGTGAATATTTTCAGTCTTTGAGTCTCTGTTAATAATGATCTCCGTCATGAACACTTTTATTCACTCCTTCTATACATGATTCAGTTCTTCACAAGTTGCAGTTTTTAATTCGTGTCATTTCCTCCTCATAATAGAAACGTTTACCAATTAATTAAATTAGAAGTAGATTACAAAATGGGTGTCATTCAAATTTCTCCAGAATGTGATGATATACGACTTCTTAATCAGGAGTGAAGATTAAATGAAGATCAACTGATTTCAATTAATGATTTTACCCCATAGGTTTTATAAGATTTCCGCGATATGGGTTAAGAAACTGCTTTGATTCAGTACATGCGTGCCTTTGTCCCAGCAAACCGCCTTCACTCGAACCGTAGCATGTATAGAACCGCGATCAGTCTCGGATGGAGTCGCGCTTCCAATGTAGTTTGGATATGGGAAGTGCGTGAGGAATTAAATAAGCTCAGGCCATAATAGAACTTTTGTATTACTCATTAATTCTCATCGCGAGACTCGCTGATTAAATTCAAATTCACATTTCTCCGTTTCCTCTCGTAATAAAAAATGTGAACGACATTCAAATACGTGACCTAATAGCACTCGCGCACAGTCGACTGACCGACCAGTCCGTTGAAAGCAACTCTGGTTCTGCGACTCGAACGCCGAATCGCCTTACAACGAAGCACTTTTTTATTCACAAATCAAATCATGGACTACATTATGCGTCTCGTTTCCCATTTCTGAATATTGTGACGTTTGAGACCACACTCCTTACTCCTGTTCCTTTCTTCTAATCAACGATATCTTTCATTAGTTCCCTTTCGTATATACATGCTGTATGCATAGTTGCACACTAAGGTGTATATTCAGTCACATTGTGCAAAGGAATGAGAGTGGAGATGCGTATAGGGACGCCTATGCTGAATCTTAACATACATGTAGGCTGAGGAGACGCGGAGTTTCATTTCTTTAAAATGTGGAATCGTTTTAGATGAACAGCGGTCAGAAGGTCGAACAGTTGCGCGAGTGACATGAACACACTTAAGAGTGCCCATGAAGTACCCATATACTGTTTGGATACCTCTTGTATTCAAAACAACTAGGTTTCTGGATTCAGCTCGCGATGCAATTATTTACTTATATTACTTATACCGGATGAGAGCGAGCATTTCATTGTAACTGTGGACATCTTTGCTTTAAAATAGGTTTTGTACTATACACAAGCACAATAAAATGCTCTGTTTTCAGCTAAAAGTAAATATGATAAAATCCACGAATCTTAGTTAACTGCGTCCACACTGTGCGTTTTTCGTGGGGTTTCTGTTCCAAATGACGTGTTTTCTTCGAATTCCTTCGACAGTGTAGACTCTTTTGGAGCAAATATTCCTCATTCTTGGTGGTTTTTGAGGAATTCCTCGTTCCATTTCGATTGAAGGCAAAAAGAACAAATTCTGGAACAGTTCCAATGAACATATTGGTAAAGAATAAGATTATCTCTCAACAGTATGGAATGACTCAAAACAAATTTGGTCTATTTCTTTCGACAAAAATAATTGTTTTTATATGAAATTTTCCCAAAAAATAAACAATAAATAATTATGACTTCAAGACTCAGTTAATGTCAACAAAACCAAGTGTGAAAACACGGCGCAAATGGAGTTTCTTTTTTAATAAAACTGGAATTCCGTGAACAGAGTACTTGATACTCCTATTTCTTATTCAGGAGCAGTGTACATGAATAGAGTATCGCGGATGCGGTGTGAATGGAGATTCTAATTTTGATGGAAGATTGCGTGTATATCTTTGAGCCGAGAATACCGTTTGCTTTCCCTCGCTCTTCGAGGCTTCCCTTCACCTCCTTGAGTAAATTAACAAGGCGTAATCGAGGCTGAGATGGTGTTGAAGATGTTGCGATTCTACCGCGGTTATGAGTGATTGCGGAGGCGGAGTGACACGGAGAGCCCTTCCGTTCCATTAATGATGGACGTGTTTTTGTTTCCTATTTTTAATAAACTACTGAAACGCTTCCAGAGAAGTGATCTCTCGCGCAACACTCAAAACCGCTGGAATAATTTTCATTTTGCTTCTTGCTTCGTTCCATTACTTCTGTCTTTGTAAACAAAAGTAGTAGTATACAGGGTGTCCCATAAGTCCGGTCTCGTAGGAATATTTATTTTAAGTTAAATTTAAAAAAGTAATTCATAAGAACTAAAACAGATGTTCAAATTCGTCTTGTTTATGGCTAATATGGAAGAGAGTTACACTCCTGACGAAAAGGTGGAGGCCTTTTCCTCAGAAGTGTAACTCGCTCCATATTAGCCATTGCGTGTTATTTTACCTGCAACCAAAAAAGGTCCCAAAACAGAACCAATTTCAACATTTGTTTTAGTTCTTGTGAATTACTTTTGTAAATTTAATTTTAAAATTTTTTTCCTATGAGACCGGACTTAAGGGACACCCTGTATATAATATACAGGGTGGGCCAAAAGTCTGGATCCATAGGAAAATATTTATTTTAATACATAAATTACAACAAATGGTAAATATTTAAAATGAATATCAACTTTAACTCGTAAATGCGTATCCGTGATACTGTACAGTAGTTCGTACTCCAGTATAAATACTCACTTTTTTTATTTCAGCCCAGAAATGGCTTCGAATCTAACAACAGAAGACCGGGTAGAACTTGTGCTCATGTACGCAAGACAGGGCGCTACACACAGAGAAGTTGCTACCGAATTCAATAAAAATCATCCTGATAAGCATCCAGTAACACATGCGACTGTTGGCAAGTTGTTTAAACGTTTCAAAGAAACAGGAAGTGTACATGATCGACGGCGTTCTGGTCGTCCAAAAACTGCAACTGATGAAAATACCTCTGCAATGGTATGTGAAACTTTAACGAATAGTCCAGTAAAGTCAACAAGAAGATTATCAAATGAAACACGCATCTCGAGAACGTCAATTCGAAGAATTATTAAAAATCATAAATTCCATCCCTAAGTGTCTCGATGTCAGAGGCCGCCAATTTGAGCATTTGTTATAATTTGTTGTTTATACTGGAGTACGAACCACTACAGTATCACGGATACGCATTTACGAGTTAAAGTTGATATTCATTTTAAGTATTTACCATTTGTTGTAATTTATGTAGTAAAATAAATATTTTCCTATGGATCCAGACTTTTGGCCCACACTGTATATATATATATATATATATATATATATATATATATATATATATATATATTTTTGTTTGTTTTGGACTCAATGTTCATAGATTAAGTCGCAAATAGAAACTAAAGGCTTTACTATTTTTACAAAGCATCTCTCCCCGTATTCAACCATTCAAGTACGAGCAGCTCGTAGCATCAATGCGTGGTTCATCGCAAATGGAAGCAACAATGCTTTGAGTCATCACTTTCCACTGAGTGTTTCCATCCATAATCCTTTCATGCGCGTTTGTCGATAGCTTGCATTGCAGACGCTCTCGGCTTTATAGGTCCGGGTGCATGATTCATCAGGAGTAAGATGCACCGCACGTTCGCGTTTCCTCCCTAAGGCAACACAAATGCACCCGTTCTTACCACAAATATATTTATATCACTTCAAGTTTACTCTCCACAGACTGGACCAAGAACTCTGAAACACTGCATTTTCCAACCTCCCGTTTATCCATGCCTTTTATTTCTGTGTAAAACTAAAGCAAGGTTGTTAAGTAACTCTTAAATCGTTTATGTACAAGCATTTCTAACAATTTAATTACACTAAAAATAAAACCTTCTAAATTTACAACTTATAACTTCTTTTGAGGATGAGTTCTAGGGGAAGGTTTTTTCTTTTGGGTATCAATTATTCTTGTCAGATGATAGAATAACTTTTTTGATGATACATAAAACTACTTCAGATAGAAGAAATGGTCTTCAAAACTTCTTTTTCGAGTGATTTGAGGCAATAGAAGATAAATTTTTGTATGTAAACGGTTGCGGGAAGCGTTTGTTTTCTATGTAGAAACAAAACTGTAATCGGATCAACCTAACCTGGACTTATAATTTGATACGTCTAAACGAACTGAATTTCGAAAAAATTCTATTAATTATAATCGTATTTGATTAAAAATTTGATTAAATTTTAATTTTATGATGTACTCACTACGTGGGGGTTGTGTTACAATTAATAACGTTCAAAAGTAATTACTTCTTCCAATGCGAGATAACAAGACAAGGCTTCTTGCTACGAAAGACGACCATTTTACTTAACATATTAGTCCTAAAAGTGGTTCATATTCTGTCGAAAGAAGTAAGTAATTAACTGATAAAATATTCATTTAATAACCTAACCTAACCAGTCACTATTTTTGCCAGTAGAGTTGAACACAAACATTGCATCGCTGATATACAGTATATATATATAATATATGTTATAATGTTGTTATGTTTCAGACCAACAAAGACCCTAGGATCCACTCATGGCTGGTCTACCTAACTGTGTTCGTAATTGTGCATTGTGTACGTCCTCCGTGGTGGCGGAGGGGACCTACAATTTTACGTGGGTTCCGAACCACAAGAACATAAGAAATTTATGTAACAACTGCCTGTACATTCGCAACTACCAATTTTTACAAAACTAAATAATTATCAATTAAAAACTAATTAATTATCGATTTAAAACTAAGATAGAATAAATGCAAAAAACTTTTTTTCTACGTGAAGGTCAAAATATGAAAATAAAAACCCATTCTAATAGACAGAGTTTATTTCCACGACAGTTTCGACGCCCACTGGCATCCTCCTCGGGTGGATACAGAAACACGAATGAACCAAAACAAGAGGGAAAAACAGTCCAGGGACCGACCGGTGTCGGGAGTCGGGAGAATGGGATCTAACCTAGGTGCGAATTTCTTAACGGTCGGTCCCTGGACTGTTTTTCCCTCTTGTTTTGGTTCATTCGTGTTTCTGTATCCACCCGAGGAGGATGCCAGTGGGCGTCGAAACTGTCGTGGAAATAAACTCTGTCTATTAGAGTGGGTTTTTATTTTCATATAAAGATAGAATCTCTGGATCCAGAGGATCAAGTCATAATAGACTACTATCCACAAATATGTTACACTCTATATCTCTTTATAACCGACATGCAAATATATCAGATCCAAAGAATCCAGTCATTTTCATTATGGTATCCATCAATACTAGTACCTTGCCCAACGAAAAATAAGTCACGGTCCATATCGATTGCGGACCAAGTCAAAATTTACAACCAATATACATTACAATATATATACTTAGGAGGAAAAGTGTAGGTGTGGCTGTAAAGACTGTACAGTAATGTAGAAATGTGTGTGTGCACCCATTTTGGGTCTCCCATTTCAAGGTGTTTGTGGGGCAAGTGAAGATCATGAGTTTTTCAATACCTCACAGTACTATGGGGGGCACCGCTCGGCAGAGGAATCTCTTTAAATGGGGTGTGTAAGGACAGAGAGTATCCCCTAACCCAAGATGCTGCCTCCCTATATCCCACAACACTTGTGTTGAGCTGTGGGATCTATCACCACAAAGCCTTAATTTTACTACCTTAAACTATATCCAATCTATCAACATATGCATCTAATCGATTTTTAAACATGTTTATAGACGTGCTACTAATTACTTCTATCGGCAAACTATTCCACCTATTTACTATTCTATGCGTAAAAAAGTTTTTGGCAACTGCTGTCTCGAACCTTCTACTTGTCAACTTACACCCGTTATTTCTAGTCCTATTATATTGAGATATTTCGAAAAAGCTATCTCTATCTACGTTATCGAACCCATTCATAATTTTGAAAACCTGGATTAGATCACCTCTTAGCCTCCTAGTCTCGAGTGTTGTTAATTTTAACTCCTTAAGCCTATCCTCGTACGACTTTGACCTAAGCGACGGAATCATCTTAGTTGCTCTTCTTTGAACTCTTTCGATTTTGTCTATATCTTTGCGCATATGCGGATTCCAAAATTGGACCGCGTACTCCAAATGGGGTCTAACTAATGATTTATAAAGTGGAACTATAATATCGCGCGATTTGTACTCAAAATTTCGAGCTATAAAACATAACACTTTGTTCGCCTTATTGACCGCTGCTGTACTTTGTTTCGCTACTTTTAAATCACCAGTGACTATAACTCCTAAATCTTTTTCCTGCTCTACGCTTGTTAAATCTTTCCCTGACATACTATACGCAAAATTACAAAATACGCAAAAAAAAATATATAAATATATATATATATACATAGATTGAGTTTATACAAAGACGAGTAAAACGTGCAGCGCAGAGGAGGGTTCGCTCTCGCGTCGCAGGAGAACGTCCCACATAAAATCAGTCTTCGGTCATTGTAATTTTCTGTGATACAGTTTAGTGAAGGGCTACTACTATATTTTCTGATGAAAGTGCAAGACAAAACGAGTTTCGCTCAAAAAAAAACTACCCTTGAAAGGAATTATTTTAGTTTCGTGGGTGGTGTAATGGTAAGAGGGGCGCTTAGACGTTGCCTCGCGACGCGTCAACGAACCCTCCTCTGCGCTGCTTAGTGCTAATTTTACTTTGAGAAGAAAGGACAAAGTAAATCCTTCTAAAAAAGTGTATTAAGTATTTGATGAGGAGGAGGAACAATGGTATTAAAGTATGATAAAAGTGTTATTGCGCGAGAGATTGGTCTCAGTATATAGATTGAATTATAATCTAATTAAAAAGAAAAGTGTTTATTTACGAAAGTGTTCTTCAAAACAACATCACTGACGTTGTTTACTGAACTTAAATCGAATCCTCTCTCCCGATTCGAAATAAAATCGAATCTCGAAGCTTCGCAGGGCCCTAATAAATATATATATATATATATATATATATATATATATATATATATATATATATATATATATATACACACACACACACTATAACTGCAAACACGCACTATAATTAACGTAAAGAACGACGCTTTGTATACGAGAATATTCCGCGCAAGATGAGAGCGAAAGAACGAAACAAATGAAAAAATGAGGTAACCACCCGGGAATCGAACCCGGGATCTTCCGATTGCCGGTCAGATATGATAACCATTACACCACGGGCCTCACTCAAACAAATGTCGTAATTCCTCTACATCTGACCGGCAATCGGAAGATCCCGGGTTCGATTCCCGGTGGTTACCTCATTTTTTCATTTGTTTCGTTCTTTCGCTCTCATCTTGCGCGGAATATTCTCCTATACAAAGCGTCGTTCTTTACGTTAATTATACTGCGTGTTTGCAGTTATAATGTATATAATGTTACGGCATGCGGGAGGTGCCCCTTTGGGGCATTGGTTTCTGCGCGTATGTAGAGGAATTACGACATTTGTTTGAGTGAGGCCCGTGGTGTAATGGTTATCATATCTGACCGGCAATCGGAAGATCCCGGGTTCGATTCCCGGGTGGTTACCTCATTTTTTCATTTGTTTCGTTCTTTCGCTCTCATCTTGCGCGGAATATTCTCATATATATATATTATGATGTAGCGGATGTCATTTTTTTCACATCCGCGCGGATGAGGATGTTTGATTTGAACATCCGCGGATGCGGATGTCTACATTTTCGTTATTTTTTAGGATATATTCGAGATTTGTTGTGTTTAACGTATATAATAAGTTATTATATAGAGAGAGCTGTAGCTATAATGTAGTATAATTGATTAATTGTACAATAATTGCTGTACTTTTCCCTGAACATATAAAATAATAGCAAGCATCTAACTAATATAGAAATCAATTAGTGAATTCGTCTGCAAATAAATTCGTTATATTTTGTTGAGTTTCAGCCACAATTAGAAACCATAATTGTGTTACCAGGATGCGGGACGTGAACCCAACTCAAATGCACCCCCCAGACCTCTTTCCCCAACCTCCACCCTTATAGAGAGAGATCTTTAATTAGCTTGATAACTATTTATATTACGTTTAAAGTTTTATTAGGCATATTTATAAATGAGTAATTAAAATAAAGTAAACTAAGATGTTCATCGTTTAATGTTCAACTTAATTATAGGAAGGTTATGCTTAAGGAACATTAATTTTTCTGCCTTTTCTGCTGCCAGTCTGTTTCTCTTTTCATCATATATTAATCCAGCACTGCTAAATAATCTCTCGCTTGGTACGTTTGTTGGAGGACAGGCTAAATGTTTCCTTGCAAGTTTACTCAAGTATGGATAGATATTCTGCGTATTTTTCCACCAACTAATAGGATTGTCACATGCAGCCAGGCGTTTTTCTTGGTGATAGCTCTCGATCATTTTTACTACATCTTTTGACATCGCGTAGTCTCGTCATTGCTGCTTGACTCAAGAAACTGAGAGACAGATTCTGTGATAGATTTGCTTGTTGAAGGTGTTGGTTCTGTCACTGAAACTTTTATTCTTTTGGTGGGTGGCTTAGCGACAGATTCAAGAGATTGAAGCTCTTCAACTGCTTTGCCAAGTGATGATTTAACTCGTTCTAATGTACTAGGTGAAAATAACTTAGCTTTGTAACGTGGATCTAAGTAGGTTGCAAGAGAGTAACTTCATACAAGAACAGCCTCTCGTCTTGTCGCTTGCATCACTTTGCGCACAATGAACTAGTTCTATTAATATAGTAGAATTTGATAATTTCCGCTTATTAATGACGTTTTATCTCAACGGTCCACATCCGCACGACATCCGCAGTCCAAAGTGCGGATGCGGACGCGGATGCGAGAAAATGTGCGGATGTTATGCGGATGTGACCTACATCAGTTCAGTAATATATATATATATATATATATTCAAAATGAGGTAACCACCCGTGGTATAATGGTTATCATATCTGACCGGCAATCGGAAGATCCCGGGTTCGATTCCCGGGTGGTTACCTCATTTTTTTCATTTGTTTCGTTCTCTCTCTCTCATCTTGCGCGGAATATTCTCCTATACAAGCGTCGTTCTTTACGATATATATATATATATACACAGTGTGTATATATAGTTCTCTGAGCAGCCTGAGTCTAATGATAGAAAGAAGAGCCCGAATGCACGCAAGGAATAATTAATTAAAGGAATAAAAGCTGGTCGATAAAATATTAAGGTTTCCTCGAAACCATGATATATTTATCCGAAATTCCATCACCGACAGTTTCCACATTTATTCGCTGTATAAAACTACGTCATTTAGAATGCATTAAAATCCAAATTTATTACGTTTTTTAAAGACATTTTCAACACTACATATTCCAATTGTGATTTTAGATACGTGACCATCAATTCCTTTTCACGGCAGAACATTTTCAGACACAAAAGAAAGTTTGCTTAAATACATCAGTTACGCCTTTACTTCTTGACGTGCGGCACTGCCAGGTCGGCTATTTAGGAGAAGCTGTACTACAACTTTAAACGTTTAAACGGGACCCCCCCGAAAAATGTGCGCGTCCTGAATATTGAGAAAATTTGAGAATTTTAGCAAATAATTCTTCCCCTTTCGAATTAAAGTATTAAAATCTTTATAAAAGTCTTCGAATCTTTATACATTTAATATCGGAAACTCTCTTTCGAAGAATATTACTTCGAGGTTAAACTTTTTAGCAGTATAAATTCTCGGCTAAACCTCCTTTCCAACGAATTATATTCCATATTTTCCAACTAACCAACACAAACAACCGTCCACAAACAGTTTAGTTTCTACAGGGTGGCCCGTAAGTCCCAATCGGTTATATTTAAAGCGATAATCCATTTAGCAGGATTTTAAAAATTAAAAAAAAAAAATTTAAGTAAAATGTCAAAAAATTAAAATTTTTAAAAAGTCAATAAATATTTCTAAACTTATTATAAACTTTTTACTTTGTGTTTGTATTTCCGCTTTAATTATAACAGATTAGGACTTATGGGCCACCCTGTATTTTTGTTCAATTTTCCTTTAAGTTAAACATGATCTTAATTCCAAAAATTCTCTTACACCTTTTTTACTTTTTATTTTCTTACAAAATTTTGTTTCAGTTACTGGGCTTAAGTTTGAAGGGTTTTTTTTTCTGTATCTCCCCATCTTTATTTACGTGGTTAGTTTCTTATAATTTTTTTTAAATATTTTTAGCTCCTGATGTTGGATACCATAATTTTCGAAACGTCTGGTTAACTTTTATTGCTTTGAATTGAATGTTTGCCGCATGCATTCGGGTCTCTCTCTCTCTCTCTCTCTCTCTCTCTCTCTCTCTCTCTCTCTCTCTCTCTCTGCGATATATAATATGCACAAATTGTGAGTAGTAATGTGCGTAGAATTTAATAGACAGCAATCATATGATGTCCAACTACTTGTAATCGAAAAGTAACTCAAACCGTTGAAATAAATTCCATCTAATTTCTTATTCCATGTGTAAAGGAAACGCGAAAGAGGTGGAAAGGAGAGAGAACAGAAAAGGAGTGAAGTACCAAGGAATTACGAAAATCGTTTTAGAAATCCGTTTATGACCGCTTAGAAGAAACTTAAAACACATTAAAATTGCGAAATAAGAAGTGGAAAATAAATCGTAAAATAAAAATATTTGCAATAGAGAATCTATTAGAGAAGGAAGACAAATTAGGGACATCTAAGTACGCGAAGAGAAGGAAGACAAATTAGGGACATCTAAGTACGCGAAGAGAAGGAAGACAAATTAGGGACATCCAAGTACGCGAAGAGGAAGACAAATTAGGGACATCTAAGTACGCGAAGCACACACACACACACAACACACACACACCACACACACCTACTTTAAGCTAGCCCAAGAAGGAAGTAGAAAAGTTAGAAATATCAGTGGAAAAAAGAACACTAAAAATTTGTACCATACTTATACCTTAAATGCTGAAAACTTGTACCATGCTTTACACGTTTTACTTTGTAAACTCTCACAGAGGAATAATAGTAATAGTAAAATATAGAACAGACAAGGCTCTCTCCCTCCTCCGCCAGCCACTGCTGACAGAAAATAGCGGTGAAAGAAGATTTATAAGAAAGTAGGAAAAAGGTATAATGAAAAAATTAGCTTCAGAGTTCATTCACACCACGCGTACACTTATCTCTGTACTCAGTTACGCATTAGAAGACAACGGAAAATAAAGAATAGTATGGATCCTTCCGGTTTGAATTCTCCACCATAAAATGTACTTTTCTTAAAAATATATACATTTTCTACCTACAAATATTATTTTAATTTGTTTTTTCACAGTGCTTCAAACCGAAAAGACCCCAATAGTATGAATACTAAACTATTAATCTAATCTACGCCATACATTTTTTTTCGGAATTTTTTATTAATTTATTATGGAAAAGAAGTCATTTCGTCGTCGCATCATTTATCCGTAGTCTGCCAAAGCCAACGTACGAAAGATCTATCATATCTTGCGTCTTCTCAGAGAGAGAGAGAGCGCGAGCGCACGCAACACTCGTTTCCTTCTCAGTTCTCAGAATCGAATACCTGCATCCGTTCCCAGAAATGAAGCCTCGGTAAAACATTGCGGGGCAAAATAGTTAATACGTAATAAGACCCTCGCTCTTTTTTCCGACATTTTTTCGTTATAAAAAGGTCCACCGAATTTTACTTTATTTTTTCCCTCGTGTTTAGATTCCAATTAGTAACTGATAATTAATTGGAGGTGTTGTATACGTAGCTGTCACACGAAACGGCTCACTCATCTTTCCGGAATGTAAATAAATTTTGCATAACCCAAATAGTTTCCTTTCTAAGAATTAAAAGTAAAGATAATTGTTGGATTTGAACGTGACATTATTTATTAATCCTAAAACGAAGGATTCACTTTATAAATTGTTTTCAGAAAATGTGAAACTGAGGCCGTTTCCTCATTGGTTACTTTAAACGTTTTTCTTTTTTTTTAATAATGGTAAATCTACTTTGGTGTCGGTCGCCATGGTTCGGGAGTAGAACGCCAGACGCCAGACTCGATCCACGGGTCCGGCAATTGATTTCTGAGGTAGGGCGTGAACTGCTTTTTGGCAGGCAGGCAAATGTTTAATACTCGACTAACCGTCTTCCCGAATCGGCTGTTCAAGCGATACGCGGTACGATCGGTGGGTCGAAGACAATAAGGGATAGGCTAAATTTTTTAGCTTTCGTCCAAGAGTAACTCTGTTGTTTTTATCTTTTAGAAATTTAAACCATTTTACGGTTAAATCTTTAGTGTTTTATTTAATCTTATTTATCTTGAAACATCTGAAATTGTTATAAATAATAGGATTAAAGAATTGATAACTAAGATGCGTAGCAGCAGAGGTCGGACGAAGGGAAGGGAGCTGAAAATAAATATTATGTACAGTATATCTTGAGTATACGAGTAGATCAACAGATCCTACAGTGGGTATCCACGTAGTTTAAAATCCCTGTTATTAAAATTTGATGACGTAACTTCCTTTGTATTTCCTGTTGAAAAGTTGAATTATACGTTTCGTGATTTCACGCATTTAGCTTAAGACTCATTTTATTAAGTTAAACATATAAATATTTACTGTAGTTAAGTTCGTCAACAAGAATTATCAGAAGAATAACGATTTATTGCGAGTTTTAACTTTAATAAAACAATTGTATTTAAGATTCTTTTTTAGTTTAACGAAAATGTAAAGTGAACCAGTATAATTCCGGCGAGTTTTTATATTCTTCATCTCGCCTAGAACTAGGATCATCAGCCACTGTCGGATATTGCAGATGAATAAATCTCGTATGGTCACACCCCGCCTACTTGATGGGGTTGTAAAATTATACCGAATGTCGTAACATTATTTTTATACATTATTTTTTATACTAAAATAACGCCATGTCTCTCTTCCGTCATGAACGTTGCTTTCACCGAGTCGCGTCTCCTGTCATCCGGGAAGCAGACTGTCAAGGAAACCGTTGAAGCCCTTTAAAAAGCATCTTCCAGATTCCTTCAGACTCTCAGACCTTCCTTAATCAATTTGGATCCATGGCTTTCCACTTTCAATTGATGAAATCATTCGGAAGCGCCTTTTAAAATTCGCATCGTTTTGGAGCAAACCTTTATTAAACTCATCGTAACTTACTAATTTATTAAACCATTAAAAAAATTTGCATTTTTTTGGCAAAGAAATGATAAGTAATTATGAAAATCCTATTTTCGGATACTCTATAAAAATGAAAAAAAAAAAACCATATTATAGAAATTTTGGTACATAAAAAATGGCCATAAAATCCGAAAGTGCCATTCAGAGTTTGGGGAAATGATCTCTACATTATTTAAAATATTACTTCCCTTACGGCTCTGTAACAGAGACGCGAGAAACCAAATGAAAAGCGAGAGAGAGACGGGCTTTAATTAATATGTGTAAAGTTAAGATAACATTGAAATGATCATAATTTAACCCCTTTTTTGTGAACAACAACAACAACAACAACAACAAACAACTACTATTATTACTACTGCCAATGATGATGATGATAATAATAATAATTGGAGGAAGACTAGCAATTTACCCTTGTAGATATATTTGTTCAAAAAGGCTGATGTACTCGTAAAATTTGATGCTTCTCAAGGAAGTTTAGTTGTTCCATTGTTGTTCTCTGTAATTTACGCGAATGATTTAAACTTTTTGGCTGATTTCCACAATAATAATAAGTTAGGAGCGCCAGAAACTGGCACACCGCTCAGGCCAGACGAATGCCGCCATTTGACCTAACTCCTGCATCATTATTAGCACCATCAAAAGTCGAACCCCCGACCTCAGTATAGAGAAATTGCGTTACCTAGTGAGTTAGGGACGGTGGCCTGATCTGCGCATAGCAATGCACACTAACGATACTGTATTGATTTTCATACTCTTATTTCATGATTTGAAGTTATATTTCAGTCAAATAAGAAGTACCGTGTCGAAGCGTGTAATCATAAAATCTGCCAAATGCCATTGTGCTCGTGTCCTTGTAAAATCCATAATAGTACAGTAGTACATATTACTATTATGGTTTTATACAAGTCTTTCGTGTTTTAGTTGAATTTTAAAATTATTATTAAACATATAAATAAAATAAAAGCTATGCATACACTTTCCCCCTTATATATATTATATATATATAAAACCTTGGTTTAGCTTCCGCCCGAATTGTTCATTCTGATGAAGGTTAAGCTTGTGACTCCACCTTAGACCTACATTTTAACGTGGAATCCGGATCACGCCCCACCAGCAGCAGCCCAGCGTCTTAATCACCAATCTACCAAACAAATTTTTGTTTTATTTTATTGTGGTGCGCGCCGCCTGCCATCACCGGGTCTCGATCCTGGGGCAGATGGAGTGTCAGGACGCTAATCACTATATATATATATATATATATACACACACATTTAACTGCAATGACCACGCAGTATATTAATGTATAGAAACGACGTAAGTATAGAGGAGTGTTCTGCACACGAGGAAGAGAAATAACGAACAAATGAAAAATGAGGTAACGCCCGGGAATCGAACCCAGGATCTTCCGATTGCCGGTCAGATATGCTATCCACTACACCACGGGCCTCTATCAGTCAGAAGTCGTAATTCTCCTACAAAGGGCAGAAACCAATGCCTTGAGAGGGCACCCTCGCAAATCGTGAATATGTACATTTAACTGCAATGACCACGCAGTATATTAATGTATAGAAACGACGTAAGTATAGAGGAGTGTTCTGCACACGAGGAAGAGAAATAACGAAAAATGAAAAATGAGGTAACCGCCCGGGAATCGAACCCGGCAATCGAAAGATCCTGGGTTCGATTCCCGGGCGGTTACCTCATTTTTCATTTGTTCGTTATTTCTCTTCCTCGTGCGCAGAACACTCCTCTATACTTACGTCGTTTCTATACATTAATATACTGCGTGGTCATTGCAGTTAAATGTACATATTCACGATTTGCGAGGGTGCCCTCTCAAGGCATTGGTTTCTGCCCTTTGTAGGAGAATTACGACTTCTGACTGATAGAGGCCTGTGGTGTAGTGGATAGCATATCTGACCGGCAATCGGAAGATCCTGGGTTCGATTCCGGGCGGTTACCTCATTTTTCATTTGTTCGTTATTTCTCTTCCTCGTGTGCAGAACACTCCTCTATACTTAGTCGTTTCTATATATATATATATATATATATATATATATATATATATATATATATATATATATACACACTTTCAAAACTGATATGTACAATTTTGTAATCTATCTTAATTGATTCGGAAGGCAAACATTACTGAGTGAAAATGGTCCCGCAAAGACCTTACCTGCAACGTGTCCCAAAAATTTAAATGTAATTAATTTTGCTTTTGCAAGCCATGAAAAATCAGTACGTAACCCGACCATTTAGCAATCACCTTTTAGTTTCTCGGAACGTGCTAAAATGAGTACATAAGATATGTTTCTTAACACACTATTACACACACCACACACACATATATATATATATATATATATATATGTGTGTGTGTGTGTGTGTGTGTGTGTGGTGTAATAAAGTAACTAAAGTGCTGATAAAATACATTAATGATATTTGGCTCTTGCTATTCTCAGGTGTGACAGAATTCTTCAGAAATGACAAACTGAACGATTGGGTGTCGCAGAAATAAAGCAATTTTGTAGGTTAAATTAAATTTACTGAAATTTACTGAGGTTAGGTTAGGCTAAGATGGGTTAGATTAGGCGAGGTGACACTACCAGGTTACGTACGAAGTGGTGATCCCTCACTCAAAACGTCGTCCTCAAACATTTTGTTAAAGTTTTTTCTTCTGACTGCCTTTGTCAGAGCGATATTGTTTGCTTAAAGAGTCAGTCCCACAATTGTTTGCTCAGGAAGGTCAATACGCTTTAATGATTCTATAAAGGCTGTTGTTTTATTATGACACTTTTAATGTTTTTATGATCTTTTTCCTTTAGAAATTAAGTAATAAAAGTCTCCCAATCAGTCAATCAATAAGGACATTTTTTCTTTCAAACTTCCTGAGAAATATATATATATATATATATATATATATATTATATAATATATATATATATATACGTGTGTGTGTGTGTAGAGATGAATTAATTTAGCTGACAAGAGTGACAGTGGGAAGGCCGAAATGTCTACCTTGTTTTGTTGTACCTTAATATTTTATTATGGCTTGCATTTGGACACACACACACACACACACATATATATATATATATATATATATATATATATATATATATATTATATATATATATGGGATGAATTTCACAATTAAACACGTGAAATGAATGAATGATGCAAATCCACAAGGAAAAATAAAAAATTATTCCAAGGCCTTTCGTGTATTCAGAAGTACACCTGAATACACGAATACACTTCTGAATACACGAAATGCCTTGGAATCATTTTTCTTTTTTCTTGTGGGTTTGCATCATATATATATGTGTGTAGAAATCGTTACTCTGAATAACATGTTGAGAAGTGGGCTCGTATGTTCAGAAATCTATATAATGTGCCGAATTTCTGTCGCCCCAGTTTTAAAGTTTTATATGATGAGTGAATCGCCTGAGAATTCCCATTGGAATACTTTTGGGTTAATCAATAATCCAAGTTGGAACGTCACTTTTGAAGCACTTCACTTAGTCAACAGTTAGGGCAAAATTGGCCTCGGATGCATCTCTTCGGAAGGAAAACGCCCAATTTGGGTTTGCGAGTTTGCGAGCGTCCCTCCAGTAGAGTCTCTGACGAAATAAGGGTAAAACATGACGAACGTGTGTGTGTGTGTGTGGTGTGTGTGTGTGTGTGTGTGTGTGTTAATCTTCAATGACAGAAACACTCATTGCATCGGAATGTAATAAACATTCTAATTAATTTACAATAGTAATAAGAAAAATTACAAAATAACATTTAACGGATAATATATGTGTGTGTGTGTGTGTGTGTGTGAATATTTACAAATGAATAATATTATACACGGTTAGAAACTTGAATGGGTTAAATTACCGTGGATACTTTTACAAAAGAAAATTTGGTGGAATGAAGGGCGCTTGAAATCGAAACTGATGCAGCATCAAAGTTCATTGTTCAGGTTCATAGAAAAGGGTTATCCTAATAAGGTTACCCTCTATCGGGTTCAACCGTATTTGGAATCAGCTCCTTCACTTCTTTGCTCTCCGTTCTTGATGTTGCAAGCTTCACGTTGAAGTTTTGATCATTTTTGTGCAAGGTGACTAAAAAACACGTTCACATTGAAGGAGCATTACGTCTTGGCCACGTTGTAGCAACGCTTCCCGTTAGATATGCGAGGTTACGCGACGCTGGGTCTGTTCAGTACTTAGATGGGGGACTCTCCTTTAACGCGTTCAAATGATGTAGCCACCCGTAGGTGGTTCGGATCCCACGTAAAGCTGAAGCTGCCCTTCGTCACGTGACTTCTACCATTATGAAAGAGGAAGAACGAACTCAAAAACATTATTATCATTCGTATTTAAAGACCAATTAAAGACTTCGACTGACGACTCCTCGTCGGTCGCGGTTCACATTATCGTTGATAAAAAAATAAAATTGTCGTTCTTCTAACCCTTCCATGGTGTTCGACCCACCGACTTGACCAAATTCCGTCTTGGAACCGTTTTGGACTCGGAGTCACGCGATTTTGCAATGAACTAATTTGTTCGAATTGACGAACGTCCTGTGAATTTCATGTCGTGCACACATTTGTGTATTTCTTTGCGGGAACTTTCTTAATTTTTAGCGTATCCTAAAACACTTGAAAATATTAAAAATTAAAAAGTTTTACGTTTATCATGCAAAGGCGAAAATAATAAAAAAAATAGTTAACAGTTATATACTCTACACTTATTCTCTCCTTCATATATATATATATATATATATATATATATATATATATATATATTAGTAGTTAGCATCGCTGACTACGAATCCACCAGACTTGGGTTCGATTCCCGGCGAGACCAGGCGGCGCGCAGCTTACCCAACTGTTCATCAAAGAGTAAGTTGGTTGATGGTAGATGCCCTAGCGGTTAAGACGCTGAGGTGCTGATCGGGAGGTCGTGAAATAGAGTCCCGTCGAGGACTTTGTAATTTCTGACTTCCTTGGTGGGTCGTAGGTCTGATTCCACGTTAAGATGGAGGTCTAAGGTGGAGTAACAAGCTTGACTTTCGTCAGAATGAACAATTCGGGAGTAAACAAATCCAAGGTTACCACGGAAAAAAAAATAATATATATATGAAAATTATTTCACGAAAGTAACACGTGAAAACTATTTATGATGAATAAAACCACGAAGGAAAGGAAACACAAAATGGTGCTCAAGCGCTTTCCTGAGGATGTCATTAGACGAAAGCGCTTGAGCACCATTTTGTGTTTCCTTTCCTTCGTGGTTTTATTCATCATATATATATATATATATATATATATATATATATATAAAATAAATAAATAAATAAATAAAATGTGAGTGAATGAGTTACTGCATTCTTTGTGCAGTTATTACAATCTGGTTTGTGTGTTTTCTACAGTATTTGAATTCGTATTTTGTAATTAATGAAAATTTGTGAGGAGAGATAACAAAAGTCTTATTTTTGCATTCTCTTCACGTGGAGGCAGAGTGGAATCGAAAGTTCAGAGGAAAACTTCCCTGGATCGGTTAATGAAAAATATTTTGAGAGAGTGAGTTTTAAGTTTTATATGAAGAAAAATGAGTCTCTCTCTCTCTCTCTCTCTCTCTCTCTCTCTCTCTCTCTCTCTCTCTCTCTCTCTCTCCGCAGGGGGTATAAAGGTTATGCACGTTCCTTCTGGGTGTTGTAAACTTTATACTTGGGGTGTGACAGCCCTCCGGTCCCGAGTCGTGGGATTCTAGAGAAATTGGCTGCCAATTCCTTTAGGTTCTCTCTCTTTCGGGAGGGCGGGTGAAGTCTGTTGTACAAACTTGTCCCGTGGGTTACTAGGACCCCTTCCCATCCCTACTCTGTCCTTTTAGCTTAGGTTAAGGATGCTCTCCTCTGACTGGAAAAAAAACAACTTTTAGTATTAAGTCTTTTTCTCTACTCTTACGATTAGGACCCTACTGCTACCTCATGCGTGGGAAGAGAGGCTTTGGTACCTCTATAAATAACACCATTTCACTTCATTTGTAGGTAAATAATTAGAGGGGATAATAGCGGGTAGGATTGTTGTCCATTTTGATTCCTACAAGCTACTTGGAGACTCCAACATGGGTTTAGACGGCATAGGTCGTGTCTCACCAACTTGCTCGAGTTTTTCCACGCAATGTTGAATGAGTATGATAAGAGTAGGGCAATTGATGAGAGAGCCTTTGATAAGGTACCTCACCGCCGGCTAATGGCCAAAGTGCGCGCGCTGGGTATTGGTGGGGAAGTAGGTAGGTGGATTAAAAACCGGCTGAAGAATGCCACAAAGTTAATCCCTTCCGTTAGGTATATGGCTACAATCGACGCTTACGTGACGCGGGTTCAAAGATGTCGATTTTAGAAGCATGTTTAGTTTAAATGATAACCCAACTCGCAACAATGGTTGGAAGTTGGATTTGAAACGGTTTAGGACTAGTGTGTGTGGGAATTACTTTACGTATAAGATCTGTGACACGTGGAACAGGTTATCTTCAGAAGTTGTGAACAGTTCCTCAGTGGATCAGTTCAAGAAAAGGTTAGACCAAATCTTGCACACTATTTGAGGGTGTAGAAAATTTTCCCTGGCACCCGTTGCCATTTAAAAAGGTACCTCCTGGGTATGGGCCGCAAGGCCTTTTGAGGTACTTCTTTTCCTTGTAACTCTCTCTCTCTCTCTCTCTCTCTCTCTCCAACTGTCGCGGCAGAAAGTGGGAAGACAGGACTGCTGATGCTGAAGGGAGGGGGCTAGTTGACTTTGCTGATGAGAACTTCCTCACTCAGTGGGTCAATGAGCCTACACGAGGCGAAAGCGTTCTTGACTTAGTATTCACGACCGAAGACAACCTCGTCACTGGCCTCACCGTTGACGAATCGTTGGGCGGGAGTGATCACGGTCTGATTAGGTTCCGTGTGTGCGTCCCTCGGGGTGAAGCGTAGTAACTCGAGATGCAGTAAGCTCGATCTACGGCGGGCGGACTTTGTTAGCCTCTGGGATAGCGTAGGTGAGATGGGGTTAGAGGTCGGCGGCGATGTTGAGGGAGTGTGGAGTGCATTCCGAGACGAGTTTATGGTGCTGCAGTCTGCTGCCATACCCTCAAAACCGGTCACCCCTGCTTCAACGCAGCCTAAGTGGTTCAATCGTGACATCGCTTCGGCTATCCGAAATAGGAAAGTAGCGTATAGGAGGGCGAAGGCCAATCGTTCCAGGAGAACACTGAAGCGTATGTCCGCCTATGTAGGGAAGTGAAGGCGAAGGTTAGGCTAGCGAAACGTAACGAAGAACTACGGGTAGCAAGCCTCTGCAAGGGGGACCCTAAGGAGTTCTTCAGTTATGTTAATAGTAGAAAGCCCATTAGAAGCATGATACCGAAGCAGCGTTCTGGGGACCTCCGACGCAGACATCGCCAATGTGCTTAATGAGTACTTTGCTGGAGTGTTCACCAGGGAGGACACCCGCATCATCCCCGAGCCAGGCGTGAGGCACGAAGGTGCTGGCCTGGATAGTGTTAGATGTACCGCGACAGTCGTTGCCGATAGAATAGACAAACTGAGCGCGTTTAAGGCTCCTGGGCCAGACAGTTTCTCCCCAGAGTGTTGCGGGAGGTGCGCGACCAGGTGGCTCCCCACCTGGCTACAGTCTTCAACAAATCGTTGGAGACGGGCCAGGTGCCTGGTGACTGGAGGGAAGCCAACGCGACCCCTATTTTTAAGAAAAGGGATCACGAAAGTCCAGGGAACTATCGTCCCATTAGTCTCACTTCAGTTGTAGGTAAATTATTAGAAGGGATAATAGCGGATAGGATCGTTGACCATTTGGATTCCTAAAAGCTGCTTGGGGACTCCCAACATGGGTTTAGACGGCATAGGTCGTGTCTCACCAACTTGCTCGAGTTTTTCCACGTCATGTTGAGTGAGTACGATAAGAGGTAGGGCGATTGATATACTTTATCTCGACTTTCAGAAAACCTTTGATAAGGTACCTCACCGCCGGCTAATGGCGAAAGTGCGCGCGCTGGATATCGGTGGGGAAATACAGAGTCATGCAAGAAGTAAATAGACACCCTTAATTTATGGTAAAATGTATGCATCCAATTTTTTGCCATTATTATGACTAATATTCGTTTCCTACATTTCTATCCTTGAAGAACGACTTATGCCAATATTCTCAAGTGGTCAAATTGAAAAAGACAGCTGCCTGTTCATGGAAGATGGAGCCCCATGCCACACTGCAAAAAAGACGAAAGAATGGGAGGAGCGAAATGGTATCAAACGACTTCCTTGGCCGAGTCAGTCCCCTGACATGAACCCCATAGAACACGTGTGGGCAATACTAGACAAGACTTTATGTAAAAAGCCCCAAAAAACCAGCAACACGATCAGAATTGTTGAATCTTTTACGCCAAATTGTTACAGCAAAATCTGGGCTGTCTATTTACTTCTTACATGTCTCTGTAGGTAGGTGGATTGAAAACTGGCTGAAGAATAGGCGGTAGAGGGTTGTAATTAAAGGGGTTAGTTCGGGTTGGGCCTCGGTCACTAGTGGGGTTCCTCAGGGTTCCGTTTTGGGGCCACTGTTGTTTATCATTTACATAAATGATATAGACGGTGGCATCGTCAGTCGGATCGCCAAATTCGCTGATGACACCAAGCTTGGGGCCAATGTTGGGACGCCCGAAGCGATCGAGGAACTGCGTGCGGACCTAGGTAGGATAGGAGAGTGGTCCGAAAAATGGCAAATGCCGTTTAATTTGGGTAAATGCAAAGTGATGCACATTGGCTACGCCAATCCCAAGTCGGACTACTCGATGTTGGGGAACAATATCGAGGCGACTGATTTGGAAAAGGACTTGGGTGTGCTAATCAGCAGCGACTTTAAGTTTACCAAACAGTGCGTAGAGGTGGAAAAGAAAGCTCAGAAGCTGTTGGGTTATATCAGGAGGCAATTTCAGTTTCGGAACAAGGAGATTGTGCTCTCTCTGTACAATTCCCTGGTTCGGCCGCACCTGGAGTATGCAGTGCAGTTCTGGTCGCCCACCCTCAGGAAAGATATTGAGAGGCTGGAGCGAGTGCAGGCGAGGGCCACAAAGTTAATCCCTTCCGTTAAGCATATGGGCTACAATCGACGGTTACGCGCCCTGAACTTGTTTTCGCTGGAAACTCGGAGGCTGCGCGGTCAACTGATCGAGGTTTTCAAGCTCTTACGCGGGTTCAACGATGTCGATTTTAGAAGCATGTTTAGTTTAAATGATAACTCAACTCGCAACAATGGTTGGAAGTTGGATTTGAAACGGTTTAGGACTAGTGTGTGGGGGAATTACTTTACGTATAAGATCTGTGACACGTGGAACAATTTACCTTCAGAAGTTGTGAACAGTTCCTCTGTGGATCATTTCAAGAAAAGGTTAGACGAAATCTTGCACACTATTTAAGTGTGTAGAAAATTTTCCGTGGCACCCGTTGCCATTGGTACCTCCTGGGTATGGGCCGCAAGGCTTTTGAGGTACTTCTCTCTCTCTCTCTCTCTCTCTCTCTCCTCTCTCTCTCTCTCTCTCTCTCTCTCTCTCTCTGGTGGTCATACTCGAGCAATTACTAAATTTAGCTCGCTTAAACCATTCATTTGGCTGCAGAACGGCTACTTCTGTTAAATGAATTTCTCCTTTCGTTTCTAATCGGCCAAGTTAATAAGTTCAAGTCTTGTTTCACGATCAGGATTTTGTTCGGGAACTTTTTGCGCCAAAAGTCTGCGAATCTTTTTCTTCGAGTTCAATCCTGAAATGTGGTTAAAGTTTACCTTTAATTGTGTGAAAAATGCGTCGAGCCATTTTCAGAATTGGTTTCCCATCTCAGATTTCGTAATTCATATTTACATTGCTTCATTTGCTGATTTAAGAGTAAAATCGCCCATATATATACACACACTTTGTGTGTGTGTGTGTGTAAGGTAGTTCATAGCGACTCCAATTCCATTCCATACTTGGTCATATGAAGCCGATTCACGGTTTCCAGTCGTAAGCGCCTCTAAGATGTCAGATGTTGAAATGCCGACTTTTTAAAACTTTTTCAAATTATCGTTCACAAGAAATTTTTTGACGTACCTTCAATTCAAAACGCGGATTATTCTACGCAATACTTTGAATCCTGAACTTAACTAATTACCTAAAAAAATTTCGCCTTATGGTTCACGTTCGAATCTAAATTTGGGGGAGAATAGAGGAGTGAAGTAAAATGAAGAAATGAGGAAGAATCGTTCTTTTGAGAGCGAGAAGAGTTGTACGAATAAACTTTTATTCGCGATAAGTTCTGTAGTTCGTAGGTGAACTCATCGTGTACGTGTGGGTAAGGTAATACGAAGATTAGTCGCCGAAACACGCGGTATGGGGAATGGGGTAGTGAAAATGTTCGTCGAATTGCTGAAAATGATCGCTGTTCAAATAGTAATTTGAGTAAGTAATAGTATTAAAGAGGAAGCTAAAACAAAATCGGGGTTTAAACCCACTTACTCTTTGAATGACTGGAAATTATTCCTTGACAGGCATCATGCGTGGTCAGTTGATCCTTCACGACGACAGGAAATCACGCTTTCAATTAATTAAAACAAATTATACATATATTTTACGTGAAGAATTTGGTATTCACTAAATCATAATTGAGTCTTTCTAAATATACGTGGGCAACCCACAGTGAATATATTTAACGTCGTATTTTATTATGGCAAAAGTCAGGAGGAGCCATATAAATTATATCATTGTCTTAACATGGGTTATAACAAACATTAGGAATTAAGTACCTTTAACTCTTAAAACACATTTCAATAGATTTCACACAAATGTGTTTGAACTCCGCTTCATTCATTGATATGAATTAATTGCATAAAGTTTTTTAATATGATGGTTAAAAGTTTAAAAATTATCTTCTTAGTAAGATATACAATTGTACTGTACAATGCATAAATATCAGTAATAAATATTTAAATAATTAGGGGTAGTATTTAAACTTAAAAAATGTGTTACTTAAGATGGGTGATGGCCTGGGGGTGGGGGAGTCAATTATAGGGGTGTCATTTCTCTATTAATTAATTAATTAAAAAGAAAATATGAAGGTGTATATTTATCTATTCCAAAGAATAGGTAAATAGTACTTCCCCTTTGTCATGTATCTGTGAGAGAGTAAGGGTTAGGTAAGGGGAAAAATGCTTTTACTTTTTGTAGAAAGGGGGGCGTCTCTTGGAGAAACACCGTATTTTAATATAAAAATCTTAAAAAAAAGGGTGGGTGGGGGAATTTTTTGAAAGTTGCAGTATAGTTTCCATAGAGTTTCAGCGATTCTTCACTCCCCACTCAATTGTAAAGTCGTCCAAAAAAGTTTTGCAAAGTATATATATATATATATATATATATATATATATATATAATAAAATCAACGATTGGCTAGAAGGGGATTGGGATAGAGTTATATAATTGGATATAAAAATCGCGAGGCGTGTGAGGAATTTGTGTAGGAGGATACGCCTTTTTCCACAAATAAATATATAAAATAAAAAGTGAACATCTTCAGCACGATGGAGAAGAGGAGGAGGGTTCTAGTCTGTTTAATTAAAATCACACTCTTGCGAGTATAGTGTGCGCGTATGTAAGCTGCAAAGTGCCCATAAATATGATTAATAAAAATTGACTGATTAATTACCCTTCTGTCTCTCACACACACAACCCGGTGAACCCCTTTCGCGCAAAATCCTTCTACACCAAACCCAGTGTTGCCAATTGATAGAATAAAATGTCATCGTAAAATAGGGTGGAGAAAAGACACTAAGGATTTTATACATACAAATAATTTGTTAATAATAAATGAATTCAACTGATATCACCGCAGTATATGCGATACTTCTCAAGGCAACTATACAAGGCCAAGAATTACCCTAGGCTAGATCAGGGAGGCACTAGGCCTTAGCCCCAGTCAGCGGCATGTCACTAAGGAAGGAACGCAGCAATGAAGAAAAAGTCTATTTTGTATCGTGGGTTATTTCTTATATAAGAATTGTGAAGAAAGTTTGCGCTTATTTCAAGGAAAATATAATAAACCACCACCAAATACAATCACTTCGATATTGGAA
Source organism: Bathynomus jamesi (assembly GCA_023014485.1). Taxonomy (NCBI): domain Eukaryota; kingdom Metazoa; phylum Arthropoda; class Malacostraca; order Isopoda; family Cirolanidae; genus Bathynomus; species Bathynomus jamesi. The sequence continues at coordinate 162,307 of JAJOZX010004912.1, forward strand.
GCTCAAACTTTTGGAAACAGGGAGCCTGGTAAAAGATCGTCTAAGAAGCGGAAGGTCAATAACGGCGACAGGAGACGACAACGAAGAAAATGTCCTCGCCAGTTTTTAAGTCGATCAACAACTTGAACGAGAAAAATCGCGGAGGAATTGGGTTTTCCAAATTTTCAGTAGCCAAAATATTGAAATCACAGGGGTACACGATTACAAATCCATTTATTCTCGGCTCATATACGACAATGATTCTGATAGACGGCTGCAGTTTGCTGAAACAATGAGAGAAAAATTCAAACAGTGATCCAGATTTCCTTGAAAAGATCAAATTTTCAGATGAATGTGTTAGCGATGCTAACCACTACACCACCGAGGCGTGTATATATACTGTAATCATAATTGTTCGGTTTGACACCATTGCACTATAAATTTAACGCTTGTGCTCTATAGAATCATTCCTTCGTTGTCAATAATAATGATTGATCGTAATATTGCACAATTCACTATAAACTCCGTTATTCACTGCAAATAATTATTCTTTTATTTTTACTATTAAAGAAGACTACGAAGCCTTCTTAGCTCCTTTATAAAATACATATTTATTTGGTCGAAAGACCAGACTGGTGACCTTTTTAAACTACTTAATCAACTCGATTCCATTATTATATAAACCAGGCCTACTGTCAACAGGCCCTTATAAATATATACAGTATATAAATTTAGGATGTTTTCGTTCAGTTCCAGGTAATGTATGGTTAATATACACTTGGGACTTAAAGAATTATGTAATTTGAATTTAACTTATTATTGGAACTGCAAAAGATTTGCTTCTCGTTACTCGTTATGGCTACAACCATAATGCAAAATTCAAGATTCTTCAAAGATTTGTGCGTAACCGCTGAGTGAATCCTTCACGTTTGTTGTTAGTTAGTTGGTTAGCTGACAACTAGTCGTTGTGATATGGTAACATAAAAATTATACTGAATTCGGTTGTTTATTTTCAAAAACATGGTCCACATTCGAGATGCAACCAGAAAAATAATGTATTTTTAAAACGATTTTACTTCCGCCACATTTATATTCACTCAAAACAGCTATTTTATAATTAAAACATGTATTAAATGTGGCGAAATATCGCATATATATATATATATATATATATATATATATATATATATATATATATATATATATATATATATACACACACACACGTCTGTAACAAAAGTCCTTATTCATAATGTTCAAATTGCATGTATACCAGAAACCTGTTTGTACGTGTGAATTCTGATAAGTATACTTGATCCAGCAGGGGAGAACACAGTTTCACTAATTTTGATTCATTCCTTCTGAATTCTTTTCTTCAAGTGATCAACAGTGTGTGGTCGTGATGAGTAAACCACTGACTCGAGATGCTCCCAAAGGAAAAACTCAAATGGTGTCAGATCAATAAAGTAAATATTCGGAGCTATTGAAGAATAGGGACCCCAGCCTTCTTTAGTTAGGCTATAAGGCTAACTAACGAAAATATCACGACCTAACCTAACCAATCGTTAGGTTAACTGTACGCCCTTGACGATTGGTTAGGTTAGGTCAGGTCATGATATTTTCGTTAGTTAGCCTTATAAAGCTAACTAAAGAAGGCTGGGGTCCCTATTCTTCAATAGCTCCAAATATTCTATGTATACGGGGACACATTGACCAACTTCTCAATTAAGACGAACAACATGCTAAAGTAGGCATCTATGAAGTTTGGGAGCTCTAGTCTCCTTACGTTTTTAATATGACAGTTTATCTATAAGGGTCACTTTTTTTTACCCACCCTGTATATATGGGTTTGCCTGATAATCCCTTGTAGATGATGCCTTATATTGCAAATATATTGTATTTCTTTATTACACACGTTACCGTATATCAGTGTAACAGTATTTCTTCTGTCTTTTTCTCATAATTAACCTCGACGCTCACTTGTTTTAGTACCCTAAAAGAATGTGCTAAACTACACGGCTCTAATTTAACTTTGCACGTTCCGTAATGACGTATTGTTCCATTTTCATAGGATCAATATTCTCTAAATACTATCCGTATGGAATATTGGGCAATTATTAGTTAAATATCATGTATGCACATGCGCGCCGGCAATTTATATACTTTGGTTACGTTGATTTGCTGCTGCCCGAATTGTTCATTCTGACGAAGGTCAAGCTTGTCACTCCACCTTAGACTTAGTTTTAACTTGAAATCCGAACCACGCCCCACCAGCAGCCCAGCGTCTCGACCGCTAGGCTACCCAGGGTATCCATTTATCTACCAACCAATTTTTATTATTGTGTGGAAGGATGAACAGTTTGGTTTTGCTGCGCGCCGCCTGCCGTCACTGAGTCTTGATCCGGGGCTGATGGATTCGTAGTCAGCGACGCTAACCACTTTACCACCGAGGATATATATATATATAATGCCGCACAAGCTTTATTAGCAGGATATAAATCCCATAAAATAGCACATTATTATTGAAGGTAATAAACGATAAGATAAATCAAACGATAATAAATTAAAAAAATTAAAAATTATGACGAAAAAAGCTATATAAAAATAAGAGCTATATATCGAAACGAGTAATAATGAAAAGAAGCTACAGCTAAGACTACAAAAAGAAAACAAAAGTACAAAACCATCGTAATGATAATGTTTATTGGTTGGGGAGAGAACCCATAAACTAAAAAGGTACAGTATATCCATGAAGGTAATCAACGATGCAACTAATTAATTAAATAATAAATAAAAAAAATATAACAAAAAAAGGACTGCGGTAATAAAGAAATAACAATAATACACGTAAAGAAACGGGAAATAAAATTAGTGATTATATATATATATATATATATATATATATATATATAATATATATATATACTGTATACAGAGTTGGGCGCGTTACTTTCTGTAAGTAACGGCGTTACCGTTACATTGATACAAAAGTAACGTCGTTACCGCTTTAGTTACTTCTATGAAAAAGTAACCCGTTACCGTTACTTTTAAGAAAAGACTAAAGAGTAGAAAAGCTTTAATAATACTAAATTATACTCTATAGTCTATATGACAAAAAAATCAAAACAAACTCAAATAAAAAAAATGGCCTGTCCAAAAAAACTAATCTTACAGATTTTTTAGGTGTGTTGTTCGATTTCAGGAACACTAGTTTTTCAAAACTGTCATCTTATAGTCCTCCTCGTTTGGAGGAGCTAACACCTAATTAACACCTAATAAATGATACTAGTCAAATGATCAGTTTGAAAGTAGCGAGTAACGATTGAAATCGCTTTAAAAAGTAGTGCCGTTACCATTTTCGTTACAACATCTCAAAAGTAACGGCGTTACCGCTACAGCTACTAAAAAGTAATGCAGTTACGTAACGGCGTTACTCCCAACATATATATATATATATATATACCCACACACCCACACCAACAGCATATGCGCCTCGGTGGTGTGGTTAGCGTCGCTGACTACGAATCCATCGGCCGTTGGATCGAAACTCGGTAATGGCAGGCGGCACGCACCAAACCCGGCTGTTCATCCTTCCACACAAGGAAATTGGTTGGTAGATAAATGGGTACCCTGGGTAGCCTGGTGGTTAAGACGCTGGGCTGCTGGTGGGGCGTGGTTCGGATTCCACGTTAAACTGTAGGTCTATGGTGGAGTGACAAGCTTGACCTTCGTCAGAATGTACAATTTGGGCGGCGGAAGCAAAACGAAAGTTATATAATGCTATAGTGGTGTACAGTATTTCCCTCGACAAAACAGCCTTTTCTGTCTGACAGTTTAGCGGACCATCAACTTTAACTTTTCAATAGGACAATTATGAATATTGTATCTGGAAACGTTACTATCGCATACTGTACAGAATTTTCAATTATTGAGGTACGAATGTTGCCGTACGATTCGATAGCGATGTATCTGTTGCACTGTCAATAATGAAATGCATTGTAGGTGTGAAATTCCTGGTCCCGATATATAAATATTAATAAATAAAGTAAAATAAATATTTACTTAAAACGGTATAAGTATACGACCGATTTGATACTTCTTAAATGTTAGTTTATTACTCTCCAGTTCTGTCGCTCACACACCTGCGTATGAACTGGATGAAAGTGATACATCTTGATCAGAAGGAGATAAAAACATCCTTTCATAAATGCATGTGTGTGTGTGTGTCCTTCATTAAAGACGGGGGAAGCTGTATCTTATTCTTTCCAGCAATTAATTAATGCTTTAAAAATATATATACACATTACTACCATTTGATTCAATTTGCTAAACTGTGTAACATTACTAATAGATATTAGGTTAACTGGAGTTATATCGCTTAACATCTGCGTAATATACTTTAAATAAAGGGTTTTAGTTTATTATAAAAGAAGTGATTTCTGGGTAAGGTGTGCTTCATTATGGGTACCTGTTATATTGTTTCGTAATAAATATTAACACTCGGTTAGGATTGCAACTTCCTTCATTCATATTTACGTGTAACGATGCACCTTAACTACGCGCATACTATTTTTATTTTTGTTGTGGTGGCGGGGTTCGCTATCATAACTCTCGTTTAGCCAATGCCGATTAATAAATGATAACACTATATTTGCATACATTTATAAAAGGTTTTAACATATCGAGCTCGTTTAAACGATTGTAAAGCAACGTAAAATTGTGAGCCATCCCTAAAGAATTAAAGTCCTGCTTCACCTTTTAGCTTTTAGATAAGACTTTTTTTTCCTTTCTAACTTATTTCCATAACGTGTGTTTTAAGACATTCTCTTTGTTAACGGAAACTTTGCAATAAACGAAAATTTAGTTTTTTTAACATATATTTTTTTCTAACCTTTTAAAACTTTGTATATTGTTTTTATTAGGTTTTAATATATTTATTATTAAAATTTTTATCTACTTTTTTGTTTAGATTTTTATTTTTCTGTTCAGAATGTTTTTAAGGTTGTTTCCACCTAATTCACTGTCGCTGAAGATGAGCAATGACTTTCTCAAAACGTAAAATGTTGGATTAAAAACTGTATAATTAACGTAAAGAACGACGCTCGTAAGAAGACTATTCCGCGCAAGATGAGGAGGGAGAACGAACAAATGAAATATATAAATATATATATATATAATATATATATATATATATATATATGTGTGTGTGTGTACACACACACACACACCCTGGACCTTCATTATGGCTTTCGTCTTCTTCTATAGGGGGCGTTCGCCCTTGGCCCCTTCCTTCCTGCATAAAAAAAAATTTGCTACCGTCTAAATCCAATGAAGATGAGAACTGTAGTTCTCGAAACGTCTGGAAATATGTTTAATGCGTTGGATCTTCTTTTTATATAAAGTTCCTGAGGGAAATAACGGCTTTTGACTGGATTAGAATAATAACTGAAAGTAACCATGACATTGGAATAAAATTTCAAGCGTTCTCAAGCACACTTTCCTCTTAAATCAAAAGTAATATCTAAAAGTAAATACTGTACAACAACCAATAGATCACCCCAGCAGTCTAGGGTGACAATAAAAATCGAAAGTTGGAGTTTTTTATTGGCCATTTGTTCAATGCTGCTACTACATGAGAAAACAATGTACTGTAAATATTAGGTAATTCAGATAATATTTAAGGGTGTCTCAAGTGAGGTAAATAATTCTCCTTATAACACAAATTAATTGTTCATTACCTAGTAAAAATAAATTAATATTTTTTTAATGTAAATAAACGTTAGTTTTAGTTCATGAAGTTTAAGTGCAGGCGTACTCCAATCGTAATAAGTAATTAAAAAAAATATTAATGAATAAGGAGAATTATTTACCTCACTTGAGACACCCTTAAATATTATCTGAATGACCTAATATTTACAGTACATTGTTTTCTCATGTAGTAGCAGCATTGAACAAATGGCCAATAAAAAACTCCAACTTTCGATTTTTATTGTCACCCTACCCAGCACTCATTGTGAGTATTAAACACAAACGTACGTACTTTAAATTAAGGAGAACTGATATTATTACCGAACAAAAATTGATGAACAAAAATCCAATCCAAAAGGTTATGAACACTGTGAAAGTGTTAACACAAAGACGGTTAAAACGAATCCCTCGTCCTTCCTCACACGAGGCGGAAATTCTTACTAACCCCAAAGACATAACTAATTTAGTAAAGAACTTCTTTGCAAATATCGGCTCCAAAACTACAGCCTCGATCCCAATTACAGACACTCACTATCGACAATACATGCCACAACCAAATCGAAACGCATATTTCTTTGATTCAATCTTACCATACGATATTTCTCTAGCAATAAAGAATCTAAAAAACAAAGGTTCTGACATCAATATGATCTCTGTAAAAATATGCAAATTATCATAGTATCCGATGAAATTGCGATACCACTCGGTAAACTAATGAATGAATCAGTAACACTAAGTATATTCCCTGACAGTCTAAAGGAAGTCAGTATGTCCTGTACAGTATTTAAATCGAGAAATCCAAACACTCCATCCACTTATCGCCCCCATTTCCGTATTGCCAACTTGAGGTAAAGTATTTGAAAAAATCGCGTACAATAAACTTACTAAATTCTTAATCAAATACAATATTTTTACTAAAACGCAATTTGGGTTTACGGGTGGACATACAACAGAAAATGCCATAAATATGCTATTAGAAAATGTGTATCAGAACTTAAACAGCCAAAAACACACTGCCTTGATCTTCCTTAACTTGTCAAAAGATTCCACACACTTTCGCCTGAAATCTTATTGAATAAACTTCACATATACAGAATAAGAGGAAATTTCCTCGATTGGTTTAAATCATACCTGTCAAATCACCATCAGTACATCAGATTAAAAGATAATGTATTCAACCAGGCGATGCTAACTAGTGGAGTCCCACAAGGATCTATTCTTGATCCATTACTATTTCTAATTCACGTCAACGATTTTCATATATCACCCACATTAAATTGCGTAAAATACGCAGATGACACCACGCTTCTTCCCATCATAACTCAGACTTCCTGATTAATAAAATGAAGAGGCAGTTAGAAAATGTGTATAAATGGGTGTGTGCTAATAAACTTTTATTGAACCTGACAAAGTCATCTTTTATGATTATTACCACAAATCATATTAATACAAACTAGCAAATAAAAAGTGGGAATACTGCTTTTGCAAGGGTGAATGAGGTTAAAGAACTTGGTATTAATGTAGACGAAAAACTAAATTTCAAAAGTCATGTACAACATATCAAATCCAAAATATCAAGATTTCTTTTCGTATCATTTAAACTTAAAAAGACCTTTCCTCAAAACGCACTCCTTACCCTATATTATTCCTTCATCCATTTACATTTATTAAATTGTATTACAACATGGGGTAGCTTAAAAAAATATATAAAACATGCTTTAGAAGTAATTCACAAAAAAATGTCTACGAACTCTCTCGAATAATGACAACAGAGTCGCACTTTCAATGTTTAAAGAGATAAATATTTTAAAACTAAATGACTTACACAAATTCAATGTTGCGTCAGTATGTTTATTGTTCGAAGTTATCAATAAAAATCAACGTGCATCACTCATTCAAAGAGCAATCAATCACCCACTATCAAATACACCATCGTTATAACATCAGACTACCCAGGGATTTTACGCACAAGCTTTAACTACACAATAAAAACTGCAGGAAACGCGCAGTCTTTCAAAGAAGATGTATGGAATGCAATTCCTATGCTTATCAGGCAGGCTTCATCACTAAATATAGTTTGCAAATCACTGAAAAAGTACTTCATCAGCTCCTACTGATGTATAAGTTCACTACTGCCATTCTTACCATAGTAATGAAGTTCCCATTTTATAATCAACTATTTAAAATATGTTGATTTCATTAAGCATTTTTAATTTCATAAATTTTTTTTTTATTTTTTTTTTATTAAGCATCCTTTATTTTTTACTAAATAGACAATAAATCATTTAATTTAAAATTATGTAACATTTTGTAAACTTTATATTGTATTTATTATTATTGATGCTATTATTTATTATTACTATTACTTGCCACTTTTCCTTTTTTTATGTAACAAATAAACTGAATGTCATTAATTTTGCCTAAAAAGCTTCCATACTTCCAAGGGCATATTCAGATAAGAGTACTGTGAATATACAGGGTGTTCATAAAGTCACGCAAGTAAATATGCATGCACACCACCATATTCACTTGCGTGACTTTATGAACACCCTGTATTAATGTCATTTCAAATACCTAAAAATTGTAAAGCTGTTACTTGTATTCGTTTCTGAATAAAGATTTTGAATGTATGGTATATACTATATACAGGGTAGCCCAAAAATTTGTTGCCATGACGCATTCGGAACTTTTTTTCGGGGCAACAGACATTTGGGCCACCCTGTATAGTACTTTGATGGCCTCCTTTAATTTCCTTCACACAATTAAAGTATGACGGAAGGGAACCTACAACTTTACTTGGGATCCGAACCACGGGTCACTCCATAATCTGGACACAGTGGACGGTCATTCTCTCGAACTTACAGTATCTCCACACATAGTCTATATATATATATATAAAATTAAATAAATATATAAATAAAAGATATAAATAAAAGTTTGTATCGTGAGACGTAAAGAAACGCGGAAGCTGATCGGCTCTTGGAAACCTAATTTAAAAAAAATATCTTATTTCTTCTCGAAGGCCAAAAAGCGCATCATTTTTCCTTCTCACCTTCGTGTTTAAGACTGCGTTTGTTTAGAATTACATTCCGAAATGCGCTTCATTTGTTTACATATGGCGTGTTTCGCTCGTCAGAGAAGAGAGGAAATTAAATACAGTTGCATATTGTAGACGAAGTAGTTTTTTGCTCATTTCTTCGAAAGCATTTTTAGGAGCATAATTTTTTTTTTCGCTCCAGCGTGTACCAAATCCGCGTCTGCAGGGTCTTAAGTGATATATATATATATATATATATATATATATATATATATATATATATATATATATATATATATATATATATATATATATACACATATATATATATATATATATACACACACTATACATATATATATATTAGTGGTGGACCGGATGTCAGTTTTTCAACATGCGGATGCGGATTTTTAATTTCAATATCCGCGGATGCGGATATTGTTAATCTATCAATATAATATAGAATTATGAATATATGACATAATTTTTCAAATTTCATGATATTACTATTATGGCAGGCAATGCATAAGAATTAAAATTAATATTAATGTTTTCATTATGATAAAAATAATAACTTTCTCAAGAGTTTCAGCCACAGAAAATTCAATGAAACAAGTTTCATTCAATTTTCTGTGTTACCACCTATTTATATTTTGAGGTTTATATATTTGTTCATTAATTTAATACTTTACATGAAATGTGCATGACTGGGCTTTATAAGCTACTTTTTATAAGCTAATTTAATTGTAAATTACATAATTTCTTAGAGGTAATATCCGCATAACATCCGCAGTCAAGTGCGGATGCGGATGTTAAAAATGATGCGGATATCCGGTCCACCACTAATACACACACACACACACACACACACACACACACACACACACACACACACACATTTCTTATGTAAAACCAGCATTTTATTGTGGTATGTTCAAGGTTACCATTTTCGTTCATTCTCCTTCCCAAGTCGCGTCAAGATTTTGGATATTGCCAACGTGTTTAATTTTCACTTTGTAAGTTTAAATAAGTTTAGTGCTAGTCTTTCACGTTTAGTTATTGACTGCTGAAATCTTCTCCATATCAGCCGAAGGTGCTTGCGAAGTGAACGAGCATGTCGCCACAAAACCCAAAAGATAATTTGTTCCAAAGTTGTGCCCTTTCTTCTTGTGATTCCACTTCGAAGAAACAATTCCTACGCATGATATAAATTGTTTTACTGGTGTGTGTGTAAAAATATTATAAAGTAAAACTTGTCTTCCTGTTAGGTAGTGAATGATAATTAATGAATTCTAAGTTTAAAAAAGTCCTCATTTTCTTCGTATTATCATGTGTTAAAATCGGTAACATAAGTTTTATTCCATTGATTGGGTCTGTATGGTTGACCAATTTCTTTCGTTCCGATGATGTAGCGACCCGTGATTCGACTGCCATGTTAAATTGTAGATCTTTTGTGTCATATGACCTTGATTATTAGTAGGGAGATAAAATGATGCAGTTAATGAATCTCCGCATAAGCGAGGTATCGACTTGTTTTTATCTGTCTAAAAATAATAACTTAACGAAACGTAATTTAACCTAACATAACCTTATTGACATTGAACGAAAAGGGCGTGATAAGCGTTTTTGACGCGGTTGAGGGTTCGAAGAATGAGTTCTGTTAAGTCGTTAAATAGTGAGGTACTCACTAGCCTAACCTTGACTAACCTAACGTAGTGTAACCTAACCTAACCACGACTAATATATATATATATAAATTTTTTCCGACAACAAAAATGTTTCTAGATTTTTTATGTAAATTCTTTAATGTTCCGAATTACCAAAAGTGTTGCCTCACAAAAAAATAACTACATCTGTGAATTATCACACACTCAACCTCACTTATGCCCAGTTGCCTGCGCGCGCGCGTGCACACACACACACACACACACACACACATATACATACACGCACACAAAAAACATATATATATCATCTTTCGTTCGTAAACTTTCTGTTCAAATCCCAAAAGAGACGTGAGAGCCGAAGATGGATCACGAGGGAGAGAGTGAAAGAGAGAAAGTGAGAAAAGGATCGCCTGGCCACTATTTCGAGGAACAGTGCCATATTTTAGGGATTTTTCTCACGTTCCTTATAATTCCTCCACGAGTGCCATTCGTCCCGTAATTCTAATAAACCATTGGCGTCATCTAATAACTAAGAAACGTTTGGAGAAAGAATAACCTAAAAGAAGGTTTATGCGCTAGTTTCCGAGGTTATTCTCCTTGTCGCTTCTCACGAGAGTTTTGTGGAAGTCTGTGCCATTTATTAGTAGTCCCTTCAGCGTCCCTCGAATGAGAAAGAGGTGAAAAATGTATTTGTTCACTCCGGGTATGATTTTCTTTTAAAAGACTCGCGAATGATTGTTTCTCTCTCGCATTAAAGCAAACTTTCGTAGTTCAGCAGTTCAGTTTCCTTGTCAGCGATGTGAAGACAGTGAGTTCGGGGGTTTGTATCCCGATGATGCTGGTAATAATAATAATAATAATAATAATAATACAGGAGTTACAGCATTAGTTGGCCTGAGCCAGTTTTTAATCCTCCTGAGCGATTATTTTCTCGTAATAAATTATAAATAAGTTTAAATAACGGTATGATAATGGGATCTAATCCTGTGACTGAATTAATTTGCCTTAACCTACACACTATATAGTATACAGTATATCGCTCCGATTGCAGTGCAGACTGTTCAGTGGAAAGAACCGAAGATAACCGTTGCGAACAGAAGCGGGAGCTCAATAATTTAAAATACCAAAAAGTAGGAGACGTTATATATATATATATATATATATATATATATATATATATAATATATATATATATATATATATAAGAGAGAGAGAGAGAGAGACTAAATTATTTAAAAAAAGAAAAATCGACATCGTGTTTTCCCTGATGGACTGCAGCACTTTTAAAGTTTAAATACAAAGAAGCCACTTGAAAATAAAAATATGAGAAATCCTTTTAGTCGAAATTCACATTGTTTACAATCCACGGACTCTCAAATTCATCAGTTTTTTTCATGTGTTGTACGTTGTAGTTTTTGTCTTTTCGATACTTCCTTTAATGTTCGCTCCTTTGGTTTTTTTTTTTTTTTTGTGTGTGTGTGTGTGTGTGAAAAATCAGAGCTGTTTAGGTAATTTCAATAGCAAGATGGGGTTTTTGGAGTGAAAGAAAACTAAATTCATAAAATTTCGAAAATATTTTTTTAAAGTTATGTCGCTTTCAGATTGGTACAACTTCAACCGCGTTTTCCTGGCGTTTTTTACTTTTGTCGATTAGACACTTCTTCCTAAAAGGCATCATATACCGTCGTCATGTTTTATATCCCGCGATGTTTTGAAATCCACCCGTCCGCCATTGTTTTCCTCTATAATTTTCTTGTCTCAGTTTAATATGTTCTTCATTTATAGCTAACTTTCGTTTCAGGAAACCAAAACGGGATAATAGGAAAAGTCCTTCAATTAATAAAGAAGTGATTTTTTTTTTTAAATTGGGGAAACTTTGAAACCATTATTTTTTTCAAATACTGCGGGAATCGATGTTTGTTCATTTTTAACTTCTACGCAATAAAGAATGAGGAAATTTCAAATAAGAATGAGATTACTTCTGAGAACCGAACTTAATACGAACAAAATATGAAAATTAGATTCAAATAAAAAAAAAAAGTATTGACCGAAAAGTAATTTCTGCAGTACAGAAACTAATAATATATAATAAAATCTATAAAATAATAAAACTTGAACAGTATCGATGTTAAGTGGAACTACAGACAAAAATTTTCACACCAATCTAAATTAAAATTTTAGAAGACATGTCGGACCTGATGAGAGTAACTTGGCTGATTGGGTTACTTTTAAATTTTTTGCATTAAACTCTATTGAACGCGTCTCGTTATCTCCATGAAGTTCGAGACATTATGGTTGGCAAACATTTCTGGAGCTGAGTATCTTAGTGGTAACTTGTGTTGGATTTTAAAGGATCTGTCGTAAAGCAAATTTAGGGTTATGCAAGAACCTTTCTCATAGCTCAAATCTACTGCCAATAAATACTACTATAAAAAGTGCGTAAGAGGGTGTCGTTCTACTCAAAATGAAACTTTCTTAACCCTCATCAGGAACCGTGGGGTCTATTTGATCCCAGTATTTTTCAAATAGTTGCTGCTAATTCACCAGCACTGTGGCGACCTTCACTCTCGTGTAATTCTACATGACCCTTTTTTCTGTGATATATCAAAATTTCATTGCTTTCACTGTATTCCTTCAGGAGGGGTGTCATTTTATCCATTTGGGATCAAGCTGACCCAATGGTTCCTCTCGTGTCATTTGATGTATATTTCATTTTTATGTAATTATTTTCATGAGTTTTACTTTAGTTCAGATATTTATTTCATACACACCCACAATATTCATAGATTAATTTCATAAATTTTGATAAAGTGTCAAGAAAGTCAATACTTGGTGAAATTATAAAAATGCTACAATCACTACCATTATTATTATTTTTTATCTTTGTATTTTGTATCGTCAATCAAAACATTGAAAGAGATATTATTTGTTAAAAGTTTTTGCATATCAAATTCATGCGATTGTTTCATTACAGACTTTTTATAGTACCATTTTGTAAGATTTTAGGCGTGGGGTCATAGAAGCTCCATGGTTCCAACAACGTAAGTAAATTGTGAAGGTTCCCGATGAAGGTTAATTTAGATGAAATAACTTCTTTTTGAAGGTGCATTCTAGAGGAAGTTTTTCCTTCTTTTGGGTATCAAAGCTTCTTTTCAGACGATAGAATTACTTCTTTTAATGTTACATAACTACTTTTGGTAGGAGATATGGTCTTCAAAACTTCTTTTTTGAGTGAACTGAAAAAATAGAAGATAATATTTCTATTTATAGAAGTTTTTTTCTGTGTTTAGCTTTATTTGACCAGAGTCTAAAGTCTCACTATCATGTTTGTTTTCGCTGAGAAACCGATATTGTTTTCTGAGTCATTACTCGAGGAGCTGGCGGTAATTTGACCAACATACTTAAATTCTTGTACTGACTCTACTGGTTAAATTTCTTTTTGGAAATAGTTACCCAACTGTTTTTAGCTTTTGGGAGAGTAATGTATAACTTTTGTTTTAGTAACATTAAAATTAGTATCCTGGTTTTGCGAATATAATTTGCAAATTTTTGTAATTAAGATCTTTAACTTAATGTTTTATTAATTTCCTATTATCGGCCTAGTCTGAATTATTTATTCTCATGTTATCTATAATCATCATACTTTTGCATTATTAAGTGAAGTAATTAAGCCATCACATATACACTAAAGAAAAGAGGAGAGAGCAAGGAGCCTTGTTGAACTCCTCATGAGGTCGAAGACAATTTGAAAACACATTACACCCGTCTATCTGTAAAAGCTTGGTGCATCGCTGTACCAAAATTTCAGTGTACTTAATAAATACAGTAGAGCATTATTTCTTATGATTTCGAAAATAAAATACTCGTATTGTAATTCACTTGCTCCATCATATATCCCCCTATACTATGTATCTAAGAAACCTGTAAATAATTGAATTACTATTAGTGTATTTATATACAATTTCCTTCAATACACAGATATACGAATCTGTTGAGTGGGATCTCTCAAGAGCAAATGGATTAGATACCAACAAATAATCATGTACTCGACATACTAAAAGTTTTCGAGTAATTTTGAGAATCGGGAAGCGACAGCAAAATAGGTCCGTAATTATTGGTGGTGAAATGTCCTTATCTTTTATATTTGACAAACGTTGTTACATATACTCTCAAACCTCTGTAGGAATATAATTACGAGTTAGTATGGGGTCATTCAAAAACCACGTGGTCCTTTTTCGGGTAGTTTTCAAACCCGTCTCCCCCCTTGTGGTCATTTGTGGCCAATGACTTAAACCCCCTTCCAAAACCACGTGGTCTTCTGATGTCACTCCCACCCCTTCTTAATCTTATGTAAATTAAAATGCAAAATGAAGCAAATTAAAAATAACCAAATTAAAAGTATGGCGAATTTGTTTCATGAACGTTAAAGATTCGAATCTTGTAGAATTTTCCGAAATAAAGGTACAGCAAATTTGTGTTTATAAAGATTCGAGTCTTCTGGAATTTTCTAGAGTTTACGAAATGTATATATATAATATGATATGATAAACAATATTATAAACAGGATATTTTAATGTTTAGTATTGGCCACGTGGTTAAATGTCAAAACCCCCCCTCCCCCATGTGGCCTTTGGTGGTCAAATAATGAACCCCCTACCCCCCTTTAAGGACCACGTGGTTTTTGAATGGCCCATATGTCTGAGAAAAGGAACGAGATATGAAGATTCACCACATCATTAGCATATCTTAAATATTTATCGGTTAAGTCATTTATACCTGGAAAAGAGGCTGCCTTTAACTCTGTAATCATTATTAATTTCAGGTACTGAAGGTCATGTATTTTCACTGGTCCCTCCCAAGGAGGTTCCATTACCGCGCTGTTAAGAGGATTTGAATACTGTAGTTCTTTTCACAAATTTGCAATTTTCGCTTCTCCAGGTTCTGGAGGGAGAGCATTCTTGGCATCCATTTTCTTACTAAATTTTCCAATTTTTTATTACTATTAAGTTATCTTTATAAGCTTTTAAGTCTCGAATAGACTTTTCTTCCTATTTACACCATTTTATAGCTTATGGTTTGTAGTGATCCCTATTTCTACTTATGTTTATATAAACTAGTTGGATGAAAATGCATACAAGCAGGGGCGTACACAGCATTTCTTAAAGGGGGGGGGGGCACTGTGTATGTGTGTGAGCTCAAAATTATTGATGATTGATTTGGAAATTGGAATCAAAATTAAGTGCATCTTAGAAGGCTTCAGTTGTATTTTATTTCCAATTTATGGGCAAAGAATTAAATTTGCACAAATTAATCGTACGTATAAAGACATATATAAACGTTCCTAAGCCAGCCAAAATTGCTTTTGAGTCGAGTTAATAACATGTCCTGGTAACCATGAAATAACTGAAATTCCATATGACAAGATTTTTTTTTGTGGTGAATGTTGCAAAGTCATCGATTTTTTAAAATTTCTTTTTCAAATATCTTTTTACAATAACTTTTACAATGGGGGAGGGCCTGTGCCCCTATGCTCTCCCCACCTTATGTACGCCACTGCATACAAGTTATTGAGAAGGCGAAGCAAAATATTTATTGAAAAAAGTAAGCGCAATTATGAGCTATATATATAGTGAACCAAATTCACTCAAATCCAAAAAAATTCTATAATTGTTAGAAATACAAAAGTAGCTTTTCTCACAGATGAAAACGTCTAACAGATTTACGATAACTTACAAATGACACAAGTTTTAAATTAATTCTTCTCTTCCGTGTTTACTAACAAAAATATGAACAACATTCCCGTTCCCATAATCATGCTCAATGGTGATCATTTAAAGCTTCGCGATTTTACCATCAGTGAAACTGAAGTACTCTCGCCCATAGGTAAAATTAATCCTAATAAAACCCCAGGTCCACATAAGCTCTACCCAAGGGTACTTAAAGAAATGAAGTGCGCAATATTCTCCTCTCGCATGTAGATTTAATAAGTGTTTACAGTCCGGAGAAGTTCCGTTCGATTGGAAACTTGCAAACATTACGCCAATATTTAGAAAAGGGAACAAACTGCTTCCCAGAAATTATCGTTCTGTTAGTCTGACTTCAGTAGTTGGTAAGCTTATGAAGACGTGCTTCCGGGACAAAATAATTGATTACTTAGAAATGAATAATTTTAATCAAAGATTCTCAGCACGGCTTTCGAACTAATCGTTCTTGTTTGCTCGACTTTTTTAATGATGATATAAATACTCGTATATATGACGAGAGTAAAACATTAGATGTTATATATTTCGATTTTTAAAGGGAGTTTCATAAAGTGCCCCGCAGAAGATTGTTAACTAAACTTCATTCTCACGGAATTGATGGTAATATTCTCAAATGGATTGAAAATGGGCTTAGCGGACGTAAACAAAGAGTGGCCATTAATGGCAAAGCGTCTAACGAGAAGTGTAACTAGCGGCGTGCCTTAGGGATCAGTTCTAGGACCAGTTATTTTTATTATTCATACCAATAACTTCGACATACGAATTAAGTGTAATTTTAAAATTTGTGGATAATACCAAAATAGGGGACTAATAAAATCAACGACAGAACGTTTGAAGATTCAAGAAGATATTAATAAGTTACTCGAGTGGACAGAAATTTGGCAAATGAACTTTTAGATAAATGTAAAACGTTGCATATCGGTAGCAACGGTGTTGAAGAAAAGTATTCTGTGTGTGACAAAACACGAACGAGTGTTAGGAAGAGAAAGATTTAGGTATTATTGTTGCCGCTCTTAAACCGAGTAAGCAATGTATCGAAGAGGTTAGAAAAGCAAATAAAATCTTAGGATTTATTGGTTGGATCCTTAGCATTGTTTTCTCCCACTTAAATTCAAACATTATATAATTCCTTAGTACGCCTCCACCCGCGTTCAGTTCTGGACCTCGTATTTACGGCAGGACACGGACAGAATTGAGAGAGAGCAGCGACGGGCTACAAAGATGATTTCCCTTAGAAACAAATCATACGGTGTCCGTTTAGGAACGTTAAATTTATTCTTACTTGTAAGAAGGGGAATTCGAGAACATTTAATCCAAGTGTTTAAAATGATTAAAGGTTTTGATAACGATGACGACTAAAAATATTTCACCTTCAGAAATGCAGATAGAACTCGCGGTAATGGTCTGAACTTAGTGGGCAAACATTTTAATTCTAATGAAGCTAAGCGTTTCTTTTTCAATCGTATAGTTAATTTGTGGAATGGATTGCCAGCCACCATAGTTCAAAATAATTCGGCCGAGTTCTTTATAAAGGGGCTAGATGCTTATCTTGCCTAAAACTCCCAGTTAGAAGCATTTGTTAGCGCATAAAAGTATTGTAGAATTTTCCGGTCTGTTGCTGTTTAGTGTCTTTTGTATTCCTTTGTAAATAGTAAGCATCTTCAGATTCTCTTCTCAGGGGAGCAATAAAATAATTTCATCAACGAATATTCTTACTGTGGCAGTTAAACATTTTGTGTGAGCCACCACCCTACTGCTTCCCTTACAATGGATACTATATCGCTATAATACATGTAATTGAGTTTATAATAAGAATAATTTGAACAGCAAGTTGCAGTATGTGTTCTGTTACGTATTAACATTATGCCACTAAAAACGCTTATTTTCGCCTATTGTATTATAATTTCTTTACAAGTTGGTCAAATTATTATATGTTAGTTATGAAGGTCCCGTGATTGGAGATCAGGAAATTCTGCAAAGTATGAATATTCATAATTTGAACCTTCAGAGTTCAGATTATTACTAGCAAAAGACTGTAATCCATCTAGTGATGTCGTTCATGTCACAAACATTAAGTTATACTGAACTCATTTCAATTTTTTATTTGCAAATATACACGGAGTTTACATAGATAAGTTATATTTTCATTGTTACAACACTTTCTACGGACACACTTTACAGGCTGAAATTTAGGTATAATTATAGTTTTTATATGAAGACTTAAAGAACTTACAGACTAGGACATACTGAATTCATTTTTAACAATACACTTGAATACATAAACTTTGAAAAGGGCTTTCATTGTGATAAGTTGCAACACATTCAGGCAAATGATGTCGTTTGTATGCTTAAATTTGACAGGTCATTTCTATATGGATATTAAATTCCATTATATCGGTTGCAATAAGCCTGTCTCTCTATATTTACAACGCAGTACTGCACTATTAAAACATTAATAATACTGCCGGAATTAACAAACAGAAATAATAACGAGAGATAATAAAATAATCTAATTATCCTTAAGAATTTTACATCACAATTTAGTAACCTTTTTTGGGTAGAAAAACGGTTAGAAGACAGAACAGAGTAATTCTAAATGGTGGTGAATCTGGGTGGCAGAAAGTGAAAAATGGGTACCACAAGGATCAGTGTTAGGTCCATTACTCTTTATTTTATATCTAAATGATTCAGAGAAGGGAGTAGGCAGTAAAGTTTCCAAATTTGCAGATGATACAATAGTAGTTGCCCCAGTTACAAATATAAAAAATTCGGAGCAAGTGTAGTTTACATTCCCCTACATTATCCTAGTGTAGTTTGCGTTCCCCAACTTTGTCCGCATCTAATCAAATAAAACGTTAAAACTAACGAAAATATTACGACTTAACCTAACCAATCGTGAAATATATATATATATATATATATATATATATATATATATATATATATATATATATATATATATATATATATATATATATGAAAATGAAAGTTTATTAACAGACAGTCCATATGACAAATATTATTAATACAATGACAGTTCATATACTAAAGATAGAAATATATACAAGTGATTAGAAATAATACTGTAATGTCAAAGTTAAGTGGAGATACAGACAGACGTTTTCGTACCAAGAAGTCCACAGCTTAGACTCTTAGAGGATAAATGGCAGGACTCATGGATAGCTTGGATGATCGGGTTGGTTGATTTTTTAATTCTTTGCATTAGACTGTATTGAGCACGTCTTGTTACCTCCGGGAAGTTCGGGACATTGCGGGTAGCAAACATTTGCGAAGCTGAGCATCTCGGGGGTAATTTATGTAAGAGTCTAAAAGACCTGTTGTACATCAAATTTAGGGTTCTGCCAGAACCTTTTTTTTAGTTCACCCAGAGTTGCTGTCCGTATATATTACTGCAGAAAGTACGAAATAGTGTCTTTAGCTTCACTTGTACAGAATCGAAAGTTCCTTATGGTCATATTCGCTTTAGCACACAGGCTTCGAGATTGTTTTTTATATCCGAGTCATCACTCAAGGAGCTGGTAATAGTTTGACCTAAATACTTAAACTCTTGTACTTCCTCAATTACTTCACCATTCATTTTAAACCTTATATCAGCTGGCTGATTACAGCTTTTAGGATGAAATTGCATAACCTTAGTTTTTGTAACATTAAAAAGAATATCATGTTTCTGCGAATACACTTCGCAGACGTTTAGTAGCCGATCCAGACCTTTAACAGAGGGACTTATTAACACCATATCATCGGCATGAACTTAGTTATTTATCCTTGTTATCTATACAACATCCCACTGTTGCCTCATTAAGTGAAACAATTAATCCGTCGATATACACATTAAACAGCATAGGGGAGAGCAAGGAGCCTTGTCTCACCCCGCAAGAGGAGCCAAAACACTCGGATAGTACATTGCCCGACCTAACAGTGAAAGATTAATGGGAATACCAAAATTTCAATAAATTTAATATGTACATGGGAACCTTCCTGTCTTCTAGTTTTGCAAATAAAATATTGTGGTTCACCCTATCATATGCCTTACTTATATCTAGGAAACAGCTGTAAATAGCTGAATTACTGTCAATGTATTTAGATATTGTTTCTTTAAGTACATAGATACACAGGTCAGTTGAGTGCGACCTTTTAAAGCCAAACTGATTAGGAGATGTCCATAGGAAATCATTTAATCGGCGTAACAAGAGTTTTTCTAGTAGTTTCGAGAAGCAGGAAGCGACAGCAATAGGCCTGTAATTATTGCTGGACAATGTCTCCGTACTTATTTTTGACCAGGAGCAAGATATATACCCTCATGAACTCTGCAGGGATATAGCTGTGAGCAAGCATGGCTGATAGGAGCAATGATATATGCAGACATACTGTACTACGTCATTTGCATATTTTAAGTGCTCATTCGATAAGTCATCTACCCTTGACGCAGAACCAGTCTTTAACTCTTTAATTAACCTCTTTACTTCAGAAAATGATATCAAAGTATTTTCCCTTGTCCCTCCCACAATCGTTTGGCTGCAATCTATCTTAAGATTATCCCTACTCACACTGTTAAGAATGTTAGAATAGTGGTTTTTTCCACAGCTTTGCAATTTCATCCTCCCCCGACACCCCATCGATTGTCGGAGGGAGGACATTTTTGACACCCGTTTGATTCTTAACAAATTTCCAAAATTTGTTATCGTTATTTATGCGAGTTTCACAGGCTTTTGATGCTCGAATAGACTCTTCTTCCTGTTTACATTGCCTTATGGCCGCCTTATACTGACCCCTACTTCTACACATTTTCATGTCTACTGGTCCTAAACTGGGTCTACCATGAAAGCACCACAAATCATAGGCGTCTTTCGATTCCCTCTTCAGGGGGGCAATAAAATCATTCCATCCAGGAATAATCTTAGTATGATAGTTGTAAGATTTAATCAGGGGGCTTCCTGCTTCTCTTAACAGGGATATTATCTTACTATAATACCTATCTATGAGTTTACAGTGAGCATCATTTGAGCAAGGATTATTACAAGCAAGGTGCAAAATTTCTAAATTATTAAAGAGGTGACTTGTTCTCTCTCTCTATTCTATTCTCTGCTGCATGTTAACATTGGACCAATCGACGCGACTATTCTTACCTATTGAGTTCTTGTTAAGTCGTGTTGCGCATAAGTTGGTAAAGTAAATTAATATTTCTAATGGTCTATGATCAGAAAGAAGGAATCACGCAGAATATGAACTCTAACAATTCGATCCTTTAGATTATTACTAGTGAGGCAATGATCAATCCACCTGGTGGTACCACTCATATCACTGACGTATGTAAAATTACCACTGGTTACCCCTAATACATCTACATCACTTATACTTAAATTGGCCGACTCGCACATGTTATCCAATTCTACAAAGAATCCCGAGTTCACATGTGCGTTAAAGTCCCCCATTATTATACAGTGAGAATATTTGGGGTTATCTGATAATGACTTAATTTTGTACAGCAAATCAATGTATTCATCTATCAGGTCATCCCATAGCCATAAGTAATGTCGTTTTTTTAGATCGGAATTTGAAGGACAAAAAAAACTCAACTGAAACTTTAATATAGTACATATTTTCCATCGGAATCACTGACACTCTGCCAACGTCCTACAAGCTTTTCAATGCCATGTTTATAAAATTCAGGCGGTTTTGAGGCAAAAACGTACAAAGACTGGTGTGCAGGTCATCTAAAGAAGTATACTGTTTCTCGTCAAGATAGTTTTGCAGACTCCTAAGAGATGATAATTTGAAGGCGCAAGGTCTGGAGAATATGCAGGATGTGGAAGTTTTTCCCACCCAAGCTCCTCAATTTTTGCAGAAGTGATCCGAGCGGTATGAGGACATGCGTTGTCGTGGTGGAACATGATTCCTTTCCGATTAACCAAAGAAGGTCTCTTTTCTTTTAGTGCAGTGTTCAATCGATCCAGTTGTTGACAGTAGACTTGATCGGTGATTGTTTGGTTGTGTGGTAAGGTTTCAAAATGTATTACACCACCTTTATCCCACCAAACACTAAGCAACACCTTCCGAGGGTGAAGATTTTGTTTTGGCTGTGGTATCGCTGGTTCTCCGGCACAAACCCACTGTCGACGGCGCTTAACATTCTGGTACAGTATCCACTTTTCATCACCAGTCACTAAACGGTGCAAAAAGGGATCTTGGAGTTCACGGGAATGAAGAGCTGTGCTAATGTTTACCCGCACCCTCAGATTGTCGAGCGACAATTCATGTGGCACCCATTTTCCTAACTTAGGCACTTTCCCGAGTTGTTGGAAATGTCGATGGATGGTGGACGTGGATGAATTGAGTTTCTGGGCCAATTCTTCGACAGTTGTTGAACAGTCTTTTTCAAGTGCGGCTAACAGCAGGTCATCATCAAACTCAGCAGGGCGTCCAGAGCGTGCTGTATCTGTCAAACAGCAGTCACCATTCCTAAACTTTTGAAACCATCTTTGACATTTCCTCACATGCAGAATATCGTTGCCATAAACTTCCTGAATGTTTAGCGTTGCTTCAGTAGCACTATTCCCTTTTTTGGACTGGTAAAGCATTATATGCCTGATATGCTCTTCTGATACCGCCATGTTTATGAGGGGTTCACATAAAGCAAAACATACGTCTTCACTGGTCAAGGTCTGTGAAGTATGTAGCGAAACACGATAGATCTCCGTTTAGATGTAACCTTCGGAAAATTTATGCTTAAACCGAGTAGGACTAGTTTAAACTTAATCTATCGTAAAAAACGACATTACTTATGGGATGACCTGATAGATTACTGCCGTTGTTGT
The DNA here is from genome assembly GCA_023014485.1 of Bathynomus jamesi. Lineage (NCBI taxonomy): Eukaryota > Metazoa > Arthropoda > Malacostraca > Isopoda > Cirolanidae > Bathynomus > Bathynomus jamesi. The sequence continues at coordinate 185,336 of JAJOZX010004912.1, forward strand.
ATGGTAAATAGCAGTTTACAATTAATATGCAATCATTGTTCACTTGTAATTCAATGCCTAACAACCTTACATTATATTATCGCTTGTTAAAAATTTTATGTTTTGACAAATTTTTCCTTATTAAGAAAGCAACACTACCAAAAGGTCTACCGTACATTAATTCATCTGACAAGTCTACTGCTGATGACGCATGGTACATAAAGTCATCATGGATGGTAGAGAGGAATTTTAGCTCTTGCTTAGGTAGCCAGTGCTCCTGCAGGAGTATCAAATCTGCACTGTCGCAGATTTTATGAACATCTACAGTTGAATTCCTCACTGACCTTACATTATATGAAACTATTTTCAACAAGTTATCCGCCATATATATATATATGTATATATATATATATATATATTGACGATTGGTTAGATTAAGTCGTAATATTTTCGTTAGTTTTAACGTTTTATTTGCTGGATTCATTTAAAAAATGTCTCCTAAAGATCCTAGTGTAGTTTACGTTCCCTAACTTTAACCTAGTGTAGTTTGTGTCCCCTTTTGCGTCAGGGTGACGTAAACAACACTTGTTCCGAAAATTCTTATAAAACTACAAAATGATCTTGATAGATTAGTGGTCTGGGCTAATAAATGGGAGATAGAATTCAATGTTAAAAAATGCAAAGTCGTTCATTTTGGTAGAAACAATGAAAACTTTAGTTATGAGATGCGAGGAAACTGGTTAGAGGATGTTAGACAAGAAAAAGATCTTTGTATTTTAGTTAGTTGTGATCTAAAATTTTCTAAGCAGTACTTAGAGGCTAGAAATAAGGCAGATAAAATGTTAGGTATTATTAAGAGAAATGTTAGTTACAAGAGTAAGGAAGTTATCTGTAAATTATATAATTCTTATGTTAGGCCTCGCTTAGAATACTGCATTCAAGCTTGGTCTCCCTTACCATATACTGTACATGATATTGATATGATTTAAGGCGTGCAACATTGGGCAACCAAGTTTATCCTTAGTTTAATAAGACTGAAATACAGGGAAAGATTAAAGGAAATGGGCAAGTTTAGTTTTGAGAGACATTGTTTGAGGGGAGATATAATACAAATGTTCAAAATGTTTTCAGTTTTGGACAGTTTAGATGTAAGTAACTTTATTATAGTCTGATGGAAGAACTCAAGGGCATAATAAGAAAATTAGGAAATGTACTTGTAGACTGGATCTACGAAAATACTTTGTCAGAGAGTAGTAGATTTTTGGAATGACTTGCCATATGATGTAGTAAATAGTAGCTCCTTAGTTAGTTTTAAGGAAAAGTTAGATGCTTTCATGAGTGAAAGGGAGAGCTTATAAATTGTGCAAATAGTGTATATTTTTAGCTTAAGTTATGTAGGCTACTTTGGTAGCTCCGTAAATAGTTTTATGTTAATTAGCTGACTTGAGATTGTCATTTTAAAAAATTTGGTACTTACTTGATGATTGGTTAGGTTAAGTTGTGATATTTTCGTTAGTTTAAACGAAAATGACGAGAGCAAAAATACATAATAAACAGTTTGGTAGTCCCAATAACACGTAAGTATCCAAAATTTTATGACTTGGATAAACTCGATAGACCCAAGTAGCTTCATGTTTTCCAAATGAAATGTAAATGTAAATTCATAGAACCAGAGCTCATTACATTTTTACGAAGAATATGAAGCCATCTTGTCCTATTGAGATTAAACGATAAGAACCTGTGACTGTATTTTGTAATAAAAAATGTTTACAAAATCAGACTAATAAGAAAGTGGATCAAGTAAAGATAAGCACCCCCAGCCTTCTTTAATTAGCCTTATAAGGCTAACTAACGAAAATATCACGACCTAACCTAACCAATCGTCAAGGGCGTACAGTTGACTTAACGATTGGTTAGGTTAGGTCGTGATATTTTCGTTAGTTAGCCTTATAAGGCTAATTAAAGAAGGCTGGACGTGCTTATCTTTACTTGATCCAAGAAAGTTACATCTAAGTCTCTCAAAACTAAACATGTCTAGTTCATTTATTCTTTTACTGTATTCCAATCTTCTTCTTAAACCAGAGATAAGTTTGGTTGTCCAACATTACATACCTTCAAGCACATCTGTATCCTACATATGGTGAGGAGACCAAGTTAAGGCAGTATTCCAAGTGAGGCCTAACAAAAGAATTGTATAATCTGTGGATGACTCCCTTACTCTTGTATCTATATAACCAGGGCCTATCAGAGGGGGGCTAGGAGGGCCATTTAGCTTGGGCCTCAAGCTTAAGGTGGGGGCCTCAAATTTAGAAACTTTCAGGTTTGAATATAATGTTTTGCAGTGAAAGTAATAATTGGGTTTAGCTATGGGCCTCAAAAGCTGGAAGTGGCCCGGGCCTCTCTGGACCTCTGAGAGGGCCTGTATGTAACTAATATATATATATATAAATAAATAAATAAATAAATAAATAAAAGGAGGAGAGTGTAGACACCAATCGACCACGGAAGGGTCAATTTTTGATAGTCACCGGACAGTGTTTTTCTGATGAAAAATATGTTTTTCTGGTGTGTTTTTAGGTGATTCGAATGACTCTGACCATCGTTTCTATAGCAAATCACTCGTTTTTGAGTATTTAGTTGACCTAACCGGGCATTCAATGAACTTAACAGGTCAAAATCATTCGAATCACCTAAAAACACCTAAAAAAAACATTTTTCATCAGAAATTTTAGAGGTCAAGGTAAGACTTTAAGGATATAACGGGGGTCCTTGGGCTTCGGTTAGGAAAACGTGGCTACGATAAGGTTAGGTAAGCCTTCTTTGGTCATCTGATTCTAAAATTTCTGATGAAAAATGTGTTTTTGGTGTGTTTTTAGGTGATTTGAATGATTTTGACCTGTTAGGTTCATTGAATGCCCAGTTAGGTCAACTGTACGCCCTTGACGATTGGTTAGGTTTAGTCGTGATATTTTCGTTAAAACTAACAAAATCACGCTAACTCAAAAACGAGTGATTTGCTATAGAAACGATGGTCAAAATCATTCGAATCACCTAAAAACACACCAGAAAAACACTGTCCGGTGACTATCAAAAATTGACCCACGGACGTACTCCGGAAGGGACGTTATACAAAAGATAAGGAGTACTGGAACTCCCGCTTCTCCTGTTACTGTTCTCCTTAGCTTATCTTTTTCCGTGTTTCATCTACCCTGTGAGCAGTCTAGCATGCTTTCAAACACACACTTCTCTCACGACTTCAAGAGCCCCTGAGTCCCCTGGGGAGGGGACCATAAATGTTTCCATTTCTGGCTGCCCCGCTGCCGATACCGGGAACGCAGACCCGAGCAGCGGGGTTGGATCTGCTACCGCCTATTCGAGATGTTCTGGGCCTCTGCCTGATTCACTTTTCCTAAACTTCTGCAACATTCGTGGCCTTTTCACATATCTTCAATCTGTTGACCACCACCTCGCCTCTAAACCTCATCATCTTTTCCTCATTGAAACTCGAGGGTCTAGGACGACTGACAGCAACCCCTTTTCTGTGCCCTCTTACTTTCTCTATACTCAATTTCACCCCAAAGGTGGATGTTGTGTATATGTACGCAATGACCTAACTTGTTCTCGTATTCCCGAACTCTAATCCTCTGAATTCTATACCCTCTGGCTACGGTTTACATGCCAATCTCAAACTAAATACATCTGCGCTGTTTACCTTCTAATTCTACAGACTATCCAAAATTCTTTGACTACCTCACATCCATAGTGAAATACATTCTATCCCACTCTCCTTTTGCTGAAATCTTCATTTTAGGAGATTTCACTCTTCACCACCACCACCTTTGGCTTTCCTCTTTTGGGGCCGTTTATGCGGACATTCACCCATGGCCCCTCCTTCCTGCATAAAAAAAATATGAGGAATGAGGCTGTTTCTAAAATTTACTGATATTTTTTATAGGCTAGGTACAGTTGCACGCATATGTAATGTTCCTCGCCTCGCAGGCGACTCCGGACATGTGGCAACGCCGCAGCGATAGTCAGGGTACCCCAATTGGGGAAGGTGGGGTGGAGGGGGGACAACCGAGTCCAACAACATATAACATTGACATACAGGTAAGGCGCGTTAAAAAATTACGTAACGCTATTTCTGCTAAAACCTGACACCCCCTCCCCCTTTAACGTTCCGTAATGTGTGGGATGTGGGAAATGTTACATAACATTTTTGTGCCTGGTCTAGCGTTACAGAACGTTCCTGGGGGATTTGGGGTGTCAAGTTTTAGCAAAAATAGCGTTACGTAATTTTTGAACGGCCCCTAATTATAATGTAATGTCTGTGTTCACAAAGATAAATGATTAATATGATCGTGAACAGCGTTGAACTCCATGTTTACTAGTCTTGTACATTAATAAGGTTCCATTATGATTACTGCGAGTCTATATGAACAGATACCACAATACAACTTTTTATATACTAGTGAATTTGAACCAAAAATAGACATTACACAACCATCCTCCACACTCCCTCATTACCCTTCCCCACCCACCAGGGGAATTTCAAAGTACACACACACACACACACACACACACACACACACACACACACACTGTAAACCAGATTAATTTCGCTCTTTCATATCCTTGGACGAGTTCGCGGCATCATACTTCATAATTTCGCGGTCAACAGTTGCTAGTTATAAATTATAATCTTAGATTAAAATGACGTCATGAATGACGACATTTATTCTGGATTGTGATTGGTCGAGGTTGAGGGCGTATATCAAGGCAAGTTTTACCTCTTGGTCTGCGGATAAAATTTCAGCAGCATTCAACGTAAATGAATCTCTCGGTAAGATAGATTTGAAGCTCTCCACACTGAAACCTATTAATGCTAAATGGATTGTGTCTGCATGGGATAACCTACCCAAAATGAGGGAGACCATTCGGAAGGGTTGGGAAAAATTAGCGGCATTCATGACATTCTTGTTATACAGTTATAATACAGTATAATTTTAAATGTGTTTAGTGTTTTTACTTTACAATGTTTTATTACAATATACTGAATTTACTTTTCAAATAAAGTATTTTAATGATCTAAGTTTTATTTTCTTGCTATCTTCCAAAGACTAGTTTAAATTGTCAAATTTTCGCCTGCTGGATATTTTCGCATAAACTACAGTATATAATTTTTATATCCTACGCGAAAAACGAAAATTTCCTGCAGGCGAGCATTTCGTATTCACTGGTATACAAAAAGTTCTATTGTAGTAGCTGTTCATATAGATTTGCAGTAATCATAATGGAACCTTATTACTGTATAAGACAATAAACTACATGGAGTTCAACGCTGTTCACGATCATATTACCTAATTGTTTATTTTTATGAACAGAGATACTATATTATAATTACCTGTATGTCAATGACTGCACATTCAATTGTCCTTTAGATATATATGTCTGTGTTATATGTTGGTGGACTCGGTTGTCCCCCCCCCTCCCTCCACCCGACCTTTCCCTTGTTGGGGTACCTTGACTAACACTGCGGCGTTTCCACATGTACGGAGTCGCCTGTGAGGTGAGGAACATTACATATGCGGGCAACTGTACCTTTCTGTTGAAATAATATAATATATACTAGACTGAGTTGTCTGAATGCTTTGCCAATAATATAAAATGTAGTTTAGCTAAAGTTCATAGATTTTGGACAAGTATTTTAATAAATTGAGGAATCTAAAATCTCATCAGATTTTTCACGTTAATTAAGTGAACCCTGTTTGCCTACATACAAAAAAACAAACATGGTACAAAAACGGTCGGGTGGGACTTCGGAAACGCGGTCAGGGCTGGTGAGTGCGGCTGGTACGACGTGGGCGGGGAGGACGCGGGCGGGGACGTCTTTTTAATTTTTTTAATGCCTTTTAAGTTTCTTTTCATCCTTTTAACGTATGTGTGTGAGGCCATATACTCGTATCTGAGCAATTCTTATCTCATTTCCGACAGCTGTACAAATATAAGACGGAATGACAATCGGGTGTTTCAATGATTCCCCTTATCATTAATATATACCTTACAACCTTATAAAGGTTCCGCGCGATGATTCCTCATTTCGCGAAGGTCAAGCTTGCCCCCTCCTCTCGAGTTGGCCTGGTGAAGTAGTAAGTATATATATATATATATATATATATATATATTATATATATATATAATATACACACGCGTGTATATTTAGGCACCGCCCACAGATGGTGGCCGTTAAAGTTTATAGTATGACGTCACGCGCGCGCGCACATACATACATACATACATACATACATATAAAAAAAAATTTGGTTTTCAAGTTTAGGTTACTCTATATTTAATTTTTCTACTTTTTCTTACCAGCCTCCCCGACCCGCTTATCTTATAACGCTTTCCCCTTATCATCCTCCACCCCACTTTGAGAGATTAAAATTTTACTTTATTCACTTTTTCTTCCCCCCCCCGTTTTTCCCTCGTTCCCCCTCAGTGGTACTAGTATTGGCACTGAAACCCCACCCTCTTCTCACTTTTTGCGCCTATACTACTGTAATGATTTCCTTATTGAAACCACTGATCATACCAAAACTGGAATACTACTTAATCTTGACGTCTCCATATAAAAAATCAGTAAACTAGAAGAAAGGCATCAGGAGCACCACAGATGTCAAAGTTGAAGTCTTTAAAAGGAGATTAGACGCCTGGCTCAGGACGGTTCCGAATGAGCCGGGTGTGCCTGGCTATGCGAGGTGGAGATCTCGGGATAGTAATTTTCCTACATCAAATCGGGTCTAGAGGAGGGGCCACGAGCCTGACCTCAGTGTGAAGAGAGACCGACGCGCAGAACATCTGCAAGGTATATATATATATATATATATATATATATATATATAGGCGCCTCGGTGGTGTAGTGGGTAGCGTCGCTGACTACGAAACCATCGGCCCCGGGTTCGAGACCCGACGGCAGCCGGCGCGCAGCAAAACCCAGTTGTTCATCTTTCCACACAATAAAGAAAGTGGTTGGTAGATAAATGGGTACCCTAGGTGGCCTAGTGGTTAAGACGCTGGGCTGCTGATGGGGCGTGGTTCGGATTCCACGTTAAACTGTAGGTCTAAGGTGGAGTGAAAAGCTTGACCTTCGTCAGAATGAACAATTCGGGCGGAAGCTAACCAAAGGTTAACCAAATATATATATATATATATATATATTATATATATATATATATATATATATATATATATATATATGAGAGAGTGTGTGTGTGTGTGTGTGTGTAAAACCTACAGGACCATCTATAGTGCCTAACCTTCCAAATTCAAGCTGCACCGCATGCTGATGGTGTTGGTCTTTGGGATGGTTGCAATTTTCTGGACGTAATAATTCTCATAAACTTCAAGTAAGAGTTATATTTTGCGGTTGGATCCAAGGTCGTCTTTGAGAAATTTCAACAGTTATGGGCGGACCTTATCCGTGCTTTCAACCGATTCGGTCCAGTAACATTCAGTAAATTTTAGTGACTCGAAACGACCCATCGTCGTTTCTGTTTTGCTATTCATGATTAAATAGTCTCTCGCGTACAAAGATCGACTTTTGTGGTTGAGAGCGGAAGCAACATTTATCAACCAGAATTGGGCTAATATGGTGCCGCAGTGAGCCGATTTTTCCAGTAATGTTAATCGGAAGCGTCGCATTCTTATAAATGGAAAAATAAGACCCACGCCAGGAAATTTTCCAGTGTGGGCCTCGTCTCCCCTTTTAACCATCTCTAAAAGATGGCGACGGTGGGAAACGAAAAAAAAGAACAACACGCAAAAGATAAATGTTTTGTCCTTCAGCGTCTAAATAGCGCAATAGAGTAGGCGCACCTTTCGAAAGAAAAACAATACAAGATAACATCCAGGAATAATGAATGTTACGAAGTGAAAGGCGAAGGCGAAGGCGAAGGCGAAGACGAAGACGAATATTAAAAGGAATTTCGATCTACAAAATGGAGAAATGGAAAAAAAAAAAAAAAGGTCAAGAATCGAAATTGAGAAAATGCATATAATTTTATTAACAACATATTTAAAGTCTGGTGAAAATGAATGTAGAAAGAAGATAAATGCGGAGGTCAGTTCAGAGGAGGAAAAGTGAGAATGAAGCTATAAAAAAAAAAGAGGGCGAAAATGGAACTTGCACGAGGATGCACCATTTTTTATTTTTTTTATTTATTAAATGATTTTTGCGCAGATAATGTTCAATGCAACGCAAGGTGGCTCAATTAAGCAGTGAGAGAGAAGCTTGCATAGGTTAAAGGTGAATAAGGTAAACAAAGAGAGAAGAAAGGTAAAAAAAAATGTGAGGAGAATAATTTTCAATAAACTACAGTGAAGTAAGAAAGAAAAGAAGTAGAGTGAAGGTACGTAAAATGAACAGAGAGAGAGAGAGAGTTAACGAGCAAGGATTTCTCGCCTGCATTGCGGCATGGGGGTTGTGTGTCGCCCGCGATTAAGACTCACTTTCTCCCTCTTCTTTAACCTTTTTTCATTGTTTTTTTTTGGTGAGGAAACGTTTTGATAATTTATTTGTTTCATTTTACGTTTACATTTATTATACTTTCTATTCAGTAAATACTTAATATTTTACAAGTCTCTTGCCGGTGTTTACACTAGGTTTCATTCATTCACCATTGATTCATTCACCATTATTGATTCATTCTGAGTTCATTCCCATATATATATATATATACTACACGGGTGCCTCATAAGTAACTATAGGATTAAATAAGTTTTTAGTCATGGAACGCTATATATAATATATTTTGTGTAATTAAGTTAGGTCGTAGGTTAATATCGACTTCATTCTCTATGTAATTGAGTAAATATAATGTGTCTTGTGACCCACACACTTTAGGTGATTCCACAAAAAACGTTCTGCGGTGAGAGGTCCGAAGAACGAGAAGGCCATTCAACAAGGCCACCCCTCTTATCTGTTTGCCAGACACTGCAGTATATTATGCAGTCAGTTGTGGACATATCTAAGGCAAAGTCACGGCCACGTATCATTGAGGAACTTAAAGTGAACATTTGAAAGGAGTTTGACAACGTCTCTACTAGAAGATTTCGCAATTTTTTGTATTAATTTATGCAAGAAAATTTGCATATGCAAACGGCTTCATGACATGTAACTTGATAATTCCACATGGATCCGAACGTTTTGGTTTATATACACACACACCTATATATATTTAAAAAGAAAAAACCGCTAACTTCTTCATTTTTTTTTACACCTGAAGCGTGTGTGTTTTGGTGCCATGTTAAATGGAGTATTTGGTGCCAAGTTCTTCTGTACAAAGCAGCCATGATCATTTTGTAGTATATTTTGTCATGACACTTTTCTGACATCTTTTATGAAGGATAATGCCGAAACTGCTTAACAAAAGTCTGTAAAAATAAAAAATAGGATGCTTTAGGGATGAGTCGTTCTAAGTAAAATGATAGACGCATCTTTAAAACAAAAAATAGCCACTGTAAAGATCTTCAGAGAAAACATTTTAAAAGGAAATTATTAGTCAGTGTTCGTGATTACTTTTAAACTAAACGAGCTTTGAATTTTAACATTGATCGTAGATTTGGTAAATTTTTTCTGTGTTGGTCCGTTGGTCCACCAGCTCGTGCGCGTGAGCTGGTGGACTTCTATTGTAGGGCTAAAGCATAATTTGAATTTATATACACTATATATACCAAAAACAAATCTTAATTATATATTTATTAGTTCCGATAGCAGTTTTTATCGTAGACTTTTGTTTTCAAAGTGCCACAAAGATAGAAGTCCACCAGCTCACGCGCGTGGGCTGGTGGACTTCTATCTTCTTTCTTTTATATTTTAGCTGTTTTATTGTGAGAAATATTACGTTACCCTAGCACAGTGGTTCCCAACGACGGAGATAGCGTTCCCCAATGGGTGGTAGCTTCAAAAAGCTTGGGAACGACAGCCCCAGCAGATCTATCACAGTATTGTAGGGATAAAGCATAATTTGAATTTATATACAATATATATACCAAAAACAAATCTTAATTATATATTTATTAGTTCCGATAGCAGTTTTTATGGTAGACTTTTGTTTTCAAAGTGCCACAAAGATAGAAGTCCAAAGGTGATAAATCTGGGGCGAGCAGACTATTTTGTAGGTCCTCCTTTACCAATCCAACGTCCTGGAAATGTTTCGTTCAAAAATGTTCGAACGTGTCGAGTAAAATGTGCTGGTGGTCCTCCATTTGGTTGGAAGGTTGTTCTTTGTAAGAAGCAGCAACTGTGGAATAAAACGCTCCTTAAGGCAAGAACCGACAATTACAGTTCGTTCGTTCGTCAAGAAATAAGGTCCATAGATGCGAAAACGTGACAAAACACACCATATATTTATTGCAGGGGACTTATGTTCATAGATTTCACGTGGGTTTTGTTTACTGCAAATTCTACAGTTATGGTGATGCCCGGAGAGGAATCACGGGGCCTGGTGCTACTTTTGACTCTGAGCCCCTTTGCCCCCCTCGATCACCTCCTCTATCTTCCAGGCCGGGCGCTGGTGCTTTGACACCTCATGCACCCCCTTTCTCCCGACCCCTGGTTATAGCGGTTTACTTTGCCTGAAGTATGGAATGCAGCCTCGTCACTAAATATTTGGTAGAAATCCTTTTGATTAAATCATTGCCGCGTTTATTCTGGTTTCATAATCTTCCTCTAAAAGTTACTGAAACACCCGCAATTTGTAAGCTTTGCAATGGAATTCTTTAGGAAGGATTCTATGGATAAAGAGTCGCAGTATGTTGAACTCGGCCTCTCCTCTCTTAATTGACTTATTAGTGCTTCTGGTAAAGGCTTCGCGAGCTGCATTCATTCTTTCAAGAGATTTGTTCGGCCTTCCAGGAGATTTCTTTTTCAGTACAGTTCCAGTTTTCTCGAATTGATCAACCCATGTTCGTATGCTATGTCTTTCAGGTGGTGGCTTGTTCATTTCACGTTGAAAGCGTCTTTGAGCAGCAACAATTGAATCCCTTTCATGCACAAATGTAACAATTTTTGCCTTCTCTCGTGGGGGGGGGGGTATCTTATTCACTTTCAAAAACAAGGTAATGAACAGAGATGAAATTTAGAATGTACTATTAGGCCTATAAGGCCTTAATTAAAAATGACATTTCCCTATGGGACGTAGCCTACACAATTAACGGCCTAAAATTGCGATATTTTTCGTACAATACAGTACAATAGCTGCGTGAGTCAAGGTATTAGGCCAGAGTAGGACTTTATAATTTCTGACCATCCGTGGTGGGTCGTGGTTCGGATTGCTCCCGCATCACATTCTCACATTCCGTATTTCATAACTTCATATTGATTTACTAATAATAATAATGAATTAAAAAGTTGAAACACGCAACTGCGTTAATTCAAGGTTGGTTGGTTGATTTACTGCAACAGTAAAGTTGGTGAAGCCTTCAAGTTGAAGTACCTAAATGGATATTTTGTAACTTTAACGTTCCACATAATAAAGGGTTTCCAACATTGACCCTATAGGTTCCTTTTATGGTATGGCATTTTTTATATAGGGTCAAAAAGAGAGCCAATAAGTTCCTAGCTATTGTCTATGCGGTCCCAAATTTGGAACGTAGTTTTGAGGGGGATCTTTCCTTAACCCTTTCATACCTGATTTTCGTTTACTTTTCATGCCACAAAAAACCACTTGTTATATCTCCAGAATGACTAAAATCTCAAAATTTGATGGTCTCATTTGCGCCCATACGGCATGAAAGGGTTAACCTACCGTATTTTGACACGTAATATGAAACCAAACCGTTTAAAATTGTCATGTGATAAGGAACTTTACTGTTTACAGTACGGATTAGTATATAGTTAGGTTAGGTTAATTAACCTAACCTTTACGCAACTACTTCTACCCCTAAAATGTAGAAGCATTTAAAAAAAACATCAATAACACCAGTACACATTTGAAAACTTGTCGATCGATTTTTACAAACTAGTTGGTGAGTCTATATAATTTGAGTGCGCTGATCTCAAAAATATAGTTAGTTTTTCCCTATCACGTATGGTTTTCTTACTACAGGGTGTGTCATAAATCCCCCATTTATCCCCAAATGTGAACCATCTTATCGAGACCAACATTGGATTGCACATGCTAAACCATAAATTTTGTTGTTATAGACTACAGTAACGCTTACATAATAATGTAGGGTAAATATATATAACAACCAGTCCCGTTCCCAGCAAAATACTCTCCCCTCCCATCAATAGGTGGTTAACATTTGGGGACAGATGAGGTATTACAACACCCCTTGTAGCACGAAATCTTTAGGTGATAGAGTAAAACCTAATTAAAACAGAATTAAATAGCTCCTAGCTCTTGGACAAGCATATTGCTTGTTTATGAAAGAATAAAAAATAACTGAAAGAAACAAAATATATTTACCTTCTTTACCAAGCGAAGTATGTGTCGGATGCCAATAAATTGTTCTCCTGCAATCTAGACCCCAAAAGTTCTGCAGAGTCCTTAGGCAGATTCAAATCCCTGACTAAGTCATTTAGTTCGGCTTGGGTTAATGGTTTAGGATCTCAGTCAGCTGTTGGCTGTTCATAAACATCATCATTGTCTGGATTTGGAGCTGAATCAGAATCTGAATTGTATTGATCCAGACTCTCGGGTGGGCGGGGAATAGGAACTTCTGGACCATGGGGTACCGGCCTTATTGCAGATGGAAGACTTGGGTATTGAAGGCTCTCTTTATTCTTTGCATTATAACCTTTAACATTGCAAACTGTGGGTGATAGAAAAACTGGTAGCATTTTTTAATTCAGCGTAGCGAACTGCTTCAGAATCACAACTCAAAATAAAGAAATCGATTTTCATGCAGACTGGTGATAATTCGAACAATTTCGAGGAAAATTGGGTCAACTGAAAAGTTCAGATTACTGCAGGGCACTTTTGACTGGAGATGCCAAAAAGAATCACATTTTGTAATGGAAATTCGTTGGTTAACATTAACATTATTATCCATAAGTAATATTGAGTGTAAACATTAGAATAAAGGTAAAGTCATTTCAGGAAATAGAACTGGGTAAATTAATAAGTTCAGTGGTTGGCGAGAATTGGGGATGACTAGCCATTGATTCTGACTTTTTCTCCGAATTACTGATTTCTTTGTTGGACAGACATGAATCGCTTCTATAACGACAGAGTTACGTGTCTGGACCTGAAAAAAAAGGTAAGAATTACTGGCGAATTCTAAATATCGGAGTTAAAGTTATTTGGAGTTTTACTATAATGAAAACCTTTTTAAAGTGGAAATCTACTTTCCAAATTTTTTCTCTCTTCCTTTTGCTACATTAACCTTTATTTGTTGTCGTTGTTGTTGTTGTTTAACGCGTATTCTGGTGGTTTTAACGCCTCATTTGATTTTCTGAATGCAGTTCAGCGGAAGGGACTTATTGCGGTGCTGCTTCGTGTTTGCTTTACTCGAATTTTGTGTATCTGTTCGCTCCGAGTGCGGATCGGCTCCGATATTAAACGATTCGCCCCTCTTCGATCAAGAACGCCTAAGCACGAGCTCTGTATTGATACCGAAATCTGTTGCTACACTTATTCGGAAGTTACGCTTAGTCTTACCGGAAGTAGTTCAGTAGACTCGCAGGAAAATGCCACGCCAGTTAATGTTATGTACGCAACCCGTTACCCACCATCGTGTGATATAATGTGCAATAAATTTTCATAATCATAGTACAGCGTCACCCTGTAAAGGAAGATAATAAATTGAGGGGTCCCACGTCTTAAGGTACCTAAACGCCAAAATTAAAATTCGTTAGAAATCGCCTCCAAAGTTCAGCAATATTCTGGCAATATTATCTGTTATTAATTGAGCTAGAACGTTCATTTTTGGCTAAATTAGAGTTCTTTAAGTATGCTAATGAAGATGTTGATGAGTTTTTGGAATAGATTTTCATATTTTATATTTTATATATATATATTTTTTTAATTTTTTGATTTTCTTATTATGCCGAACTTTGGGTGAACTTTTGGCTGGCGATAGAGGTGAAAAAAGTAGTTCGCTTCATAAGGTTTTTAACCATACTTCTAGTGTCGTAAGGTCATTATAACCCAAACCACGCGATAGAGGAATGGTGAAAAATAGTGATATCCATCAAAAACACGTTTTCGCCTGTGGTGGCGCTTAGGTATCTTAAGACGCGCGACCCCTCAATATAGGTTATGGTTTGCTGATGTTATTACCTGAACACATTTTAAATGAATAATTCTCGGCGGAAAAATGTTAGTAATATTGTGCAGACTGTTATGACACAGTGTCCAAACACAACTTTGGCAGTCGTTCCTTCCTTGTATTTTCTTTTAGCTTGGAAATAAATTATTTTGTAGATAGTGTGAATATTTTTGTTTGGTGATCTATCATTAATGCTCCGTCGCAGTGGAAGAACTAATTCATAGAGATGCTGATTGATGCTTGATTGGGTAGGAGGTTCGAGTCTGCTTTGAAGTGGTAACGCTATACGGACTATTGTGGAGGAATGAAAGGAGGTAAAGGCAAGCCTCTACAAAGTGTGAGTCATCCATGCACAACCTCAACCCGAGATTATGATCGTCTTGGTGTGATGCGAGTGTGTCTGGCTTAATTTCGGAAGCATTCCTGAATCTCTGGCGAAGTGACGACATTTTACTGTGTTGAGCTCTCGCCTTCCTCGTATACAGGGTGTAACAAAAGTCCGTTCTCATAAGGAAATCTTTTCCGATATTTTAGTCAGCGACGAGCCATGTACTGGATTAATTGGTAAGTTGATTGTATTGTTTGTAATGTATAGCTAAAACTGTTTTCTCCTTCAATTCTGTTATATCTTATTTCCCAATGAGAACGGACTTTTCTTACACTATATATATATATATATTATATATATATACACCGTATATAATCCTTTTTATTTGCTTTCTATGTTCACCAAATAATCCCACTAGCTTCTGAATTATTTATAGTGGTTCACATACGGTATAAATATAGAGGTTCGGTTCATGATTCTCTCTCTCTCTCTCTCTCTCTCTCTCTCTCTCTCTCTCATATATATCACACACATTGAACCACTATAAATAATTCAGAAGTGTGTGGGATTATTTGGTGAACATGGAAAGTAAATAAAAAGGAAAGATCAGAAATATATATATATATATATATACACACGCTGAAAAGTTTGAGTGTTCCCTTTTTTCTTGTCATATAAATTATTAGCTTGAAAAAAGAATAGCATGGTTGGATTAGTGTAGGATTTATAACACGCGGTAGCCTGAGCATTTGCATAATGCTTTCTGATTCCCAAAGAATCGGCGCCCAACTATAGACATTCTCATATTAGTGCGAACAACTTTAGGCTTATTCAAATTCTACGTTCAACAGTTATGTATATTTTGGAGAGTTGGTGCAGGGCCTCCGAACGAACGTATTTCGTTTTGGACACTGTTTCATTATCGTTATTCCCTACTATGTTTGTTTCTCTCGTTTAGAATCATTTTAACTCGCACTGATTTATGGTTCATCTCTCGTTTTATTATTGTAAGAAACTGCCTGGAGGTCCACAACGACACCGAAAGTTCACTGAATTAACCAGTGAGATTAGAGCACAGTAGCCACCCTCCATAAAGAGGGGAGTAGCCAAGTGAAAACTGCAGTAAATCTGAATGTATCCAGGGGGGGGGGGGTGCAGTTCAAAGGACTCAGCAGCTGTTGAAGGGGAAAAGTAGTCTTATCTGGTGCTCAGCAAAGTCGAATTATTCAAAGACTTTATTTAGCCAGCTGCTTCGAAACTACCAGAAATCAATACGAATTTGCGGAAGGACCATGGAATTTGTAACACCACTGTTTGAACCGTGCATAAAAGAGTCTTTTGTAAGTGAAACGAATGGTTCCCTCTCTCTGAAAAGTTCTTGGATTCTCTTATTAGTTGAGACTTATGACTTCCTCTTGCCAAAAGATTTCATGAGTTTCTTCCTCTAATGATACTACGAAGCAACTCTTCAAGTGTCTCTTATAACAATCCAATGTTGCGATCCAAATTTTAAGTTTCCGATCCTGATCTAGTTCGGACTGATAAAATTTAGGATGCGGATGTGAATCTGGCGATCGAAACTATAACAGGTTTTAAGATGAGATGATTCAGTAGCAGACTAATTGATCAACAGTCATGAGATTTGTCCTTTCTGAAGAAAACAGAAATTTTAAGCCTTTTAAAGTTCTAAGGGCGTAACCCTAAGGTATACAATTTCTGAAAAGAAATATTCCTCTAAAAAATCAAATCTGCGACCCACTTACGTAATTTTTATACTTCCAGTGATAGCTCTAGTATAATGCTTCCAAGCGTCATGTTGATATCCCTTATTTAAATATTTACAGAAACTGATCATTTTCATTTATTTTTTCATATAATTTGAAGTTGTGAAAAGGTTCGCGGGTCATGAAGAGCTAGATTTTATGTATGATATAATGAAAGTCTAGAGGTAGATTTACAGTGTAAAAGAAATTGACCTTTCGGAAACTGGCACTTCCCCATTGAATTTTGTCATCCGAAGATTGTTTTCTGATTTTTTTCCTTCAGTACCCCATGAAACTAACCATATGGTTTAAACAGCAAAAATTTGTACACAAATGTTTTCTTTGTGTACAAAATTTCTCCCCTATAGAATAGTTTTCTTCGATTACTTCTCATTCAATCATTCCCATTCCCATCCAAGTAATTCCCATTCCCATCCGCGGTCTCAAATGAAAAATGCGCAAAGAGAAAAGTACATTTGAGAAGAAGGGTTTCTTCATTTCAGAAACAATGTGACTCCATTCCCATTCTCGCTGAAGGCGCCAAATGGGAATGGCTAATATTTCCTAATGAAACTTAATTTAGCCTAATCTAACTCAACCTAACATTAACCTAACCTAACTTGGACCGAAGTGGGAAAGCCGTGGATGAGAATGAGAATGGCGTGAATTAGGGATAGACCGATTTGAAAATGCCTGCTTTGAAATTTTCCCTCTCGGCTTTCCCATTCTTGGGTGCGGGATGAAATGGGAATGACATTGAGTAGGATGAAACCGTTTTCTTCCTATGACACAAACGCAAAAATAGATCTATGAGAAATAGATCGAATTTTTTTTTTTTTTTAAATTCAAATTAGGGATCACGTTTCCACAGCAACAGAGCAGCGTTGCTAGGTAAGAGAGAATCTATAAAGTTTTAATAAGAAAACTAAACACTTTTAAAACAACACTTTTTCTGTCTGCACTTTCAGAACGAAAATGGAATACTAAAATGGAAAGAATTCAGTTTTTATACCTCCCCAAATAAATTTGGAGGAACCATATTAGTTTGTACCTGTCGGGTGTCCATCACTCTTTCGTGTCCGCGCCATAACTTTTGAACCGCTTGACATTAAAGTGATGAAACTTCATACACTTGTATATCATCAAAAGACGATGTATCACGAGCAAGAATTAGGAACTTTCTTCAAAGACCGAGGTCATAGGTCAAATGCAGCTTTTCCCTGTGCGCGTCATAACTTTTGAACCGCTCAGCATAAATTGATAAAACTTCATACACATATGAATCATCACAAGATGATGTGTCGCCGACAAGAATCAGGTCCTTGCATCAAAGACCAAGGTCACAAATATAGGCGTGAGTACTGATGTTGTTCTGATATAATTCCATATATATATATATATATATATATGTATATATCGCATATTATTTATTATCCACTTAAATTGAAAGATAAAATAAAACCGGTTCAGTCACTGCTTTTATTGAAGAGAAGTTAGGTACTTATGTGTACAGTATTATATTTGAGTTTCATGGTAATAACATACGCAGTTTTTATTCGGTAAGACATTAAATGCGATTATAAGTTGATCTGAAGTTTCAAGTGGTTTTAACTCCTTAAATAACGGAGATGGAGGCATGAATTTTACCTCCATAGGAGAGGTTTTACCTAAAGAAAACCCGTCTTTGCTTGCGAAAACAAGTTAATAAGATTAGGCTATACAGAGCTCAATATTGAAACCAGGTGTTCAGATTTTTTATGGAACTTTCAGGAATAATAGATGAAACTTTGTACAGGGTGTGTGATCTGTTTTGAGCTTCATAATATTTTCGATGAATTCGGGGGACATTATAATTTTTATAAAAATTCGCCATAAATCATTTAATTTTTTTTTTTAAATAGCGAAAATCGCCAAATTTGTGCTGGTATGTTCAGTTTATCTTTAGCGTGTATGGTTTGTGACTTCTTTTTTCAGTGAAATGATCCCGGGTAGGAAAAGTTCTGATGTAAAATAAATATAAAAAAATTGTTAAAATTCCTTTTGCCTCTCATTAACTCTTGTTAAGTATGTGCTAATTGTTTTGGTTTCCGCTACGTTCTATATATTTATGGGCATCTTGCCTTCTCTTCATTCCCTGACGAAGTGTAGCTCTGAATACACGAAAGGCCTTGGAATCGTTTTTGTTTTTCCTTGTGGTTTGCAGCATATATATATATATATATATATATATATATATATAAAATGTGTGTGCGCGCACGTGCGCGCGCGCTCCCCATCTCATCCTCTGTATTATTCACACCTGAAGAATTGCAGAAGAATAGGCCATTTTTGTTGCTTCTTTATAAAAGAAGAGTTGATCGAAAACTTTCTTTACACCTTGAGTCTCTTTTATTGGGTCTTTTATCCTCTTTTGTTTCCCATTTCTCGTTGCTGAGAAACATTATTATTATTATTATAATATTAATAATAATAATAATAATTATTAGTAATTATTTTATTTGAATACTTTTGGAAAATTGAAATTACCAATTTATGTAAATTAGGTGTCTCTTTTTTTCTAATTTTTTCCACACACACACACACACACACACACACACACACACACACACACACACACACACACACACACACACACAAGTGACTTGTTAATTTGCTAATTCGATTTATTCAAACTAATAACCGAATCTACATAATGTTGTGTCACCGAGCCGAGAAATATGTCGCAAGTGGCCCGAACGGAGTTGAGAGTTTGCAGGTGTTTTCTGTGAAATGCGTAAATACTGAGGTACCAACTAATGTATCCTAACCTAACCTAATCAAGAATTCGGTCCTGTATGAACCTACTCTCAAATTTTGTAATTCGCTTTGTACTTGTATAATATATAATAATAATGACTAATAATAATAATGACGTATATTAATACTAAAATCTTTGAGCAGACAAATAGTTGTATATAAATTTATAAAAGCACCTCTCGCAATGCTTTATTCTTGCGTGAATACTTCGAAATTCTTTTCCAGTTTGAAAAAGAATGGGTTTGAAATGTTGTTTTCGCGTGGACAGAGTGCTTTGGTGCATGAGCCTGGCCTAGGTATGAGCTTTATATATATATATATATATATATATATATATATTGTAACCTCGTAGCAGTTCCGTGCGTTGATCTCTCTTCACATGCAGGTCAAGCTGGTGGCTCCACTTCTAGTCCTGGCTTGGTGGAGAAATAGGCTGACCATATTTCCTTGAGACAAAAAACGGGACATTGGGATGGCAAAAAAGGGACGGGGGTTATGTAATATTCTGTATTCATGAAAAAGTAAGTACATAAACCGGGACAAAATTGACATTTTTATTAAAACGACGGGACGGTCAGGAAATATAAAAAAAACGGTACTGTCCCGTTCAAAACGGTACGTATGGTCAGCCTATGGAGAAGCGAGTTATTCTCGCGATCTCCATCGCACATAGCCAGGCACACCTAGCTCATCCTGGTACTGTTCTGAGCCATGCATCTAGTCCTCTTTTAAAGAATTCTACGTTGACAGCAGTAGTGTTCCTGATCTCCTTCGGAAGCTATCATAGTTGAATATTCTTGGCCCCCTGACAACCAAGCTGTTTTCTTTTAGAAGTTGAAGGTGTTCCATGTCTGGCTTTTAGTTTGGAAACGTTACACATACACAGTCTACCACCTTTTCTATTTTCCACTGTTGTTTGGGTGGTTACTGGGTTTGGTGGTATTGAGCTGCGTTCTTCCGATTCTGATAATGATATACCTTGGAGTTTTACGACGTGCTGCCGTTCTCTGTGGAAGTTGTAGATTCATTTTCCCACTTTGCCTCTTATTCCCATATGTATCATTTTATGTACTACCATACCATGATCACATTTATCGAGCGCTTTAGCAAAATCCGTGTATATGACATCGTAGTTTTCATTGCTTTCAAGTACGTCTAGGATATTGTTTTTGTGCTCTATTAGTTGTGATAGACATGATCTTCCTGATCGGAATCCGTGCTGATTTTCGTTGAATCTTTCCAGTGTCTCCAAGAAATCAAAGATTTTCTCTCTAGCTATTCTTTCAAATATTTTTGTGGGATGGGACGTCGGTGACACTGATCTATAGTTCTTTGCTTGAGATCTATCCCTCTTTTATATATAGGGACAATGTTTACTTTTTTCAGGATGCTCGGTATTTCCCCCGTGTCCAGGGATCTTCTCCATATCCAGTATATGGGTGTAGCTATCTAAGTTTTACAGTTTTTAATCAGTAAGGCGTTCCACTTGTTTGGTCCTGCAGCTGAATGTGATTTCATTTGTACTATAATTTGCGCTATATCTTCTGGAGTAAAATAAAAATGTTATGCACCCTTCTTGTAATTTCTCTTCAAAGAATGCATCTGTCAGGCACCATTTTGTCTGTGGGGTACTGAAAACTGATTTGTAATGGGCCCTCAATGTTTCATATACAGTATTTGTTAAATCGTCGGTTAGTTCATTATTTATTTTAAGGGCTCGATATTGGCGCGCGTTCTTGTTTTTCTTTTTGCATAGTTATAGAAGTATTTTGGCTTTTCTTTTATTACTTCTACCGCATTTTCCTCTTCCCTCTCTGTATGGCCCTTAATTAGGGATTGCATTTCCCTCTCGATATTCTTCAGGTTTTCTTGTATTACTTCCCTGGTATTATTGTCTGTGCAATTAATTAATTTCTCAGCTACTCTTTCTTTTGCGGAATATTTTTCGCTTTTGCCTCTCGAAAAAATTCTTTCTTTTTGGTTGTGCTTTCGGAACATATTTTTCTAAACTTTCCAGCGTCTTTTCTTCCAAGGATGTTAGCATTTCTTCGGTTGTTTTATCTTCTAAAACTGTTTTCCACCCAATTTGGGCCATGTGGGATCTGATTTCTTCTCAATTTATAGTCTTTGAGTTTAGGTTGAAAATCTCGCATTTGCTTCTTTCTTCAGTCCGAGTATTTTCTTTTAAGGCTGTCACCATATTAGTTGGTATCTCGATTATGTCGTGGTCTGAGATAATAGTTGTGTTTATTTTTATGTCATCAGTGAAGTTGTTGTTGTTCGTGAATATCAGATCCAAGCTGCTATTTTTTCTGGCGTTATCTGTTATCTCTTGTGTTAACATCGTTTGTTAGAGCCATCAACATTTTTACTTGTTCCTGGTCTTCTCTTGTGCCTCCCCCTTCTCACCCCCTTCCCACCGTTTTGTATTTTACAAATGGGAAATTAAAATATTGGGGGCTGAAGAGTTTAAGGACTTTATTAGGTTTCTGATATGAGCAATAGCATCCGAGAATTTTGCAGGTGGAGTGTTCGGAGGTCTGTAGACGAGTGTAAGTACATGGTTAGTTTTTCTAATTTACTGCTAAAAGTTCTCGAAGCTGTTTGATTTGAATATACAGTATAGGCTGTATAGTACAGCCACCTTTACGTCTTGCTGTTCTATCAGCTCGTAGTAAGTTGTACGTATTTCTTCCTTATCTATGCGCTATGCAGTATTCGTAGTTTTCAGTCTCCTTGGCAGTTTTTAAGATGTGTTTTTGTGAGGCATTCGATGTTAGCTCTTGTTTCATCCATAAGTGCTTTCAGGTATGAAACTTTGTGTAGCGAGTGGTTCGGTTTTAGTCCTTGAATATTAGTCAGGACAATATTATATTCTTAGTTTTGCGTTGCCCCTTGTGCATTCCAAATTCATTATCCTTCAGTGTCGTGTGTTTTGTAGCTGCATGATCCACCGAGAAAGAGCCATTTCCGCTTACTTGTTCTGGTCGCTTCTTGCCAGGAAACGGTTCGGCTCGGGGGTTCGCAATTGCGTCGATTGCATGTCCTGTATGAGGCTTAGTAGCCGTATTGTGTCTGCGATGTTGAAAAAATTTGGTTTGCAATTTGTATACAGAGGTTTCTTTTTATTTTTCCTATTGCCCTTTGAGTTTGTTGGGTGGTGATGGTAGTAGCATCTTTTTCCGTATTTGCAGGTTCCATGTCTTGCATAATTCTTGCAAATGGCTGGGTATTAGGATTTGCAGATGTCACCGAATTTACAGTGACCATTATTATAATGGAATTCGCGCATAGTGGGATGCTCATATAAACACTAGCTTCCTTTATATCTGCAGTTGCCTCTTACATAGTACCTGCATACAGTTCCTTCCCCATTTTTACTCATTTGTTTTTGATGATTGTTTCAGCCCCTTATTTGAAGATAACTTCAGTTTATTTTAATTTTTGTGCCTCTGTTACATTCAT
Organism: Bathynomus jamesi; assembly: GCA_023014485.1. Classification (NCBI taxonomy): domain Eukaryota; kingdom Metazoa; phylum Arthropoda; class Malacostraca; order Isopoda; family Cirolanidae; genus Bathynomus; species Bathynomus jamesi. Next base: position 207,941 of record JAJOZX010004912.1, read on the forward strand.
ATTATATTCTTTGTGTTTCGTTATTCTTTTTACTTCTACTTCACTTTTCTTCGTCTCCTGTTTTTTTTCTGCTCGTCATTTACATTTCTTCTTTGGCTTTTTCCTCAGTCTCTCTCTGCTTTATAAATCGTGAGTTTACTTTAGTCATACATCTGTCGCAAAAGTATTTCACTCCATTCAGGTGTTGGCACTTGTTACGAGAGAGATATCTTCGTCTTTCCATTTTAGACAGTTGAAGTCGAAAAGGAATTGGAAGAAGTCGCATCTAATTGCCTTAGAATCATCTGTTGTATTGTTGTAGAAATTTATCAGCCATTTCCGTGTTACTTATAGAAAGTAAAAATTGGTGAGCGAAATATTGACTCGAAAGGATAGCATGAAGAGTGAAGGATTTTGACTCAAATTGAGTGAGGGAAAGTTTCCTCCATTACTCTCGGGGGATAGAGGATGTGGCGCGTTGTATTGTATATTCTCACTGATTGGCGCCTGGGACTGTGGCCGCTGGGGGGTAGTCGTAGGAATTGTTTTAACTAACTAGGCAGCTAATTTCCTTCAAATGAAACACTCGAAAAACGCTTTATAGATTAATTCGCTTTTTTTAATTTTTTTTATGACATACATATGACATATGACATGCGCCTCGGTGGTGAAATGGTTAGTGTCGCTGAGTACGAATCCATCGGCCCCGGGTTCGAGACCCGGTGACGGCAGCCGGCGCGCAGCAAAACCCAACTGTTCATCCTTTCACACAATAATGAAAGTGGTTGGTAGATAAATGGGTACTCTAGGTGGCCTAGTGGTTAAGACGCTGGTTAAGTGCACTGTGTGCACTAGATATTCACTCAGATACTGACACTGCTCAAAATTTATTAACTGCGGGATTTTCATTATAATTAGGGGCCGACCGATAGTATTCCAAAAGTATCGGCCGATACCGATATCTGTCCAAAATATCAAAATAGGAGTCAAAGAATGTAATTCGACACATGTACTGTAATTCAAAACATATATTTGAAGAAATGGAATTCACAAAATATAAGTCATGTAATGGAAACAATATGTAATTAAAAAATTGTAATTCAAAAAGTGTAACTCAATATAACAATTCACTCAATAATCAAAACTGAGGAACTTCAGATTTTTGGAGAGGATGATTTGTTCCTCAGCGTTGATTGGGGTGATGTTGGCTCGTTTCGCGTTGATAACATCTCCAGCCGTTGAGAAAAGCCGTTCAAAGTCAATTGATCCAGAAGGGCAGCTCATGCACTTCTCAGCAACTTTGGCAATCTTCGGGAAATCAGCAGAATGTTCTCGCCAAAAAATGAATGGATCCCTATCCCCAGCGATCCGAGGTTGCGACCAATAGGCGTCCAGGGCTGCTTCCACTCGGTCGTCTGGGACAGTGAACCTCGTGTCCGTATCCCTCGTTTGGGGTTCTTCAACTAGAATAGGACGAACGTGATCGTCGAGATCGCTACCTTCTGAATCGGAAAGGTTTTCCCAAAGAGCGATTTTCTTGGACGGAGAAACCGGACCACTTCGGCGGCGTTTCACGGCAACTGCGCCTCCAATATCAGTTGTTAATAAATTAAAAAAAAATTATTACACACTGTTGAACTGATTCACAACTTGCGAACTGAGGAAATGACGCCGCGACGATGGTTACGGGCTCGCTTTATATAGAGCGGTAATAATGGATCATGGAAATTTCTAGCAACGTCGGGATAAATCGCGAACACACACACGTAACTTCTCGAGCAGCCGGGAAGTTTCTATTTGGAAAACGCTCGGTTTTTTTTTATTCTTAGAAACAAAAAACTATCGGTATCGGTAGCTACTAACCATCGGTATCGATACCGATACAACCACCGGTCGATGCCTAATTATAATACCACTTTTATTCAAACTTCAATTGAAACACGTGTTACCGTCACACTGGGCAGAAAGACTATATATATATATATGTGTGTGTGTGTATCATGAGATACAGATTTTAACTTTTGTGCAGACCTTTTTCAAAAGTGGTAGTCAGTATTATATTGTATTTGAGGAGAATAAAAGCGATAATGGTATTGGAGTGGAAAGTGCAAAAATGTTTTGAAATACTTACCATTACATTAATAACATCATCAACGACTAATGTAGTAAGCAGAAAATTTGTAAATATTTTCATATTAAAATGGAGTAGGTAATAATAAAGTGATTTCTTCACTGTCGTATTTAAATAATTGCGTCATTTGAAAATGTAAAAAGTCTTTCCTATTTTTTGTGTACACAAACAACCCACTGTGGCTTTACGAAGGTTAAGTGAAATTTTGGGCTTCATATCCCCAAACCTATCGGATCGACAAGACTGTAACATCGACACTCTAAAAGACTAACCTAACCTAGCGTAACTTGACCCATGTTAGACTAACCTATACTTGTCGATAGAATGCCGAGTTGATCAGTTGTGGTAATCCCCAAAGTTTGAGGTCTATGGATGTTGAGTCTGTGGGAGGGTCTTTTCTCGTACATATGGTCTTTTTGGGGTTTTGACGTGACATTATTAAGTTACATTTGGAGAACATGAAGCCACTCGGGCCTATCGAGGGTATCCAAGTCATACAGTAAATGATTTGAATCTCTATTTTATAATCAGGTTTAGCAAAATATCAATTTCAAATCTGCAAATTAACATAAAACATAAAATTAACATAAAACTTTACCAAAGTAGGCTACACGAGTTGAGCTAAAATATACATTTACACAATTTGCAAACTGTCTTTCATTCATGAAAGCGTCTATTATGAGAGTTAAGGCGGGTAAATTGGATAAGTTTTGGTGTTTTGTTAGGTGAAATCTCGTTCGAATAAATTAGGTTTAATTTAAATCTTTTGCGATGTGGGTTCTGGTAAGACTCCGCAAACCACGAACATTGTCATGTACAGACTGTTGACAAAAGTAAATGGACACCACGATGATTGTCCTAAAGAATAAATGGCAAAGCTCATCATTGGAATGCCAGAACGTGTGTCACCTTTACGTAATACAAAGGAGAAAGCACCACGATTCTAAATATATTGATTCAGTAAATCGGTTATTATTTATTGACTTTTATTTTCAAACAAAAAACTTATGGAAAAACCAAAGGTGTCTATTTACTTTTGTGAACCGTCTATGTGTGCATTTTAGTGTATGTATGAATGAATGTAAGCGCACTCTTAAAGCAACTGGACCGAACTTAAACAAAATAGCATGGAAACTATGCATCAGGAAGGTCCGTTTAATTCTCATGTAACTTCCATCAGTTTTAGTACATGCGTGCTTTACATTGAAAACTGAGCCCGCGCAGTCTTCAGTCCTCGCTGAATTTTATAATAATTAACACCAAATGTGTAGCATTATTATTTGAGCTTCGTGGACGATATTTCTTCAACAGCGTTAATTTCCTAAGTCGATTGGCGCAGGTTTGAAATGGTTGTACACTGTACAGTTTATAATGCAGCTATTTGAAATAACATTTAAATTCACTGGAGTTTATTTTAAAATTTGTGTCGTCAGTTTAATTTGAAGTATTTTCATGATCCAAATTCATTTTCACGTTTTCCTAAACTTACCTTTCGTTGGATAGAGACTATGCAATTTGCTCCTATGCAAACTTCCATTAAAAAAAAAAATAAAATAAAATATAAATAAATAAATAAATAAATGAATGGAGTTGTTTTTAAGAATGTGGGTTTGGTGTGTGGTTTAGGTGTGGGTAAGAGGTTGCGTGAGCGCAAGTTCTTAAGTTTTCCTCCGACACTAAAAATTTAGTTACGTAATTCTTACATACGGAGGGCTTAATCTTTTCGCATTCCCCTTTAAAGAATTTTTATGTACATTCGTGTAAACATTTTTTGCAAACTGCGTGTGTACATATTGGAGAATTCTGGAGAACTGCCAAATGGGACTTTGTCATAATACAGAAAAAAAAAATCCATAACTATCACGTATCTAGCTCTGTTTTAACGCAACGCACCCCCCAACCTATCCTAGAAGCGAGTCCTTGTGATTCACGTGTCGCTGACTTTTTATTGATATGAACGTCAGAAAAAGCAATTACCACTACAATAGAAATGAGAGATAATTAAAATCACGTGATCACGACTCGGAATGATCAAGAAAATTTAGTAATAACTTGCTCTCCATTTATGAAATTTACCTTACCTTATGTACGATATACAAGACGCAGGTAATTGTATAGACATTTATTTAGTATTGAACTTTATTTCTTTCCTGCTTATAAGGTATTAAAGGAAAACACACACACACACAAATAAAAAATAAATAAATAAATAAATAAAAAAAATCACTGCATTTCTAGTTTAATACATAACTTAGATCATGACTTAGCAACAAACGGCCCGCGAAAAGCTTTCATCCTGCTCAACACTAACTGATGATTATTTGCATCAGGCTATAAGGATAGTTGTAACTAACATGAATGTTGACATTAACACACTTGCGAACGAGCTGCAACCACAAAGTCACTACTGACTAGCGAAAATCAAGCTGCCTTAAATGGTTAGTATTGTATCTAAGTCTATCTGGTATTTTTGTGAACTTACCCCTCACGTGCAGATAGAATAAACAAAAATATGATAATGATAATGATAAACTTTGTTGGCAGGATATATATCGTACTGCCGTATAAATGTGTGTCATATGTTTTGTGGTAAATTTGTTGAAAAAAAAAAGTTTTATTTCATACAGGCCTGTCCACCTGAGAGATCAGCATCTTTCTAATTTATAAACTCCCGCCCGATATATGTTCAATTCATAATCCAGCCCGCTACTAGAACAAGTTTGCCAACCACTGACTTAGATCATTGAATACCTGACACATTACAAGTAAATCGCAACAAATTACTAAGGAGGTCAGTATTCACCCTAGTATCGTTTTACATCTCGATGGCGTCGACCCCGTCCCCTTTCCGCAGGGGTTTGATTTGGATCAGGACTTTGTAGTAGAAATTTCAGTAAGTTGGACCCTTCCATTGTGCTCCGGCTTCTCCAAGTAAACTTTATTGAGTATTGCAGTATGTTTTTGGTTGTTGTCTTGTTTGAAGATGAATCGCATCTCAATTAAACAAACCGCTCGACGGTGCACGCTGATCCAAAATTCTGGTAATGCGACTCGTTCATATTCCAATCGATTTTTAAGACATCACCCACTTCATCTGAACTGCAGCAGCAGCAGCAGCCCCGTACCACAACATAACCATCGCTGTGTTTCACAGTTTATACTGATACAGTTAGAATAAAAGTTTTCAAGGCTACATCATGTCTCACGAGTCTTTATCTTTCATTTCCAAAATGTTCAGTCTTCTCATCACTCCATAGAACATCCTTCCAATTTTTATGTTCCTTTACAAACTCTTTCCTCTTTTCTTGTTCACACCTCAAAAATACGGCTTTCTGAGAGCAACTTCTCCATGCGGCTTCCATCTTTTAATCTTATTTAATACAATGAATTTACTAACAGCATTTCTTTAAATAATACGATCGTGTTCTGGCAGTAGTTATTCAGGCCGAATTTCTCTGCTACGAGTAGTCAAACTGTTGTAGCAGTAACTTGCAGCCACTGTGTAAGGTTCTTGAATTGTCCTCTTTGAGTAATGCGAACTCCATTACAGTTTCTCTATGGCTATTGCCCTCTTTATGGAGAATGAGTATTTAAACTCTTATTTCACGTGTTAATTTTCTGTTCACTTCGTGGTGTAGAAAATTACTGGGTATCTTTTCTAGTATATCTGCAACGGATAAGAGAACCATAAATCACGTGGTGTCATTATCTCTTAGCACATCTGGCCTCGTATAAATATTGAAAGAAGAAATAGTAGTAATAAATTCTATGTAAAGGATTCCTCGACTAACCTGCTCCGCACCATACCAGTTTAATGCAGATATGATTAGTTCCGTGGGGCCTAAAACGGTTTCGTTCAAAAGGTCAGTGTGTAAAGTACCTTAAACGCAATTGGTTCATTTTATCTATTTCACTTGTATAAGTTTCTTTGCCTGAGAAAAGGCGTCGACTCAGACTTATGATTGGTAATAAATATATATATATATATATATATATATAATATATATATATATATATATATATATATATACATTTCAACTGCAAAGAACACACAGTATAAATATATATATATATATATAATATAGAAAATGAAAATGAAAAAGTTTATTGGCAGACTACAGTATAGTCCATATGACAAATATTATTAATACAATGATAGTTCATATACTAAGGATAGAAATATATACAATTGATTAGAAATAATACTGTAATGTCGAAGTTAGTGGAGCTACAGACAGACGTTTTCGTACCAAGAATCCATAGCTTAGCCTTAGAGGATAAATGGCAGGACTCATGGATAGCTTGGATGATCGGGTTGGTTGATTTTTTAATTCTTTGCATTAGACTGTATTGAGCACGTCTTATTACCTCCGAGAAGTTCGGGACATTACGGGTAGCAAACATTTGCGAAGCTGAGCATCTCGGGGGTAATTTATGTAAGAGTCTAAAAGACCTGTTGTACAGCAAATTTAGGGTTCTGCCAGAACATTTTTTATAATTCACCCAGAGTTGCTGTCCGTATACGTATATTACTGCAGAAAGTACGAAAGAGTGTGTCTTCAGCTTCACTTGTACAGACTCGAAAGTTCCTTATGGTCATATTCGCTTTAGCACACAGGCTTCGAGATTGTTTTCTTATATCCGAGTCATCACTCAAGGAGCTGGTAATAGTTTGACCCAAATACTTAAACTCTTGTACTTCCTCAATTACCTCACCATTCATTTTAAACCTTATATCAGCTGGCTCATTACAGCTTTTAGGATGAAATTGCATAACCTTAGTTTTTGTAACATTAAAAAGAATATCATGTTTCTGCGAATACTCTTCGCAGACTTTTAGTTGCCGATCCAGACCTTTAACAGAAGGACTTATTAACACCATATCATCAGCATAAACTAAGTTATTTATCCTTGTGTTATCTATACAACATCCCACTGTTGCCTTGTTAAGTGAAGCAATTAATCCGTCAATATACACATTAAACAGCATAGGGGAGAGCAAGGAGCCTTGTCTCACCCTGCAAGAGGAGCCAAAACACTCGGATAGTACATTGCCCCACCTAACAGTGAAAGATTGGTGGGAATACCAAAATTTCAATAAATTTAATATGTACATGGGAACCTTCCTGTTTTCTAGTTTTGCAAATATTTTGCAAATAAAATATTATATATTATATGTATATATTATATACATATGTATATATTATATGTATATTATATGTATATATTATATGTATATATTATATGTATATATTATATGTATATATTATATGTATATATTATTACATATGTATATATTATATGTATATATTATATGTACATATTATATGTATATATTATGTATATATATATGTATATATATATATTATGTATATGTATATTATGTATATATGTGTATGTATGTATATTATATATTTTATATATATATGTATATATATACCAATGAACTTCAGTATTTTGAAAAAGGTCAATTAAGTTGAAGTAGGTCCATTTTATTGAAGTTCATCTACTGTAGTTTTTCTCATGCAGTTTGTAGTGATGCATATTATAGTGTGTGTGTGTGAGAGAGAAACTTTGGATGTGTGATAAGGGCGGGTATTCTCTCACAGGTGGCTTTTTCGGGTCATTGGTGATCGGTAGAGCTGTTCGGTAGGGGAAACCCACGGCCAGCGGCAAACCACCTTTTGGACGGGGAATGACAAAGGGTTTGAATTGCTGTCTTTGCAGAGTTTGGGGAATATTAATTGCTTCTGGACAAAAAGTTTCATTTTATTAAAATGGAAGGAATTACTTCTACAACGAATTGTCAAACAGCAAGCAAATTATTCGTAATACCCATCACGAGGATATTAATGGCTTAAACCTTCAGTATTAAATCGAAAGACTATTGTAAGCGCCGATGACGGGATAGACCCAACTCTAAATCGTAGCCGCTGATTTCAAAAACGAGAATGGGGTCGAGCGACTGACCCAGAGGGCAACGCGGGTAAACGACCCACATGAACGACCGGCAATCCTGGTCTTACCCATTTTCCTTAACGTGATGCGACCATTCTTGAGAAAGGAAAAGGCATTATGAAACACCAACTCCCAACTTGAACCTCAAGACCAGATTCTCACTAAGAACCTGAAGGAGTAATCCCTTCTGTCAATCATTTCGTGTAATTTCATCTCCATTAATTATTTATTATTTATAAACAAATCGTTTGACACAATAATAACATTATGTAAGTCTGAAACATTGATCAATTTACTTTACTCTCGTGTGATTTCAGTCCTTGAATAATTTATTAGCATTAACTTGTATAAACCTGCTTTCAACAAAAATATTTTGCGAGCAATTACGAAACAATTAGTGTCACTCAAGTATTGTAAAAAATTACAATTAAGTTCTCCCCTTATAATATTAACTGGCACAAACTACGCTCACTGTTGCGCGAAACGCTCTTGATTATTCGTGTGGAACAATCGGTTGGATGCAAAGTGAGCCGCAGTCATCAGTAATTTAAATTGCAGGCAACCACTCTTTACCCGCAGATTTTAGGTTTTTGTCGAGTCAAACTTCTCTTTTTGCAGCATACATACAACTACAAATTCCAACGAAACATTTTACCTGTAAGTTACAACCAACGGCTAAGAACTATTTGCTTATCTTTGCTTAGCAGTTTCAAACATAAGGCAAATGCTGCACGTAACAGCCAAGAAGCATTGCACTGGTTAACGAACGTTATATTTGCTGTATTTTTTCAGGGGGAGTTTGAGTTGTTTAACCTCCTTTGCAACATTTAAAGTCGTGTGATAGAGGGGACCTACAGCTTTAGGTGTGATCCGAACTGCGGGTCGCTACATCATCTGGACGCAGAGGACAGTCTCCCATCCAGTTACTATCCAGACCCAACGTCGCTTAATTTCGCTAATCTAGTAGGAAGCAGTGTTACGATATGGCCACGATGTAGCCCATATTTGCCGCAAAGTAACTCGGTTTTGCATCGCTAAAACTTTAAATGGCAGAAAAGGAGCGATCATGTTCAGCCTAGTTGGTTGGTTGTTCCACTTTACGTTCTTTGTCCACCAGCGCGCGCTGAGACGGGCGGTAACTCCGCCAACTGGAAAAATAAATTGGAGAACCGAGTCAAGCCAAAATTGTAAAACGGGCTCGTCACTGCCTCTCCCCATTTCTCAGACTGGCTTGGTATAGTTCTTGGCTGGTTTTTTTGTAGCTAATGATGATAGTTTTGAATTAACTTACACAATATATATATATATATATATATATATATACCGGGTGCGGCAAAAGTAACGCCCTTTTAATAATTGTATCTTTATAGTTTTATACAGTATAATTTTTTAGTTTTATATTGTATCATTTTGTTATTTTTTAGTTTTTACTGAGAAAGTACTTATTATTTCTTAAAATGCTGTATTTTTCTTAAAAACCTTATTATTTCTCTTAAAATGCTGTAATTGATTTATTTCCTTCAATAAAAGAGAATAAACTAAAAAGGGCGTTATTTTTGCCGCACCCGTTATATATATATATATATATGTGTGTGTGTTTATAAATGGTTACTATGTGACTTGTAATTCTGAAGGAAGTTTATATAAAATCTAAAGTTTAATCGAAGTTTGTGTTGTTCATCTGTCGGATTTCAGCTTTGAACGACAGTAAAATTTCTCGATAATGAAAGACTTCAATATTTTAAATATTTACACGAATTTGACCCAAAAATTATTTCAGGTTCTTAAAATTCATATTTGAATTTTTAAAGCTAATTATTGCCCCCAAATTCAAACTCTCTTTCTCTCTCTCTCTCTCAATGTCGTATCGTAACTTCCATTACTATTGCACCAAATCATAATACAGTATATAAATAACTGCATTCACTGCGCGCATACGCACTAGCTAGTTACCTAGACATATGTCGCAGCCAATGTCGTAATCCCCCCCCCCTTCCCGTTGATCAGCGGGAAGGAAGGTTGCGAAGGAGGAGGTTAAACAATTTCAATCATTATTATTATATTTGGTTCCAAAGTTTGGGATAACTGAACAAAATCTGTAATTAAAAATTTGACAGTATTTTAGGGAACGTTATATATATATATATATATATATATATATATATATATATATATATATAAGTTTAAAGGGATATTTTCTCCAAATTATCAGTGTTTTCAACCTATGGGTTATGACTGACCGTCTTCAAGTATTATTTAATTATAACTTTATTAAACTTTAAAAGGAAAAAATGTGGGATCTAAAGATAAGTAGTTGAAAACATTACTTAAGTTATCATTTTAATGGCGCAGTTTTTATATTAATAAATAATAAACGCAACAACGTTAAATATATATATATATATATATATATATATATATATAAGCTAATTAGATAGATATGTTTCAAATAGTTATTAAAATTTTAAGTAGATGTTTTCTTAACGTGTTTTAACTCTGAGAAGTTGAAGATAATAAATGTCTTATTCGCGAAAGAGTTAAAAAAAAAAGTGGTAATTATTCAGAGCAGAGCTTGAAGGCACGCCGCTCGAAGGATCACCCTCCTCATAATGGGAAAAGGCAAAAGGTCTCGCACAAAACGACCAAGCGAGAATGTGCAATCCAGAGTCGGCGACTGCGCAATTCTCCGCTCTGTTCGTTTGTGCGTTCGCCACCTAAAAAAAATGGGCCACCTCCCATCGAATTTTGTCATCATTAGCAACCAATTTTTAATATGTCTTCTCTTAGCTTTTAGCGTTAGTAAATTTTAGTTGTTTTAGTGCTCTGACAGACGAAGGGAATGCTTTGCTCCGTTTCCTTCATGGGCGTTAAATTGGAGGTGTGCGGATGAAACTTCCTCGCATTGTCGTACCGTCCGACAACTTCCTCGGCTTAGCGGCACCGCTTTGCTCAGCATTGAAGTCTTTCATTGTCAGAGAGTCGCAGCTACTGTAAACATCGGGACTCCTCTAGTGAAAGGTGTACAAAAAAAATACATGTTAATATCTGAAGTTATTTTTTATTCATTAATTTCTAGTTTGTGCCTACTAATTTTAGTTTAAGAGTTTTATAAATAATTTTGTTATAAGTTTGTGCTATTAGTCGTACGTGTTAGTCAACTTAAGAAGTAACCTACCGCAATTCGGAGCATCACTAATTACACTTATTTTAATGAAAATACAGAATATGAAAAGCTAAAAACTGTTAGCCTTCAGTCTGTATAGTGAAAAACAACCAGTAAAGTCCGCAGACTTTATTAGGTTTGTGCGAGTCTGTAGCGAGCAGCAGGTGAATTTAATCAATACTTAAGCATTGGCTGTGTCCGCTCCAATAAAGCAAATAGTTGAAAGGGTTTGTGAGTGAGGGGTTTCAATCGGTATTTATTATGACAGTGCTTCGAATCCCCAACTCGCCATTTGCACTCTTAGACTAATGGATAGGCAAACTTTGGATAACGGGTGACATGAATGAGGTAATTATTGCATGCTCACTTCACGCTTCCTTCAGCACGGTAACACCTTTAGCTCTTATCTGTTCAAACTATCCATTAATTAGTTAAGACCTCTTCTCATTTCTACCAGTCATTCACTAATTGAACTTTAAACATAGTTTCAAAACGCTCTTTACATAACAATGCAGCTTTACAATTTCATAATATACATCTGACAGTATTGTTTATATATATATATATAAAATATATATGCGCGCGCGCGCGTGTGCGTGTGCGCGGGCGCTAAAGAAAGAAAGAATGGAGCATAGAATATGAATGAAGAAAACCATGACTTGATTATCCAAAAGCGGCGCCACCATTTAATTTGATCTTTTTATGTTTGAATCCAAACATTTGTTGGTGTTAAATTGCATTTTAAAAGCTGCATACTTCAAAATTAATATGAAACATTGATCACAAATGTGTTATGAAATCTACTGCAACCTTTGTTAAAAAAAAACTATATATATATATATATTACGTGTTTGGTAATTAAAATTTTATTTGTTAGTAAATAAGAACTCTATAAACAGTGAAAATTATATATTGTAGAATGTCACTGGTAAGTATTAGCTGCAGTTATTAGAACAAGCAAGGCACTTCTCACATCACTGTATGTATAGTAATTTTAAAATGTGTGTGTGTGTGAGCGAGCTTGTTGAAGAGAGAGAGGGGGGGGGGCGCTTTTTAAAGTTATTACTTGGTGATCTAGAATCCGCTTTGGGGCTATATAAATACTTGGGAGTCTCCTAACGAGAGAGGATTAGAACCTTCAAATTGGGTCAAAGTTAGCAAACATTGAAGTTTCACGGCTTTGTAAGAGCTCACATTAGTCATTTAAAACGTGGAATGGAGATCCGCTCTGTTTCCAAACCTTAAATATCATTCGACAAAGCTGTGAAAATCCATAACGAAGTCTCTCCAAAACAAATTAATTACTTTGATTTCAATCGAAATGAGTTCGGTAAATCTGTTTCAAGCATTGCAGAGCAAATAACATCATTTCTGATCACTCGTTAATTAATATTACGTTGTTGAAAAGATACTTTATCGGCAAAGACAGCTTCATAAAGACGTTTTTTTAACGTAAAATACAGTAGCAGCACGATACTCAACAAATACAAAACGGCGAAACGTTGGAAGAAAAATTTCTAATAAATTGCTTCATTAATAAAACTGATAAGTTGACTTTAAGCTCTTACTGAAATTAATTTTATACTATGAATGAATTTACTATGAACGTAATATTCTTAAAGAGTATTTAAGTGTTTAAATGTAATTAATTTTATAGGTTAAAAAATATGGGCGTAAAAACTTTAATATATTTATATATATTGTACATATTATGCTCTTGTTCCTTTCCGCCCAACTTCGGATTGTTCAGAACTCCAATTATAGATTAGTATGTTGGAGTCGCGCCCAAGTTACCAAGGGAAACACTGGGTGCGTGCGGGGGTTGTGATTTGGGGTTACAAAGGGGTGGGTGCGTTGGGGAGAGCCTTTGTCAGTACAGTACATAATTATTATAACCTGTACTTATAAATTGGTAACTCGTAAAAGAAAAGGTTTTAACTTTGGGTGTGTTTGTCCATAGCTACCTCGCGGAACCACGACAATCTTTAGGACACACACACACATCATGACACGAAAGTGCGTGTAGCGATATTAACAATGTCGTCATAGTTTCAGGCTAGTTTTTTATAGAAAATCATTAAATATCATGAAAAAAGAGGGATATCATGTAGGTTAGGTTACCGTATTTAGATAAAGTTAAATGTTACCATCCAGAACTGAAAATGAGAAAATGTTGCGGCTCTATAAAGTACCCAAACGTGTGTGGAGAGAGAGAGAGAGAGAGAGAGAGAGAGAGAGAGAGAGAGAGAGAGAGAGAGAGAGAGAGAACTTTTGTACACGCAATAAATTTTACTTCTATAGTATTACTGCACTGTAAAGGTTTTATTAGTTTGGTGTTTTGAACCCGTGATTTTATCGTTTGTTGGAACCAAAAAAAAAATGAAAAATGTGTATTTGAAAGATTCTGACAATTTGCGAATAACATTTGTAACCGATTTGAAATTTAGGGTTTCTTATTACACCTTAGTTGTATTTTATCATAGAAACCGCATTCTCATACTCAGTGTATGGAAATATAATAGCTTGATATTGTATTATTTATCATTATTATTATTGAATTATAAAGATATTATTGTTTATCTTTATTGGCAGGATAGACATTCCATAAGAAATTATTATCATTATTATTATTATTATTATTATTATTATTATTATTATTATTATTATTATTATTATTATTATTTTATTATTATTATTAGTAGTCTGCCATTTCTTCGTTTTATTACTTACAATTAACAATTTTAATGGAATAATTTCGTAGTTTACCTAATTTAAAAATGTTGTGTTGTGTATATGTTACGGCCTTTTTGCGAAAGGATTAAGTCGTGATATTTTCGTGAAACAACATAAATATCACGACCTACCTAACCAATCGTCAAGGGCGAACAGTTGACCTAACCGGGCATTCATTTAACCTAAATCGGCCTGTTTTTTCAAAAAAGCAGATTTTTCAAAAAGGCCGTAACATATACACTATGAATGCACGCTAATTAGTTAGGGAATAAAAGCCACAATGTAGCAGTAATGAACTGTGGGTTTTATTTCCATCTGTTACTACGCGTCCTTTTTGTACATAAATTAATATTACCATACTAATAAATAATTTAGGATGAAGGAGGAATGTTCTTACAGTAGAAAATTTTATACATATACATATACATACATACATATATTATATATATATATATATATATATATATATATATATATATATATATATGTAATGATACTCTATGTTAAAAGATGTTTAATTCTTCATATTTCCACTTAAACTATGAATGCATCGATGATTGAATATTGCTCAATCAAAGAACAAGATCCTTACAATTTATGGTTAATTGCAAAATTTTGTTTAAATTAATTTTATTTATGATGATAGTACATAATTGTAGACTCGAAACCTTAGCATATTTCAACAGATGACGCGTACCAACATCCAACATTTTTACGTTTGGAAATGTGCATTTGGAGAAATTTTCTTTTGCGTGTAAACTCGAATTGCGCAGTAAATTCATCTCGTACAACCTACGTTCGTATACGAGTACAACTCCGGACTGGAAAAATAGAGTACTGCCTCAGAGGCGCTCATGACATTAATAATACCTTTGTTATACACCTTTATGAGGAATATCGCGTATCTGTGACGTCATTCTGATAAAAAAAAAACTTACTTTTGAAAAAGAAGAATGTAGCAAAACCGTATTAAATAATGAAAAGTTAATGCATACCGATTAATTATCGACATAGCAAAATATTAGAATATCTTGTCAGGTGCTACAAAAAAAAAATAGAATAAAGACTTTATAACTCTGCGTCTTGGTATTTAGTTCGTCCACCATTAGCCCTGATTACGGCCTCCAATCGACGTGGCATAGAGTCGATAAGCCTCTTGCATTCTTCTCTAGTTATCGATTGCCAGGTTGTTATCAAACACCTCTTCGATTCATTAAATGTTCCTGGTTTACACATTTGGACCTTCTACTTAGCAATATTCCAAACAGATTTTTGTCGGATTAAGATTGGGAGAATTAGCTGGCCATGGTAGTAGTTCAATTTCACGAGCATCAAACCACACGGATGTTGCACGAGCCGCATGATCTGAAGCCAGGCTATATTGAAAAATAAGTGGTTCGTCTCCATACAGCTGTTGTGCAGACTCCAGCATGAAGTATTCTAAGGTTTCTTGATAAACGTGATTATTGACAGTTCTATTTAGAAATGCAAATGACACCCACACCATTTACATTCATGCAATCCCTGACTAACACACTTGCCGTAAATTTGACCGATCGCTTCAGGCAGTTTTCATGATATACTTCAGACTCGCGGACCACTGTCATCAAATGACACAAAATTTTGATTCGGATAAAAAATAACTTTTTGCCACTTGTTTGAAGTCCATACAACTCTTTCTTTGCACCAGGATAGTTCTCTTTTTCTTTGCATTTAACATCGGCTTAATTTTCAGTTTTCGTGACCGAAATCTCATTTCATAAAGGCGACGAGTGTGTTAGTGTGGGTTTGCATGAATGCAAATGGTGGGGGGTCACTTGCATTTGTAAATAGAACTGTCAATAGTCACGTTTATCAAGAGACCTTAGAATACTTCATGCTGGAGTCTGCACAACAGCTGTATGGAGACGAACCATTTATTTTTCAACATAGCCTGGCTTCAGATCATGCGGCTCGTGCAACATCTGCATGGTTTGATGCTCGTGAAATTGAACTACTACCATGGCCAGCTAATTCTCCCAATCTTAATCCGACAAAATTTGTTTTGGAATATTGTTAAGTAGAAGGTCCAAATGTGTAAACCAGGAACACTTAATGAACCGAAGAGGTGTTTGATAACAACCTGGCAATCGATAACTAGAGAAGAATGCAAGAGGCTTATCGACTCGATGCCACGTCGATTGGAGGCCGTAATCAGGGCTAAGGGTGGACCAACTAAATACTAAGACGCAGAGTTATAAAGTCTTTGATGAAGGTTTAGTATACTGACAGTCCTCAATAATCATAATCAGTTTATTCTGGGTTTTTTTTTGTAGCACCTGACAAGATATTCTAATATTTTGGCATGTTGCTATGCATTAACTTCTCACTATTAAATACAATTTTGCTATATTTTAATATTTTTTCAAAAGTGGCACACAGAGACGGCTTTTTATCGTAATGACGTAACAGATACCGATATTCCTCATAAAAGTGTATAACTTAAAGGTATTATCAATGTCATGAGTACATTTGAGAGAGTATTCTATTTTTTTGTTCCGAAGTTGTACTACTGCAGTAAAAAAGTTTCAAACTAACCACTCGGAAACCGACAACCAAAAAAGAGCTCAGGCTGCAATTCAAGCACTGTTAAGGTCTGAAGCCGTTAAACAGTCCAATAGTCCAGCCTATTGATCCATTATAATTTCGAGACTTAAGTTGTAACTAACTGCAACGCCATGAAAAAATGTAACAGCTCCGTTACTGCAAGAATTTTATGACAGTGGAAACTGCATCTAAATGATTGCAAGCTCTGAGAACGAAGAGAAATATTTCGTCTGTCCGATTGCAATGCGTATTCAGTTCACAGTATAATCACTCCATAAGGATTAAACCTGTGATTTGCTGTATCTCGTAAGAAATTAAGTAAATTATTTTGCGCATGCCGTTGCTGTTCCAAAGTTTTCGGGAAGCAATTTGTTTAATCCTATTAAATGTAGTGTTTATATCCATAAACTGCTTTTGTTTGTAAATATTCCGTGAACTTCATTTTAAGTCGTGCAGGTATGTGATATATCGGTTTATGGATTTGATCCAAAGCATTCATCATTGTGCCACGATTTTACAGGATAAGGGTCGACACAGTGCCAATCCCCTTAAAACTCTGGCTTTTGTGCGTTATTGAGAAAAGGTCTTATCAACCATTCATTCCTTTCAAAACATAATCTGAGATTCCCTTTCCCGTGCCACTGACAGTGGCACTGAACAAACCATTTGCCAGTCATATTTATATTCTGCAGTGATGGGATATACCTCTAAACAAGAATGTTCTAGACTTTTACCCAAGTTCCCCCCCACCCACCCAAATAATAATAATAATAATAATAATAATAAAAATAAAATACTGACGTCGGACTTCTAAACCACTCCGAAAAAATTAGGTTAGGTTACGACGCTTCGTTTGATAAGGTCGCGGTAGTTCATATGAAAATAAAGAAAAAGAAAACAGCTGCTCATCAATTGATGTATGGAGATTTTATCTTTTATTCAATTATTTAGAGTTTCCGGCACTTGGGAACGGTGCTATATCCATCTGACCCACTTCTCCGGGACCGACAAGCAGCTTCGCGGCCGAATGTCTTGCCAACATAACCTAAACTATTCTAACCTAACCTAACCGAATGTAACCCACCTTAACGTAACCTAATCTTGGCTGACTTAACCGCGAAATCGTGTTATTTCTTACGACATTCGATCGTTTATCTTGTCGGTTTGGAAAAGTGGGTCACAAGAGCGTATCACGACTGGAATCGACGACGAATGTCGATCGAAACCCGAAACGTTTCCACTTGGATCGACAAACTGTCGCTGCGTTGTCGGTCATTTGCAGTGCTGGTTTCGTTTTGATTTTTAACGGTGCGGATGAATAAACGTTATCCTAATAATTTTCCCTCGTTTATTTCGGGACAAAACTCTTCCAGTCTAAATTTTGCCTAACCGAACTTCAGTGATTTTGTCAGTTAAACCGGTTTTAACTGTGAACCCAATTAATGATCATAAACAGAGTTGCCTTTAAAATTTATGACTAATTTTTCTAACTAGAATTAATAAATAAAGCAAAAGCACGCGCGCGCGCGCGCACACACAAATACACACACACACACACACACACGTACGTACGTACGTACGTTTGGCAACCCTACAAAACCGCGACACAGTTTCGCATTCAAATCTGTATCGCCATATTTTCCATGTGCCATATTTACCAAACCTGCACAAAAACCTAATAAATTTAACCAAACCTAAGCAGACCTAACCTAACTTAGCGTAACCTAACCTAACCTTAATTATATCCTCTTTTTTCATGATAAAAGATAGTATTTACAGAGATAAACCACCGCGACACTGCTAATGTCGTGATACGCACGTTCGTGTCGTAATGGGCTGTGTGTATCCTCAAGATTGTCGGAATTCTGTAGGGAAGACAAGAACACACACACACACACACACATATATATATATATATATATATATATACACATTTAACTGCAAACACGCAGTATAATTAACGTAAAGAACGACGCTCGTATAGGAGATATCCCGCGCAAGATATGAGAGAGAGAGAACGAAACAAATGAAAAAAAATATATATATACACACACACATTCAACCGTAAAGAACGACGCATGTATAGGAGATATTCCGCGCAAGACGAGAGAGAGAGAACGAAACAAATGAAAAAAATAGGTAACCACCCGGGAATCGAACCGGGGATCTTCCGATTGCCGGTCAGATGCCGGTCAGATGCATCTGACCGGCAATCGGAAGATCCCGGGTTCGATTCCCGGGTGGTTACCTCATTTTTTCATTTGTTTCGTTCTCTCTCTCTCGTCTTGCGCGGAATATCTCCTATACAAGCGTCGTTCTTTACGTTATATATATATATATATATATATAATATATATATATATATATATATATAATAATAATAAAGCTTGTTGATCACAAGGACGTAATTTTGTTGATGGAGCGATAACCTTATTGAGAAGGGAGTAAAATAGAATGAAGACGGATGAGGTTTCAATTTGCCTCGACACTGTTGATCGCATATCTTGTCTGTTCTGGAATATTCGACCAGATGATCCGCTGCGACAATTGCCGGGACAGTGACAATGCCGATAATGAATAAAGGGGGCGGGATGAATATGTGTGTGTGTGTGTGTGTGTGTGTGTGTGTGTGTTAAGGGTGGGGTGGGGAGGGCCAGAAAACACCCTTGCATAATCGACAGTCTTGAAATATTTAAGTTTATTTACATCGTCGGTTCGAGTGTGACAAGTAACATTTGAAAGCTTTCATTCGATTTCCATAAACGGATTCCGACCGGAGAAAAACAAGCGCTCGTCCGATCTTGGATCAATCGATTCTTATCATTCAGTTTGTGATCATTAATTTTCAGTATAATACACACACACACATTTATTATTATTGCTATTATTATTATTATATTATTATTATTATCATTATTATCATTATTATCATCATAATGAAGTGTCCGGTAAAACAAGTTTTTGTGCCCAGAACATATTAAGGTGTAGAGCATATGCTGTATATATACTGGGCTTAAAAGTTCTGTACGCTTCATCCGATATTAATTTTAATATAAATGGTCTTAACATAATGGTTTTATTATCAGTATAACGCAAATGCAAACTAATTTTTAAGCCAATTGTACTCTAAATATTTTCCTTGCACAAAAACTTGTTTTGCACACACACACACACACACACACACACACACACACACACACACACACA
Organism: Bathynomus jamesi; assembly: GCA_023014485.1. Lineage (NCBI taxonomy): Eukaryota > Metazoa > Arthropoda > Malacostraca > Isopoda > Cirolanidae > Bathynomus > Bathynomus jamesi. Next base: position 227,698 of record JAJOZX010004912.1, read on the forward strand.
CCCTTGACGTTGCCAGATCTTACCTAACCTGATTTAACCCACACTGACCTGGTTACAATGTTAAGTACATCTGTCACAATCTTGTAAGAGCAAAGTGACTTGTGTGAGCGAGAACAATTAAACTATCTTTTACGAAAACTAAGAGCTAATTACCACAAAGATAGCATATATATAAAATATATAAAGACAATTGCGTGGCCTTTGTTCCCACGAGTATCACCAGGTTAATACGTAGTATCTTAGACCCTACAGCAATCTGGTTGAGATAATAAGCATTACAATTGCATCAAATAAAAACCGCTAATCCAAAGCAGAAAAATTGGAACGCTTTAACTTCATCACAAAGATAAAAAAAAAAACTTGGATGGGATAAACAGTGATGTTATAATTAACTTAGAATACGTGTTTTTAGACAAAACAACGAGAGAGATGTTATCCTTATTATTAAAAACATTATTGACAACCTTTGAGATTTCTGTTACTTAAAAAAAACCGGAAAAAGAGAGAGAAACCATTTTGAAAGTAAAGAAAGAACGATTTTTCGTAGGGTATAAAATGGGGGAAAGTGAACTGCTTTTTTCATTTCGGTATTTAAAAAAATATTGAAAACGTTAAGGCCTTTTCCTCAGGAGTGTAACTCTCTTCCATATTAGCCATTGTGTGTTATATATAGGTAAACTCGCAGTTTAATATCGCAAATTAATTTTTTTTATTGTAGTGTTTTAAAATGGTAGGAACCTAACCTAACCTAATCCAACCTAGCCTAACCCAACCTAAATATAAACAGAAACGATTTAATCATGTGATAATTTGTGTTGCTCGAAAATGTGATCTAAATAAAATCAGTTTTATGGTTGTCTTATTTCAGTAATTTGCGACGTTATATATATATATATATATATATATATATATATATATATATATATATATATATATGCCTAAACCCCCAAGTAACGCCAATAGTAAACCACCTTTTTTACCAATTACGTCGAACTTTGTAAACAAGTCGGGTTTTTTTGGACCACCTACTTTTTTGAGGTCGGGTTACGATAGGTTAAATTAGATTAACCCAGATTAACCTTTAGAAACTAAAACAAATCAGGGTGTGTGTAAAGACTGAGGAAACAGAAGAGACGATTTATTTGAGTTTGAGTTTTTGAGTTAAAATCGTAATGCGAATGAAATTCAAAAATAATCATTGTATAAAGTGAAAAAACTCTTTCTCTAAACTTTCTTATAGAATCTCCTACCCCCATTTTAACACAGGCGAAAGTTATTAAAAATTTGAAAATCTGAAATATATAACCTGTTCGACCAACTGAGTAAAAAATGGCCACGGACGAAAATTTATACAAATGTTCGGCTAACTTGGGCATTTATTACTACACACACACACACACAATTTATATATAATATATATATGTACTTTTTTCTTTATCTAATTTTAATTTCATATAGCTTTATTTTAGTTATTTCAGACAATTCAATAATGCCTAGTAGTTATCCAAAAGAAAATTTAAAAAGGGCCATTGATGTAAGAAATGGTGGCATGTCAAACTACATTGCTGCAGAAGAATTTCAGGTCCCAAGAGAAACCTTGGCAAAGCCTTGTGTTGGGATAAACTGCACGTAAATAGGTGCAGGACGACATACTTTGCTGTCACATGAACAAGAAAAATATCTTGTAACATTACGTCAAACTCTTGCTGAATTTGGATTTCCAGTCAAAAAACACGTGAATATTTTTTTTAGAAATCTAAATGAATTTAATTTTGTTACTATTAACCTCTAATAACAACCCCTAACAGAAGACATCCAGAGGTAAAGTTAATATTAGCTTGAAATTATAGATAGTTCGCTTTACCCCACATTTGGGGTAAAGTGAACTTGTAAACGTCGTTTTAAAAAATCGAATACGTTGGCTCATCTACATTATTTTATTTATTTTAATTATTTTTACCTAATAGTAGAGATATACTGTATGTAATTTAAATTTAAACAGTGTGCTTATTCCATAACAATCAATGTATTTTAAAAAGTTATTTTAGAAAGCCCCCAAAAGCAGTTCACTTTCCCCCAGGTCACCCTATAATAATCAATTTTTAGCGTCCCTAAAACGAATAAAGTGATATAACTTCCACTATTTGAAGACGCAAGATGTTACTCCAGGGGACAAAGGACGGCGATATGACTAATGAAATCACACACAGCAGCAGGTCCAGACAAATGGAATGCTACCCTGATCAAAACGTATAGAGACGAGATAACAAAGCCTCCCTATACTTATGGAGAAGATCACTGGACAGTGGGGAAATACCGGATATATGGGAAAGGACGAGTATTATTCCGATTTTCAAGGCTGGAGATAGATTACTCTACTAGCAAATGAGACCAAGCATAGATTTAGGGCCGGCATATCATGTCGATCACGGTTGATTGATTACGATGATGATAATATCAGTGACGCTCTGAAAAACAACGCAAACTATGATGTCATATAGTTAGACTGTTGCCGAAGCATTTGATCAGTACGATGACGGAATGAAGATCTCATAAAGTGAAAAATATGGGAATAACGAGTAAAGTAGGGAAATGGATACGCAACTTTTAGTTGAGGAATCGGATCAAAGAATGCCTTCTTTGGGGTCGGTAGCAGGGCCGCCGAGAGGGCGGGGAAGCCGGGATAAATCTGGGGCCCGGAAAGAGGGGGGATAAAATCTAAAAATATTAATAAACTAATTGATTAAATAACAGAGAGGAAATATAATTAATGAACATATATTTCATAGAGATTATCATAGTGAAACTGAAACAGATAAAATATCCGCGGTCCACCAATGCCCAAGACCGACTGACAGATCTGGGAACCATTGTAATTGAAAGCCAGTTAGCCCGTACTTTAAATTTAATCAGAATCATTTACCACTTTCCTAGAGAGAAGGCGAAGAAAGTACACTTCTAATTAAGAAAATCTTGCAGCAAACAATTGTCTTGCCTGCATGGACTGGTACTGCATTTGTAAATTGTATGGTGATAGAATTAATATAATTGATTCGAAAAATAAAATGGTCATTTTCTTCCGAGTTGTTTATTCATACTGTATATTTTGAATAGCGTCTTGGACATACAATCAGTTTGCTTGTTATGTACACAAAAAACATTCATAATAAAATACTGAGTAAACAGGGGGGCCCATATACCAATCGTTCCCCGGGGCCCGGGGCAGCTCTCGTCGGCCCTGGTCGGTGGTATGTAACTGCCACAAATGAATGATAAAAAAATAAAAGAAACACACTTTATCGATAACAAAATGTATTACAGTGATTTGAAGTTTTTAACAGGGAACATATGACGCGTTCGGTGGAGAAGGGGCGAACGCCACAAAATTCGAAAAATGAGTTTTTTGTCGTATAATTATCCTTTAAAACCTTTGCTTTACCTATGCAAAAAATTAGATGTTAGTCTGCACTCTTTCACGGTAAAATTTAGGTTTTAATGTATCTCAGAGAAATTCACTCCGCATCATTGCTTCACATTGAACACATCTATCTACTTTCTGGTCACTCGACAATGCCCTGTGATGCTCAATTTGGCCAAATTGAACAAAATATAAAAAATAATTACAGCAATATTATTTACACCAAAAAAGATTATGTTACGGCCATAACTACAGCCGTTTCGCAGCGCTTCCTAGTTGTAGAAATGAAACAGGCTGATTTTCTCGATTTTGACGTCCTAAAAACGTGCATTGTCATTAGGAAATCAACAACTACTAAATTTACAGATGCAAGAAAGTTAATATTTGACTTTCAACACAAAGAAGGCTACGTAATATCTACTGCATACCGCACAACCCCAGATAATAGCCATCCCGTCAGACTGCAGAAAGGGAAAAAATCCTACACTGTCAGTTTATTCAATCTAGCCCAGCAGACACTGCAACCAAAGTATTCCCAATTGCTGCTAATAACTAAGGAAAAAATAAAAGATCTCAAAGAATTATCAGACCTAATGCCTGCAACTGCAGTGAACTACTATACAAGATTGTTAAAGGAACTGGAAGAAACCGAAACAGTTGAAGCAGGTAATACAACATTCGACGAAGAGGACCAAATAATGGATTACGCCAGTTAACATCAGAAGCTATCAGTAAATAATATTGTAAAATTTCTTGGCGTTTTATTATATCGACATATTACACAACAATATTTTATTCAAATATGTGTTCAAATTCATACAACATTTCAATAAACCGGAAAAATACAAAGGTTTAAAGTTTACAAACTTTAACTGCATTTTGTGGCATCATTCGAAAATGTTGCGTTCGCCCCTTCTCCACCGAACGCGTCATATACGCATGTTTATTTTAATACAATGTGTCCTTGAGTATTTTGGCTTTACTGGGCTCTCATATTAATTCAAAAGTAATGCGTATCATTTCATTGGACGTTGAGACACGTGACTAATGCAGAAAATATCTTAACTATAGAAATGTTAAATAATTTAGATACAAAGGATTAGAAGGAAAATATGAGAAATTAAACACGAATTACAATCAACATTTGGTCATAAATGATATTAATGCAAAGATTTATCAGTATCTGTTTATTAATACAAAAAAAAAGTTTACTTTAAAAAGTAGTTATACCTGAAATATCTTTAATATCAACACTTAAGTCAATTCATAATTTCTAATCCAACAATAATAGGTGATTTATAGGATGAAGATATTCTAAACTGAGGGATAACTTGTCTATAGTTGCGCTCCTTGTCAGATAGGAATGAGTACTTGATGAGTTACAAAGTATTTATTAACCCAGTGTAGGTTATTTGTTATTGTATTCGTAAATGAAAAGAAAATGCGCTACTTTGATAACCTCTTTTATCTTCATTATAATTTTAACTCTTCAAATAATGCACTCGTATGAGCATACAAATCAGTATCGGTTAATATTCTTATCACTCGTTTACGAATAATAAAGATATTGTTTCAGGTGTTGTCAGCAGTTTCTCCATATAAGTGTGTATTACATAGTGTAAGGAAGGAAGAATTTGATACAGACTTAATAAAATACTGTGAAAACTTTATTTTTATATTTAAACATTACAGCAGCGTTCTTAGAATTCTAATTCATGTGGTCCTCAACTGCAATATAAGATCTCGTCAAGCGTTACTCCAACATTGTCGTTACTCCGCATTTTTATGGTAATCAATTGAGCATTTATTTATTTCATACATTTTGTTCTTTAATAAAATTCGTTTTACTTATATTTGAAATAGTTTGTTATAGGTCAGCTAGTGCACATCACATATTTAAACATGTCTTTCACTGTATTAACATTTTTGCAAAACCCTAAATATATGTGGAGTGTGTGTAAGATCATATATATATATATATAAAAATAAAAGTGGACCCAAGACTTTGCCTTGAGGCACACCATGTTTTACGATCAATTTAGCTGAACAAACATTACTGACTGGTACTGATATCTGTTGGACAAATAACTTTTAAACTAGTCATTTATATTACCACCAAAGCCATAACAATATATTTCGTTAAATCTATTATTATAGGATGTATCCCAATCGAAGCTTAACTTGTATGCACCCCCGAAAAAAAATTTAAATAAGGGGTTTTTTAGTCTCTTAAGCGACATTGACATTTTCCATTTTTTTTTTTTTTTACTATTAATTCAACTGTTGTTTATTATTGTTTAGTGATGTACATAGATACTGAAGTAAACAGAAATAGGGCTGCAACATCTTTTGCCGATAATAAAAATATCAAATTAAAACCACAAGACGATATTGAATTTCCCCAAAAGGGCACAAATCAGACGTGGCCCCAGAATAACATGAAATTTGACACCCAAAAGTTTTTAGCTCCTTTCAGGTACAAAAATAAAATACAACACTATACACTATCGTCAGAAAATCTAAATAAGCTAAAACATATAATGTTAGTTTGAACAAATCTTTTAAATAAGAGAATAGTGTCTATTCCATACAGAGCTAAATGAACTATTTCATTACTTTCAGGTAACCCACCTTAACGAATAATCTAACGCTGATCACACTCTTAAACGGATATTGAACATAACTGGGTAAAGAAACAGATTTTGAGAGCGAGCGTTTATTATTTCTTTCCATTTGCATGATATTCACATCTTTTGAGTTGATCTTTGAACAGGGTCAAAGAAGGCATCTGTTGCTCATTGTGTACTTTGCACGTACCTCACTTTCTGTGTGTGTGTGTGTGTGTGTGTGTGTGTTCTATTACTTGATATTGACTGTATAAGTGTTTTGTTGTTATATAGAGGACATTGAATTTCGACGAGACATTTGTTATTCATGTACTGTACTTATACAGGGTGTTCGGAAAGTCACTGTGCACTTATATAATTAATGAAGAACTGACAAAGGTGTTTCAAAATAAAATAAGACGGGTCCAGGCCTGTATTGCTGTTAAAGGACATCACTTTCAACACCTTTTATAAGTTCTGATGATCCATAACCTCTATCATATATGCAATGTTATACTATTGTATGCTATTAAATAAATATATGCACAGTGACTTTCAGAACACCCTGTATATGTACACAGTGGCGTTCATAAGTATTCGTACAGAGAAATATTTCGGTTACATTCTTCCTTATTTTTTGTACCATGCATAGGATAGTTATGAAATGTTTACCTTTCGTGTACAAATATTTAACAAATAAAAAATTAGTTTAACTCCAATATATAATGTAAAACGTCAAAGAATTTGAGGAAAAAAAAGTTAAAGTGCAAACATTTTCATACATTTATTTACAAAATTATTTAATGCTTTGTGTGTCCACCTTCCGCTTGAATAACTTTAATGATTCATTTTGAGTATTCTTCTACGAGGCTTCAACATATTTCAGTAGAAATTTCAGTCCATTCTTCAAAGAAAATTGTTGCAATTCATTCAGATTCGAAGGGTTTCTCTTGCGGACACCTTTTTTCAAATCAAACCATAAATTCTTGCTTAAATCGAGATCTGGGCTTGGAGTGGGCCCCGGGAGAAACTTGAAATCCTTTTGTTGAAGCCATTTCATGGTGCTTCTTACTTTTATGTTTTGGATCATTATCTTGTTGCACTACCCAATTCCGAACTAAAGCAATACATTTTTTTCTAAAATTTCCTAATATTTCTTCGAATTCAAGATTCCATTGATGACAACGAGCTTTCCTGGACCAGAAGCGCTAAAGCATCCCCCAAAGAACCGAAGTACCACCACTACTCGTGTGCAGCAATAACAGATCTCTTAAGATCTGTAGACAGCTCATTACCAGGACGACCCCTTGCTTACTAATGGCTTGTGTGAATCTTCCATGAAGATTCACACAGAAAATTCTAGAATTCAGAAGTTAACATTCTCTAACCAATAAACAGCCAACTACTGATAATTTTTTTTAATTCTTTAAGCCTAAGGTGAACACACAAAGTATTAAATAATTTTGTAAATAAATGTACGAAAACTTTTGCATTTATCTTTTTCTTTTTATTTTCCTCAAATTCTTTGATGTTTTACATTATAGGATGGAGTTAAACTTTTTTAGTTTTTGTTAAATTTTTCCAAACGAACAGAAAACTTTTCATAACTATCGTATACATGGGACAAAAGATAAGGACGAATATAACTGAAATATTTCTCTGTACGAATACTTGTGAACGCCAATATATATACTATATATAAAGGGTGATCCAGAGAAATGGGACCTGAGCATGGAAGAAGTGTAGTTTCAGCTCAAAGATCTTTCAAGACAAATTTTCAGATGTCAAAATCACCTTCTAAGAAAGTAATCCGTCGGTGTGTCTGAAATTTTCCCTAACTGGCAGCATTGGAAAAAGAAAACCAACTGGAAGAGTGCGCACAGCAAGGATAGACGAGATCATTAACAGAACTCATGAAATTGTACAGGATAATCCTAACATAAGCATCAGACGTGCTTCTCAGCTGTTAGGAGTTGGATATGGAACAACAACACACCGTATATTCAAGCAAAATTTAATGCTCTTTCCATATAAAATTCAAACAGTGCAACAACTAAACGATGGAGATTTCGCACGAAGACGACAATTCTGTCAATGGATCCAACAGAAGGTAAATGACACCACCAATTTTCTAGCAACTTTGATTATGTCAGACGAAGCCCATTTTCACTTGAATGGAACTGTAAACAAACAAAATTGTCGTTTCTGGGCAACAGAAAATCCATTGAATATTACCGAAGTCCCGTTGCATAGTCAGCGTGTAACTGTTTTGGTGTGGTCTTACTGCGTCTCAGATCATAGGGCCGTACTTTTTCGGGATTCCACGGAAACACGGTCACTGTAAATGGTGATCGCTACGAAAAAATTGACCGATTTCCTTATTCCTAAATTAAGAGATATTTGTCTAGAAAACCACTGGTTCCAACAAGACGGAGCTACCTGCCATACCACGAGGAACTGCATGGCAGTTTTGCGTCAAACGTTTCCAGGCGAGTTAATCTCAAGATTTGGAGACGTTGAATGGCCCGCAAGGTCTCCGGATTTTTCTCCCTTAGATTATTATCTCTGGGGATATTTAAAGAGTAGGATCTACAGAAATAACCCAACGACCTTGCAAGAATTGAAGGCCGCCATCACAAATGAGATACAGGCCATACCACCGCACACTCTTGCAAAAGTGATGCAGAACTTACAAGCGAGAACACTGGAATGCTTGGCAACTAATGGAGCACATTTGAAAGGAGTCATTTTAAAAAAATAAATATTTCATAATAAACTTGTAACTCTACTCTTTCGAATGATATATAGTTTTTATGAAAGGAATTAAATATTAAGAATATTTGGCTTTTTTTTATGGGTCCCATTTATCTGGATCACCCAGTATATATATATATATTATATAGAGAGAGAGAGAGAGAGAGAGAGAGGACCATTCTGAGTTCATTCCCATGAGATTTTTATGATACACACAGACAGTGCATGGAACAAGGAACTCTTCTGGGATAATTAAATCCACTATAGTCCGAATAAGTAATGGTAAATGACAAATACCATAGTTTTTCTTTTTCATGATGCTAGCCCGACGTGGGCAACGGGTCACTCGCAAAGAGGTCCCATAAATATAGCTTCCCTCACCAGCTATCTGCAAAGCAGACAGGATCCAGCTTTGGGACATGGATCTAGGGTTTAAAGCAGCCTAGCACTGCTACATTTAGAACCTCAATATAAGCAAAAGATTGCCAGTTGAGGTTTAAGTTTTGGTTTTTGGCTGAAAATATAATAGTTACCCCTTTTTCTTTGATGTATTCAATCTGATGTGAAGGCAGCGAGTCTTTTGCTTATATTGAGGTTCTAAATGTAGCAGGGCTAGGCTGCTTTAAACCCTAGATCCATGTCCCAAAGCTGGGTCCTGTCTACTTTGCAGATAGCTGGTGAGAGAAGCTATATTTATGGGACCTCTTTGCGAGTGACCCGTTGCCCACGTCGGGCTAGCATCATGAAAAAGAAAAACTATGGTATTTGTCATTTAACATTACTTATTCGGACTATGGTGGATTTAATTATCCCAGAAGAGTTCCTTGTTCCATGCACTGTCTGTGTGTATCATATATATATATATATACATACACTATATTAATATCGTAACCTTTCCTGCACGATTAGATATTTACACATACCCTTCACCCCCATCTGGTATGTTGCTTAAGTACCTCTAAAGGGGTAGGGTCATCGTCATAGCAACGCTCTTGGGTGTCTTATAACTCTTTGAAAAGTGGTAGAACTACTTTTAAACCTTGGCTTTATCTCCCTTTTTAAGTGATCCAATATTTCTCCCTTCTATTTGCGTCTCTCCTCTGTCGACACTTTCATGTCAGACTCTCAAAGAAAACACACACACACACACACACACACACTCTCTCTCTCTCTCTCTCTCTCTCTCTCTCTCTCTCTCTCTCTCTCTCTCTCTCTCTCTCTCCAACGATAATCATTATCATCATTTATTATTATTATAATAATAATATTATTATTGTGCTGTTTTTTTTTTTTTACGGTTGCAAGAATAGTATCAAAGAATGCTTTTCTCCCACAAGGTGTTTTCTCAGCACTGGCCTCTGTCGTGGTTCATCATTCACTATTACGTAAAGAATTTCGATTCAAAACCAGTTCTGACATTAATCTTGAACGCCAATAAAGGCATTGAAACATGAATACATTTACACAACGGCGTGTAAGTACGGCGTGTGTATGTATATTAGTGTCGTGTTGGATCGTGAAACCGAATTGGGTTCGGCAGAAGGCTCGCGTTACTCTCGATATTTGTTGAAGGAGGGAGTTGGCGAATAACTGACGATTATTTATTTTAAGTGTTTCTCTCTTGTCATTAATTTTATATATTTTTAAGTAATAATAATAGATGATTTTTCAGTTTATATTTCACGTCGAAAACGTTTAAAATACTCGTTTAAAATATATACTATACAAACGTCTATTACCTTGTATTAAATTTTAATAACCTTATTGTTATTGTTAATTATAATATATATATATATATATATATATATATATATATATATATATAATAATATATATATATATACGTACAACCGTCAGCTGATTTTTCAATTGTATAGAATTAGTAGACGTAAGTTTATTATCTTCACTGCGTAACGAATCGAAAAATGAGCATAAAATTTTATGTATTTTTATGTCGAATGCTCGTCCGTATATGATACTCTCATCTATTATTTAAGAGAAGACTCCCCGTAGGTCCGTGTGTTCAGGGATCAACATTTAACTCGTTTGTTGGTTATATTCTATGTGTTGCCTTTGTTAGCCTCTGTTTTTAGCACTGGTTTTACTCGTACTTTATATAGTTAACTTCTGCGTTCAGGCCATGCAAAGTTCACCCGGGATAATGTTTTGTAGGCGAGAACACGTTACTTTAGTATAAAGTAATCAATACAGCTGTGAAGCGAGAACAAATTTCACTCTTGTTTTAAAATTATTTCTAATATTTCGTTCGTGTGAAGGCATTTTGAGCGCTTATAAAAGTCGGGGTGAGTGCGTGCGTTGTGAAAGATAAATGGAGAAATGTTTCGTGTTTATGTGTGTCATAATTGATGTGTTTGCAAACTCAAATGAAACTAAATGATTTAAGACCATTTTACATAGAAAGAATTTTTTTTTCTCATTTTGCATTCTCGGTTACGTTCTTCCACCTAGTTCGATTCGTTGTTGTTTTATGGGTGTTAGTTAATACTGCAACCAAGATTCCTTTGGGCGGCAGCGCGAACGGACCGTAGTAGGCAGGTATAGACGAAAGGCTCGCATCCATTTGATAGAACATGCCACGTTCGTGAATATTTAAAGTTCCGCAGTGGCCGGCTCCAGTTATTATGGGTTCATGCATGCAACGTTGAAGGCGAGTGAAAAATCCATACGGGACGTTGTCTAAGGCTGATAACGCCAAGAGTTTGTGCACTTATTTTCAGTATCGATTCGAAGGCTCATGAAACATTCACGGCTATCGTGGACGGCCCCTCCACAGAACCACTCGACACACGCCTATGAACGCGCTGCTAAGTGGATTAAATACTTCTCAGAATATGTAATAAGAGGCCTTCTTTTTCCTATACCTTAGTTTCCGCTTGCCGTTCGTCACTGTCATCACTTTTGTAAGCAACCATTTTTTATAGAATTTAGGTTTTATATATATATATATATATATTATCTGGGAACCAAGAAAGATTACTGTAAAGCCGATTGTACGTGTCATGTGTAGGTCACAAACAGAAGGTATCGAGCTTCGAAAGAGTCTGTAAATTGTAAAAGATTCGTTATACAGTTGGTATTTCGCCATTTTTCCGTGAACGTCTGATTCAGCAATCAGATATTGAGCTTAAAATCATGGCCTTGTAAATGGGATATTTTATAACCGCCGATTTTCATCGAACAAATAGACTAGAAGCTAACCTATTGGCCAGGACGGCCATCAACGAGCACTAGGAACCCTCGCTTACTACAGGAGGTCCTATCCACGCAATAATATCACTGTGTCGCAAGGAACAACTCAAACTTTATTTCCATAAATCTGACTATATAACGCATTAAAGGACAAAATTCCCTTTCTGTAGTGGAAAGCAAAGTTTAACACGAATCAAAGAGATGATACACAGACTTGTACCCTTTTGGATGTCTTCTGTTCTCAGATGAGTCTTAATTTAATTAATTCACGTTTAATGGATGCATATGGGTGTGAAGAATGTCTAATGAAGTATTTTGGGATCCTGTTTTAGCCCCATCGTTTAACACCTTCGTATGAAGTGTAATTTTAAGAGCTGCGATTTGGGACGCTGGAAAGACGAAGTTAGTCTTCAAGAAAGGAGATATTTATTGTAGTGAACATGTATCTATTCTTAAGAATCGCATTCTCCCATTGATCCAAGAGGGTGTTGGGCTGTTGAATTCACATTTGCTGCGGGAAGATTGCGTCACGTGTCACATCTCAAAAGCCACCATTGAGCGGAAGAGACAAAAGAGATGCACGTTCTTTGCTTGGCCCTTAGAAACCTTAAAATGGATCCTATTAAAAGAGTTGGTCAACAAAAGTGAAAAGGGAAAACCCGTATCTGTGGCACCTCTGAAGAAAACTATAATTGAACTTCGACAAAATACTCGCCGGCCATGCTACCATACCAAAACTCGGTGCCTTTGTATCATCAACATGTGATTTTGCAGTTCACAAGGTCATGGAAAGTCTGCTCAATGTTAACTGACATTTTCTCCTATTTTGTCCACATCTTAATTGTATGATCCATTATATATATATATATATATATATATATATATATATATATATATATATATGGAGAGCGTGCAGCGACGGGCTACTAAGATGATTCCTAGATTTAGAAACAAATAATACGCTGCCCGTTTAAATTTATTCTCGCTTGTAAAAAGGCAAATTCGAGGAGATTTAATCCATGCGTTCAAAATGATTAATTAAAGGTTTCGATAATGTCGACGCCGAAAAATTTCACTTTCAGAAATGTAGATAGAACTCGCGGTAATGGTTTCAAATTAGTGGGTAAACATTTTAATTCTAATGAAGGTAAACATTTTTCCTTCAATTATATAGTTAATTTGTGGAATGGATTGGCAGCCAGCGTATTTCAAAGTAATTCGATCGAATCCTTTAAAAAGAGGCTGGACGCTTATCTCGCATTAATCCCCCAGTTAAAAGCATTTGTTAGAACGTCGTAGAAGTATCGTACAATTTTTACGCGGATTTCCTCCTCTTTACTTTAAAATTTTCACTTTATCTTTAAATTTCTTTCCTTCCTTTAAAGTTTAAACCTCTCTTCTTTGCTTTAAAACTTTCACTCGTCTTTAAATTTTCTTACATCTTTTAACCTTCCTCCCTAATCGGACAGCCTCGTAGCGACCAGCCGGTCTGTTACTGTTTGGTGTCCTTTGTATTCCTTTGTATATACAATTCACTCTAATGCTTAAGGAGGAAAAACGTGTAAAATTAACTACAGAAAATATTTGACCGAGCGCTTTGGTGTTCATTAACAGTATATGAAAAGCCCAACTGAGAAAGAAACAAATATACACGCATACATTTATATAAATTACGGGCTTTTGGCCTTGTCTCCATTGCGTACACTTTAGAAAAGTCAAGGTGTTTTCATGTGCCCACCTTACAAATTGCATATGTATGCAGAGTTCAGGCAGTCGATATATATATATATATATATATATATATATATATATATATATACGCTTTATGCTTTGTTTCCGCTTTGTGAGTTTGAACGACGGTTCAGGATTATATATATATATATATATATATATATATATATATATATTATATATATATTATATATATATATATATATATATATATACACGTCTATTAATTTGTATTCGTGAAATTTTTCGAAAAAATGCATTTATAAAAGAAAATAAAATAAAATGAGAAAACGTGTATTTTGTCATTTCGGTGTGTACCTTAGAAAAATCCAATATGTACATGTACATTGTACATACATATTACTATAACGAATTACGTGTGAAATAATAATATAATAATTATAATAGTAAATTTATTGAAGAATAGTATTGCTTAATCAATTAGATTATAGAAAATGAAATGGTGAATTGAATACAAAATGATGAAGATTGTGCGTTCCTGAAGATGAGTTAAAATTTGGATGAAATGCCCACCTTTGGGAAAACGTTCCCCTTTACAAACGTAACATTTATTAAAAACCAAAAGTTACTAATTAATTATTATTGTCACAAAATAAAAAAATTCAAGGAAAAATTAACAATTATTAATTTTTTGGCTTTTGAGAAATGTTATGTTTTTAGGCAAACTTTTTTCCCCGAACTGCGTATCTCATTATATATTTATGGTTCTATTCCATTTCTCACGACACTTTAATCGTTAATGGTAGCGTTTATCCAATTAATCTCTGTGGTTACTCGCAAATTGTACTACAAACAATTTTCAAGTTTTGTTTCATACACAACTACATACATTATAAAAAAAAAAAATTCATTTCCCAACGATTTGGGTGAGAAGGCGGAAATAACCCGAATATAAAATACAAAAGGTAGAGTGAGGTGTACTTTGAACAATAAAAAAACTGTCTCAACCATTATTTATAAATGTTCTTAATCTTTATCAATTTAAAAAAAAAAAAACGTGATAAAAATGTTAGTTTCTCTAAGAAGTATCGCCGTTTGGTGAAGAATTTTCAGTTTTGATAAAGGTTGGTAGATTAGACTGATATTTATATAAGTGTTCATATTTGGGTTTCCATGTCAGTTGGACCTTGATATCATGCGTAAATAAACACGAAAGCGCTCGGTCAAATGACTTTTACATTTTCCTGTGGTTAATTTTCTTTTCCGTGAAGAAATGCGCTTTTAAGCTAAAACGAACAAATTTAAGAGTTTTTTACTTAATGAATAATTTTATCGCGATTTTAAAATTGATGTAAAAATTTGATAGAAATTTGAACTGATTAATTAAACCGATTTATTCTCATTAATTTACTTCTTATTCATTAAAGGATGATGAGAGAACGGATCGAATCTGTATTGAACAAATTGTATCTGTGTATAAAGTGACTTGAAAAGTCGACCCGAAAAATTTCAAGATTTTTTAAGAGTTTATTTCAGCTGGATACTTTGCTCGATTCTGAAAACAAGTTTTCAAACGTGTTACTGGAAATAGCGTTAGTTTTAAACCTTCAAATGTGACGAGATGCCCCGCTTATTGTCGGCGGCCTGCTTTATGAGAAATATAAAGGAATGCAAAGTCATCATGGAAGGTCATCATCCTAAAGTAACTTTCATTCACTCCCTTTCTTAACTGCAAACTAATTGAGATCGAGTTAACTTCGATGTGAGGAAGCACCTTTAGTTGAAACTGAAAAATAAGATTAAACGTTAGTTTTTGCGCATAGAACGTTATGGTGGCGGTGTAGTGCTTATGTAGCAATGAAGAAGGTTCAGAAGGAACATCAGCCTGAAAGTATTTTCATGTTGTATATCTCCATAACAAACATTACATCCGTCACTGTTTTGTCACTGCGGAAAAAAATATGAAGCCTTATTCTTACATT
Organism: Bathynomus jamesi; assembly: GCA_023014485.1. NCBI lineage: Eukaryota > Metazoa > Arthropoda > Malacostraca > Isopoda > Cirolanidae > Bathynomus > Bathynomus jamesi. The sequence goes on from JAJOZX010004912.1 coordinate 243,360, forward strand.
ATCAGTCATTGTAGAAATAGGATAATTAGTTGGTACTTCGTTTAAATCCAGTTAAAATAATTGTGGAACTACTATCAAAAATATGCGTCGGGCCTCTCTTCTTACGGTATATCTCAGAAGGTAGGGCTATGTCGTGGCCAATGTCGTAACACCACTTCCCGTCGTTCACCGAAGTTAAGCGACAGTGGGTTTGGGTTGTGGTTGGATGGAAGACCGTCCTCCGCGTCAAGATTATGTAACGACCTGTGGTTCTTCGAATACCACGTAAAGCTGTAGGTCCCTTCCATTATATGACCTTGGATGTTGCAAAGAAGGTTAACCCCCATCAAACAAACAAATTTTAGAAGGTAAAAGATGTACAGTCGATCCAAGAAGTTCTGTCGTAAAATTTCATCTTTCTTTGTGACAAATATCGGCATTAAACTTGCAATTTCACGATAGAACGTTTTGATCCGACCGTATCGAAGAATCCTTACAAAAAAAGATGCCCTTCTTATAGCTTTCCTTCGGTATCTGCTGCTCGGTATTAATGCTAAAATATAAATGTTCTTAAATAAATGTTAAAACTGTAGTAGAAAGTTTTGTTCCTTCAGTTAAATGTAACATTCATTGAGCATCATTCATCATTCTACCGTCCACACTGAATTAGAACTACACAAATTTAAATGGGTAAATCCTTCAGGCTGGGCATAAGTTACCAAAAGCAGCCATTGATTGGCTTTTATGTAATTCTCTCTCTCTCTCTCTCTCTCTCACTCTCTCTTTCTCTCTCTCTCTCTCTCTCTCTCTCTCTCTCTCTCTCTCTCTCTCTCTCTCTCTCTCTCATATATGGTGAGAATCATTCGTGTTCTTCTGAATAAATGCATATTTACCAAATAAGACTTTGAGAACAAAATTAATGGACAAACACTTTGTCACTTTGGCAGCATACTCGACTGGCGATGTCAACACGATATTACAATTACCTTGTAAGTTTGTAGATGTTCCGTGCGTCGATTTATCTTTCACACGTAGGTCAAGCTGGTGGTCCACCTCTAGACCTGGCCTGATGTAGGATGGAGTTGCTGGTTTGAGTTCTCCAGCTCACATAGCCAAGCACACCAGCCTCATCCGGAAACATCTTCAACCAGGCGTCTAGTCTTCATTTGAAGACTTCTATTTTGACATCAATAGTGCTTTTTTTATGCCTTTGGGTAGCTGGTTAAATAGTATTGGCTCTCTGACAAGAAAGCTATTTTCTTCCAGAGATGAGGATGTCCCTTGTGCGGTCTTTAGTTTGGGAAGATTACACGTTCTACCTTCTTATTTTCCAGTGTTCTTTGAATGGTTACCGGGTTCACTTTGGAGTTACACTAGTTTTTCTATTATTTATGTATATATTATGGTGTATCTCTCTCTTCTTTTCAGGGAATATAGCTTTAATGTACGAGTGTGTAGCCTTTCACAGTAATTCAGTTCTTGGCTGTGAAATTTCTTTGTTTCTCTCCTAGTTTATTGATTTTTTCTTTTTTATATGGAGACGTCAAGACTGAGCATTATTCTCTTTATGATGTGATTAGTGTTTTCAGTAAGGGAATCATAACTTCTTTGTCCCTTCTTTTAAAGGTTCTCAGTAAATGTCCCGTAATTCTTTTTGCTTTGATAACAACAACCTTATTTTGTGTCTCAAATTTCACATCATCGGTCTATATAACTCTTAAATCTTTTACTGTTGTGCTTCTCTGAATTTCCTGTGTGTCTGGGGAGTAATATTATATCTATTTTAGTCCCTTTTTTCTTCCATATCTCAAAAGCTAAAAATTTTTGGTGTTAAATTTCATGTTATTGTCTTCTGACCATCTGTATATTTTCTTTGTGTCCGTCTGTAGGGCTTCCACCCCTTCTACATTTCTAATTTTTCTGCTGATTTTTGCGGAGCTGGAGCCGGTACAACACCTAACCTCTTGGAAGCTGTTTTAGAGAGAGAGTATATGTGATCTTTCCAGAAAAGATGACGAGAAAAGGAAACGCCAAAAATGTTAAGAGAAGAGGAAGGATTGAGTTATGTATTGTTGAAGATAAGGGGATAGTCGTGTGTAGGATTGCGACGAGTAGACAGATGAAGAAACCGAGTTTTTTTTTGAGGTAGTGAAAGCCACAAGGTTTTCTCTTCCCCAGTCAGAGATAGTAGAAAGATCAGAGGTCAGATGCATCATAGCCGTCCCACGCGAAGCATGGAGTGACTGTTGAGAAAGACGCTTTATGAAGCGGATGGAGAAATGAAGAGTGGAATCATCGGCATAGGAGTGGATAGGACAGGAAGTGCGATTTAATTGATCATTAATAAATATAAGGAAAAGAGAGAGTCACAGGACAGAGCCCTGAGGAACACTACTATTAATAGGTTTTGGAGAAGAGCAGTGGCCATCTACCTGCAGTTATAGATCGGCCAGAAAAGAAATCAGAGGTGAAGGCACAGATAGAAGGATGGAAACTGAGGGAAGTCAGTTTGGAAATTAAAGATTTGTGCCAGACTCTATCAAAAGCTTTTGATATGTCTAGCGCAATAGCAAAGGTTTCACCGAAATCCCGAAAGGAGGATAACCAAGAGACAGAGATATGCAAGAATATCACCAGCAAAGCGTCCCTTGCGCAAGGGAACCCATACTGACGATGTCATAGATTTGTGACTATGTTCTAATCAACTAGAATTGTGATCCTATGAAGCTGATGAGACTCCCCAGTGCGACCTAGGCTAGTGAAACACCAAAATTAATAAATTTAACTTTACTTTGGGAATGATTTCCTTATGACATCATTACACACCCACATTCAAGTTTAATTCTCAATTAGTTGACCCAAAATGAGCCAACTTGCTACAGTGGAAGATATATTAATGATTAACATCTACAACTTAGTAACAAGAGCCCAATACCTAACTTAACTCCCTTAACAATAGTATTCCTGCAGTTATACCCGTTTTAGATGTGTATACAATTTCTAATAAATTTACCCAGACCAATGAAATAAATTTTGAGGACTAAAATTGATTAACCTTCTGCATTACATTTCAATATTCCATATGACTTGTAGTCTTGTACCCATTACCATGATCTAGAAACACACTATTGGGCCATCATCATCATCATCATGCAGGCCACACTAGTGTTAGCACCAGTTATAAGTACTCTCTTCTCACTTTGTTCAATACTTCGTTCACGAGATTTATTTTTGTAGACTACCACATTAAATATATAAACCTTATTTTTGCACATCAAAGCCTTTGGGCTTAGTTTCCCAATAAATTAGTTTTTTTCCTTAGTGGGAACCAACAATTGAGACTGATTGTTTTATTTGTGGATACTCCATTGAAGCCTCCACTGCTCTTGCCTCGGGAACTTTATACTCGTGCCAGCTTGCAACTTTTCCCAGTACCCACTGGGAATTCCTCCTGTCCGGCTATTTCTCACTTGTCTGCGGGTGGGCTCTGTATGTCCTCTACACCCGTCCTTGACAGACCAACAAGCTGTTCACTGCCTCCACTGATTCTGGCTTTAAATAGAATTATTATATTTGTAAATATCTGTGCCCTGAACCATTTATCCCACCATATTCTTAATAACATTCAAATCTTGCCCTCAACACAATAGAGATATCTTTGGTTTACAACAGTATGAGAATTTATCTGGTCTTATCCTATATTTCCATTTACATTCTAACTCTTGGCCTTAGCCAATATAAGAAATTTGACAGAAGTGATACACCAACTTCAAATGGATTACAGTGACTCCAAATCTCATGTGAAAATGGGATAAGTGATACCTATGCCCATTTAGTCATGCTATTTATCTGAAGGGGATTTAACAAGCTTGCAACTAGCAATTTAGTTTGAAAGGTAATACATATCTGGTAATCTCTGCCAAACTTCTCAATTTGGGCCTCAACTCACAATCTGTTTACTTGGGTCTAAATTTCTCAAACATTGTCTACCCTTCCTCTGTGGGCCTATTATTTGTTTATTTATTTTTCTTATACAACATTTATTGTCCATGTCAGATTAGTTTGATGCAATCATAATAGTTTGCTAGACTTTACCACTTATCTGGCCCACATCGAGTTTCACAGGAACCATATTGTACTAGGTTATGGGATAACTTTATATTTTGTTTCCCACGTGACCAATTTTGGCCAATCGGGATCTTTGTGACAGCTACAAGGAACTGATCTCCGCGAAATTCAATATGTACCACGTATCTTGACCGACATTATTTGTTATATGTAAATTTCTTGGCCTTACCAAGGTCATCTGCTAGAGACCCACATCTATTTTTTAAACTTTAATTTAAAGCTCACCTTATGATGTGCCAAAACAACACTTCCAAATGAGCGGCGCAACCATCACTCCCATGGTTGAATGAAGGAATTTTTTTGTTTACTTTGTGTCATGCTCGAAATCAGTTTTGCCATACACCAGAGTTTATGCTAAAAGTTTTTCACACTTCACCAGATGAAAGACAAGACGTTACATCATTGCCTATGTCACTTAGCATGATAATGAACAGGAGTGAGACTAATATTGTTCCTTGTGGGATTGAATTGCGTACTTCCTATTCTAATGATATATTGGATTTTTACGACTTTCTGACGTTCTCTGAGGAAGTTGTAGATCCATTTTCCCGCTTTGCCTGTTATTCTCATATGTTTCATTTTATGTGCTATTATACCATGATCACACTTGTCGAGTGCTTTAACAAAATCTGTGTATATTACATCGTAGTTTTCATTGCTTTCGAGTGCGTCTATGATATTGTTTTAATGCTCTATTAGTTGTGATAGGCACGATCTTCCTGATCGGAAACCGTGCTGGTTCTCATTGAATCTTGTCTGTGCTTCCAAAAAGTCATACATTTTCTCTCTCGGTGAGATTGGATGTCAGTGACACTGTCTATAGTTCTTTGCCTGAAATCTATCACCTCCTTAATATATAGAAATAATGTTCTCCATTTTCACGGTGCTTGGTGTTCCCCCTGTGTCCAGGGATCTTCTCCGTATCAAATATAGGGGTGTGGTTATTTCATTCTTACAGTTTTTAATGAAGGCGTTCCATATGTGTAGACCTGCAGCTGAATGTAATTTCATTCCCATAAATATTTTCATCCTAATACTGTGTATCTCGTTTCGAGAAGGCACCATATTACCCGTAGTAACAAGCAGCAGACAGGATATATTAGAGTTGCTATTACTATAAGTACGAATTTGCCCTTGCATTTAATGGACACTTCAAAGCCGCAAACTGCGTACATAATACCCATTTTCGCGAAAAACTTATATATATATATATAAAAACCTATTTTATATTTGTTATATTATCCTACAGACAACTGAATAATTCTGACAGAGTCAATTCATGTGTTAATAAAGTGCACTCCAGTGACCGACGGAACCAGTTGACGGATTCTTCAGTTACATCCAATAATTAATTCGATATGCAATGAATACTTCAGTCAAATAAACTAAACTGAAATGAAGGACGGTAAAACGCGGTGATGAAACGCCGGAGAATACTTGTTCAGTGACAGCTTCTCTTATAATTAGACGGTGATTCAAGTATCGTGTATGTGATTCTCCGTTCCGAGCTTAAGTGGACTGATAAGAAAGAACGTTTCTTAATTCGAATAATTGCTTTTAGAATATCTCGTAAAATTTTTTACTCAAAATTTGTAATTTATATTAAGCTAAAATATATTTTGTTTTATTACTCGTCGCTGATATATGGCTTCGAGGGCGTCTTAGAGATAAGGCAGTATAAAGTGCCTCTTCCATGGGCACCATTAGAGAAGAGATATTTGTAGGAAAGACCATTGAGGAGCGGACGATCATTCTGTGTTGCTCCGCATTTATCGGACCTTTCATTCTGATCACAATTAGATTTAAAAGAATTTCATCATAGAAAACTCGCACCACAAACTGAAGTCGATTTTAGTCTCTTGAACTGCCGCAAATCGGACGTTTTACACCATTAGATTGTCTGAACGTCTATATCGTCAGGGAGATAAATTGTATCTTTACTGAAGGTGAATACCGTATAGCGCATTATTGTACCTCCTGCAATGCCACGTGATTAACATTCCAGCTCCGGTGATGTCCATTATGCCTCCGATGACGTCAGAAGAGTGCGCATTTTACGTCCTATTAGTTGAAACCTTAATTGGCATGAGCGGTTTCTTGTTTTTCTTTGAGCGAGGATAGATACGATGCGTCTTCATTCGACCACGGCTTAATTGGGGTCAAAGTGGAGGTCAAAATGACCGTGGGTTTAACCTTAACTAAACTGATGGCCACTTTAAAGGCACTTCTCGGCAAGATTTTTGTTATTTGCTAAACTTTTATTTATTTTGTTAATTGTTTCCACTTTTTTTTTTTTTTTTTGCGTTTTTTCTTGCGGGTTTCGTGTCTTACTTTTATAAATCCTTTTTTGTGTCTGTTTATGTATTCATAAACATTTACTATGAAGACATTCCTCAAATAAATTTTTTTAAGAGAAATTTAAGAGGCAAAAATGGGATTTTGTGTTTTCAATTAATGTTAAATATTTTTTTTTTTAACAGAAAACTGATCATAAAAAATTAACAGAAAACTAATAATAATAAAAAACTATCTTTATCTTGTTTTCATAATGTAGAGAGAGGTAAAAGAATGTAAATTAACGTGTTTGTATTTTGTGATGTAAGCTATTATGTATCGTACATCATACTTTAAATTGCCTGTCCTGTCGTGGAGAATTCGTGTGTAAATTTGATAACTTGTAAATACTTGGATTATTGTATAGAAATTACTTGTAATTTATTTTTCCGATTCACATTTGATTGCTTTGTTTGATGTTTTGTTTAAAAAAATAAAAATCCGATATTTGCTATAACTGATTATGATACTAAATTCAGGAGTTTTTCCGCGCATTTCATTTGGCTGAAATTTTACTCTCGTTTTCAAATTTTAGTGTTAAAATTCATATCGCCAAATAATCACGCTTTATTGAATTACAATGGCCAGTATCGTAAGTTCGTAACACCGTTTCCCGTCGATCAGTAAAGCGGCACTAGGTTGTATAGGGTGGCTACAAAGTTCCTTTGCATGAAAAACAAGGGCAACATACAGATATGCTGTAATTTCACTGCAAAGGGACTTTGTGGCTGCTCTGTAGTTGGAACGTGGATGAGAGACCGTCTTCTGCGTCCAGATTATGTAGCGACTCATGGTTTGCATCCCACATAAAGCTGTGGCCCCCCCCCCAATGTTTTATGACCTTAGATGTTGCGAAGGAGGTTAAACAACCCCATTATACACACACACACACACATATACAGGCCCTCTCAGAGGTCCAGAGAGGCCCGGGCCACTTCTAGCTTTTGAGGCCCATAGCTAAACCCAATTATTACTTTCACTGCAAAACATTATATTCAAACCTGAAAGTTTCTAAATATGAGGCTCCCCTTAAGCTTGAGGCCCAGGCCAAATGGCTCTCCTAGGCCCCCTTCTGATAGGCCCTGTATATATATATATATATATATCGGTATACAATATATATATATATATCGGTATACAATATATATATATATCCCCGCAAGGGGGTTCTAAGCTCGTGCTCTTGAGTGCTCTTTGTGCTCGTTTGTACGTGCTTGTTCCTGGAGGTTTCACGTGCGCCCTCCCGGCCCTAGCACCCAAGGATGATGGGGCCCGACCCTGCAGTCCTTGTCATCCTTGGTCTTTTTCCACTTCGACTGTCCCCTCCACCCTTTCTTTTTCCTCTGTCTTTCCTCTCACTTTTTCTTTGTTTTTCTGCCGAGATATGCCCTTTTAAATAGAGGCGAATCGGTTCTTCCCGAACTTAAAAAAAAAAAAAAAATATATATATATATATATTCTAAGAGGAGTTAAACGTTTTGGGGCTCTCAGTACTATTTTCATCATCAGTGAACTGAAATTAAATTTGATTTATGACTAATAAATCTTAAAGAATTTTACATGACGGAGCAGATGAAGATTAAATAAAGATCGTAACGAGACATCAAACTTGCACAGTGTAAAAATGTTAACTACAATAGCGGTACAGTGAAACGTATGAGACCTTCAACTAAAAATTTGGAGCATGCCTCACCGCGCTAATATTAGGTTTTGGGGACACCAGATTTCAGTGATCCGCCTATTTTATACTTCGGGCCAGTCGTGGTTACTCTTACAGCCAGGTTAGGTTAAGCAAAGTTAGATGGTTGTTTACTTATTTCTTACGTCACCAACTTTCGGCCAATCGGAAGTAAACGAAACTAGTGTCCCCGAAACTTAACATTTACGCATGACTATTCCTTGTCGTGTACTGGCATTATATACTTACTAAAATCCGTCTGGAGTTAGAGCAAAATGATTTACTTGATGTGAACGCTGCATAGGGACTTCATCCTATATGTACTCTTAAGTTAAAATAAAAATCGTGAAAAGCAATATATAATTTTAATTTTTTAACCCTCATTCTAAATTTAACTTTGATTCCTGTCGGTGTTTCACTATTAAACCTTATTTCATAACCTCGTTCGTTAAAATGTACCCATGGTATAATTTACCATGCCTATGAAATAGGAATTAACCTTTATCTCATAACCTCGGTAAAATATGCCCATGGTATAATTTACCATGCCTCTGAAGTATAACTAACTCGGGTTATCAAATAAGGGTTAAATAGTCTTCCAAATTAGAACTGGATAATTTTAACTGTTTTTAATTTGCATCGGAATTTAACAAATTTAACTCGGAAATTAATGTGCAAAAATATCCACTTATAATAAAAATGTTATTTACATGCTAATTTTTGTGATTTAAATAATTTTTTTTATTTTATTACTTTTTAAAACTAGATATTAGGTGAAATAGCTTTAAAGTTTAACTTCTCGTTTTGATAGGGCTATAACTTAACTTTCTAGTAATTTGAAGACTAGTTGAAGCAGATATAGAGTCTGTAATAAACAATTTGTGCTGATATTACTGGTTTCCAAAAACCCTCTGCAAATAAAGAAAAACAAGAATATTATGATAATTGCCCAAGTAAATAAAATGTACTTTATAATATGTTATTACATAAAATATATTCGTAACGGCAGTTCCGGTTCAGGTTCATCAACACACACACACACACACACACACACACACACACACACTCTTTATTGCATAAACGAGGCACCGACTTTTAAAAAACTAATTAACCAAACCTAATTTAACCTGACCTAACTTTAGTGCCATCGAATCGAGAAGGGCGTGATGGGTGTTTCGGACGCACTCGAGGGCTCGAAGGATAGTTTCTGTTAAGTCATTAAATACAAAGGAATACAAAGGAATACAAATGACACCAAAGAGCAAAAGACCAGCTGGTCCCTATGAAGCTGTCTGCTTAATAAAGCGAGCTAAAAGATTTAAGAAAATTTAAAACGAGTGAAAATTTTGAAGCAAAGCAAAGAAAGGAGTAAAAGGAAGGAAAGAAATTTGAAGATAAAGTAAAAATTTTAAAGTAAAGAGGAGGGAATCCGAGCGAAAAAACCAACAATACTTTTATGCGCCAACAAATGCTCCCAAACTGCCGGTTTAAGGCAAGATAAGGATTCGACCGAATTACTTTGAATGACTATGGCTGGCAATCCATTCCACTTATTAACTATACAATTGAAGAAAAAAGGACTGAAGTACTCGATAATCTAACCTAACCTAACCTAACCTGAACTATCCTAACCAAGCACATCCTCACCTAATTGGGACCAATATATCTTTTTTTCGACGATAAAAGTGTTTTTAGATTTTTTATATAAATTTTTTTGTTCTGAGGTACCAAAAGTGTCACTTCACAAAAAAATTACCCCACTACTACTGTTAATTAACACACACACACACACACACACACACACACAAATAGAAAGGCAACATGGAATTAACATGCAAACGAGTATATAAAGAAAAGACGCCATAGAACTTTTAAGACAAATTCAAAAGCATTGCATTTTTCTTCTATAAATAACATCTGTCTTAAATCTTATGACGTCACTATACGCTACGTCATAATTTGCTCGGCGCCTGCGTGTTTGCGGATGATGGAAGGAGAAAGCATCTTTAAAGCGACCTGGAGTAAGAGTCAGAATGAAGTTTAAGCAGAATGCAACACATCAAGAGTCCACTTCTTCCTTTTAATCGCACTGCAGTTATTGAAAGCAAAATTTGCAAAATAACAAAGGTTCTCTCTCTCTCTCTCTCTCTCTCTCTCTCATATATACAGTATAATTTCGTACATTCATTTTAATCGAAGCTGTTACAAGCGCCATCTATAATTAACTAGCCTTTAATTAGGGAGATACCGTTATAAAATTATTCTGACAAAGGAGGGAAGTGTTCTTGATAACGTCAGTAATTACATTTCGTTAATTTTTTTTCTTTCTTCAGTTTACATTTTCCTTCCGTTTTCTAAACATTTTGTAGTGGAATTTCAAAATTTTACCTCATGCTGTTACCATGAGCAATGTGTCCACCCTTTGCACAGGAGGTAAAGTAAATTAAGTTAAAAATTCGACGTGTGTGTGTGTGTTTTCATCTTTCCTAGTGAATGACTTTGAGGAAATGCGTTTCTTTTTTTCTTCCGTAAGATTAGCATATGTTCACTTTTATGGTTCAAATTTTGAATGTAGATTTTTGAATTGCAAGTCATTTCAATTGATAAAAAGAATTTGTTTCGTCTGCTTTTATCTCGTCACTCAATTTCAAATTAGGAATACAGAAATTGTTTCGTTTTGGCCAAAGATAAATTCAAACGAACTTTTCCTCTAAGCATTCCTTCACAGTAATAAATAGCTGGCCTCTGATCACTTCTCGTGTGTGTGTGTGTGTGTGTGTGAACATTCTAACTCGACAAATAGAGACAAGAAAGTTCATTAAATGCCTGACACTTTTTATTACGAAAAAAAAATTCGCAGCCTTGTTGAAACTACTTGGCTTCACTTCACTCGGCTGGGATGCATGCGTGCATTTTTGTGTACTTTTTCTCACTCGTATATTAATTAATAATGGAAGAAGCTCGCTCTTTCTTGCAGGGAAGGCACGGCAACTCGTTTTCCGTTAACTTTTTTAAGCTTTTCCCAACCACGTTCATTCGTTTGTGTCCACTCAATGTCATTGTCATTTCATTCCCATCCGCTATCCGCAAATGAAAATGTACAAAATGAAAAATCCACACTTGAGAAAAGTGTTTTTTGATTTGAGAAACAGTCACTCCATTCCCATTGGCGATAAAGGCGTCAAATGGGAATGGCTGATGTTTCCTAACCTAACCTATCTTAATCAAACCTAAGTTAACTGTACCTAAACCAAAGAGGGAAAGCCGTGGATGGGAATAAGAATGGCATGAATTGGGAATAGATCAATTTCAAACTACCTCCTTTGAAATTCTCATTCTCGGCTTTCCCATTCTTGGTCGCGGGATGAAATGGGAATGACATTAAGTGGGATGATATCGCTTTGTAGACGCGTCTGGTTCGTTTTTTGCTTTAATTTCTGGACACTTTCAATTCTTTATTCTCTTCTTTTTCCCAATTTTTTGGCTCATTTCTTCAGCTTTTCTCTGGAATTGTATCATTAGGGGAAATGCACGTTAATAATTAATTGAATTAACCTGAACTCAACGAAAATAAAGATACAAAATACTTCCATTCGAGTTTATTTCATTCACTGAGCAGTTCAGATAAAGCTGGAAGTATACGCCGAATGCGCGCGCGCGCACACACACACACACACACACACACACACACACACACACACACACACACACACACACACACACTTTTGATGTATAGTAAATTAAAGCATATTGAAATGTACTCTAAAATAAAGTTTTCATATACACAGCACCGTTTCTTAAAAATTAATTGTTCCATTTAGCCGGATATGGAAAATTTAAAAAAAAAAAAAAATTATTTTGTAATGTCACTATAATTGTTTCAAACTCGGTTCAGGAAGGAAAGTTCCATACAGAACACCGTTTCTGAAAATTTAATTTGTTGCATTTGCTGCATGAGCCGATCATGGAGCGATTTATTTCTGAAACGAATGATCCATCATTGAAGCCATTGGAACAACTTCCCTTCCTGAAGCGATTTTGAACCAATTATAACGACATTATAAACAAAATTTATTAAAAATCGTTCCATATTCGGTTCAAATGGATAAATTAAAGTTTTAGAAACTGCGGTCTGTATGAAACAACTCTACAGTGGTGTAGATTCTGCAAAATCTGTGATGAAGGTTGGTTGCTAAGTGATTGACTAGCCAATCCCCATTTTCCATGATAATAATCCTCTCCTCTCTTGGCTACGCTTAATACATAATTTCTTTAATGAATTTGATATTAAATGTAAATAGTATTACATCTTTAATACTCGTATTACATAAAATGATTAATATCTCGCTTCTGTCATCATAAACAATATAATTCTTATTATTATTGTTATTATTATTAATTTATTATTATTATTATGATGATGTGTCCCGAATTTGATAAGGATAGGAGTTTCTCCAATGGTTTCTTCCTCTATTCTTTTTGTTGACGTTTCTTTCAAACACATCTGAACATCTTCCAAATTTGCTAGGAATTAAGTTGTTGTTGGTTAGCCGATCAGCCCACCCTGATCGAGCAAGCCGACGGGACGCAGGTAACCGATCGCCCTCTCCGGAGTGGACCAGAGCTTCAGCGCACTAGTGATGTTGTGTTCGTTGTTGTGCTAGAGCGGTACAGTCTGTCATAATGTGTTCAATTATTTGTGGTGTGTCCTGGCACAGGTGGCAGGTGTCGTCTGTGGAGTTGTCTAGTCTGTGTTTATGTGTCTGTAAGTTGGGGTGATGTCCACATCGGAATCGTGCTAAGTTAACTCGATCTGATCTGCTCAGGCTGGTCTCTGACCTGTCAGTGGGTAGCGGCTTCTTACCTAGGACCGCATTCGGACAGAGTCGTGTCAGTGCTTTGTGAGTTAGGGGTATGTATGTATGTGTGTGTGTGTGTGTGTTTTCTGTACTGTGTGATGTTTGTGGGGCGTGGTATGGAATGGAGTATTTGGTTATAATGTGTCTCTGGTGTTACCTTAATGGTGCGAGGTGTTGGTGCATGATTGTACATGTAGTGGCAAGGGTGTTGTGGGTTAGTTGTCGCTGCTGCCATGAATTGTGTTCCCCTTATGTCTAAATGTTCCCTAACTTTCAGTATTTTTGTTTCTGTGTGCAGGTGTTCTATTGGTGTTGTTTAAGTACATCCTGTAATGATATGAAGTGCGTTGTTTTGTATTGTCTGTAAGGTGTTTGTGTGTGTTTGAGATAATGGGTGCCCAGCATGGGCTAGGATAGTCCATAACTGAGCGAATATATTGTTTGTATATGAGTGATGTTGTTTCCTGCTGGTGTCCAAAGTTTGTGCCTGTTAGTACCCTAAGTGTGTTAAGTCTTGACGTACATTTGTTTTTAATGTCCTGAATGTGGTTTGCAAGAGATAATGATGTGTTGTATGTGACCCCAAGTATTTTGGTCCTGTGAGTGTGTGGAATGATGTTGTTGTTGTTGTTTAGTGTAATATGTGGAGTTATCTGGTGTTCTTTTGTGTTGCTTGTTAGCAAGGTGATGGTTGATTTTGTGGGGGCTACTTTGAGTCTATTGTGTGTGAGCCAGTCTTGTATACTGTTTATGTATGTTTGTAGGTTATTTGTAGCGGTGTCAATGTTGTTGTAGGTGGATGTTAGAGTGATGTCACCTGCATATGATGATAAGGTAAGCTTGTTATTTGTAGCGGTGTCAATGTTGTTGTAGGTGGATGTTAGAGTGATGTCACCTGCATATGATGATAAGGTAAGCTTGTTATCTATGGGTGTTGGAATGTCATGCCTGTATAAGTTGAACAGTGTTGGTGAGAGAACAGAGCCTTGAGGGACCCCGTTCGGAAAAAGCTTGTTTTTTGGATGACTTGCCATTAAATGTGACATGTGAGTATCTTCCTGAAAGATAGTTGCTCAGCCATCTTTCAGTTTTATTGTTTATGTTTGTGTTGAGTATTTTGTTTATGAGAGGGAAGCGTGGGATAGCATCAAATGCTTTACTAATGTCTATTGCTAATAGTGTACGTTGAGCTGGTCGTCTGGAGTTGATGCCATCCATGATGTGCTGCATGAGGTTAGTGAGTAATGTCGTGGTTGAGTGGTGAGGTCTGAATCCATGTTGAGTCGGCGATAGTGGTATGTGTGGGTTGGTGATTTGTAAGATTAATATTTCTGTTACTTTGGAAGGTGTGCATAGTAAAGTAATGGGTCTATAGGAAGCTGGTTCTGTTGGATTTTTGTTTAGTTTGAGTAGTGTAATAATTTTACCTTGTTTCCATATGTCAGGAATAATACAGTGTTGGTGTGAATATGTGCTGATATTTGTGAGAGCTAGTATTCCTTGTGGGCCCAAGTGTTTGAGGTGTATGTTAGATATGTTGTCTGGTCCAGTAGCCTTCGAATACTTAATGTTTTTGATGACCTTGGTGGTCTGGTCTGTATTGAAGGGTGTATTGGTCGTGTCGAGTCTGTAGGGTTTCTTGTGTCTGGCTGTTTGTCTGTCTGCGTGTTTCTGGTTGTTGTCTCTGTTTAAGTGACTTATCTTTGCTTAGTGATTAACTAGAATGTTAGTTTGTTGTGTATATGTTGGGATATTATTTTGGCTGCGACAGATAGCCGCGTGCGAGGTGTAAATGCCGCTGTTAGAGTAGGTAATGCTGTTTATAGTCTTGTATAGCCTGGATGTATCTGTGGAGTGGTTTAGTGTTATGAATTCCCTAAATGTATGTTTTGTTTTTCTTTAAGTTTGTTGTTTATTTCTGTGTTGAGCTGTTGTATCTGCTGTTTTGTGGCTTGTGTGTGTTATGTTTGAGGTTATGATGTTGCCTTATGAGGTGGGCTATTTCTCTAATGTAATTTGGGTTGTATTTCCTAATGTTGCCCTTGGGTATGTATTTGTTTGCATTATTGATGATGTGATTAAATGTCTTCAGTGTTGTATTGATGTTTATAATGTGTGTGCTGTTTAATGTGGTGAATTGTTCCTCAGTCTGTATTTTGAACTGTTCCCAATCAACTTTCTTGTAATTTTTGTAAGTGTGCCTAAGGCTGTTGGGGCAGTGTAGAACGTGTTGTAATGATGGGCAGGTGGTCTGATGACAGTTGTTTTTCTGTTCTCCAGTGTGTATGTGTTGCTAGTGAGGGGGAACAGAACGTTATGTCTGGGGAGGAGTTTGAGTATCCTGCTTGATGTGGTATGTGTGTATATTCTTCTGTATTATTAAGAATGAAGAGACTGTTTAGTTGTGTGGCTATGTTGGCGCCTCTGGTGTTGCTTTGGTTGTGCAGGTACCAACTAGTGTCTTTACGTTGAAGTCTCCTCCTAAGATGACATTAGTGAGAGAAGCCAGATTGTGTAACTGGATTATAATTGGCTGGCACCTGAGGTGAACTATCTGGTGTGATATAAATGTTGATGAGTGTGGTGTTGTGTTTTGCGCGTGTTTTAATGTTAACTGCCTGTATTTCTATCGTGTTATCTGTTTTGATTGTGTTTGTAATGTTTTGGGTGGCATCAGTATAGCTAATGCTTTTACGTATGTAAGTGATAAGTCTACGACCTTGACAGATCGCCGTGAAGTCGGGGATGGTGGGTGTTTTGTGTGTGCGTTTGTTTTGTTTCTTATATAAGTGCTATGTGAATATTTTGGTTGTGTACGAATTCTCTAAGCTGCATGATTTTGTTTGTGAGGGCATCTACGTTGTACTGTAGTATGTTAATATTATGCTTCTGTATGTGTCTCATGGTCCTATTGTGTCTGTCTTTGTGTATGGTGACATGTGTAAGTTGTAGTGGGGCCTGGATTAGTCTTAATGTCGCCGGAGAGTAAGAGTAGTCCGGGGAGCAATCAATTGCTCCCCGTAAATGAAAAATAGCACGCTGGTATAGGTCCGGCCCCGGGAGCCGATCAGCACTCTGACCGTGCCACGCAACAGGCGTCGACTGCCAGTCTGGCCAACCGTAGACAGCCCGCTGCACGGAGATTTGAGGAAGTTTGGCCACCAGCGCGTTAATGTTTCGGTTTGACGTCTCTTCTACGCGTTGACGTGTCCCGCGCTGGAGGATACGGCCACTGTTAGACGCTTCCTCGTTAGCTGCTAACTGTCGACATACGTTGAGGTTTTTAGCTCCTTCCTATCAGTTTCTTATTATCTTTGGTCAAAATGTGCTGTTTAATACTGTCATTTCTTTTTGTACCTTATTTTCTTTATTAATTTGTCCAACAATTTGGGATTGGAAGTATATAATGAAATTATTTCCGGTCCTGTCCTTCAAATGTTTTGATAAAAAGTTTTTAGGATTTTCTTTCAATCAAGAATAAAGAGAATGAATTCTTTACTAAATTTTGCTTTATTCTTTCTATCTCTTTGCGAAAAATATCTCAGAATCTAGGAATTAAGTTGTTTAGGAGTGCAACAGTGTTTTATATACATTGAAGGCTTTTCATGAATGCAACAATCTCTTATTAATGGCAGTTGAACCCAGCGTTACAGTTGGCTTTCTGATATAACGATAATAATAATACGTAATAATTAATAATAATAATTGCATATTGTGTATTACAACCTTATATTAAAAAGTACAAATTTGCTTGAAGAACAAACGACATTTTAATCTAAAAATGAATAAAACCGGAATATGTTTGGCGTCCGTTCTTTTTCTCATGAATAAAACGGAGTGGCCATAAAAGTTCTCGGTCGTTCCTCGGATTTAATCCTTCGTTTGAAGATGAAAAATCCCATGTAAAGACGTATTAGCTTAATTTATGACGAAGCGTGATCGCCTTTCGAGAGCATATCCCGCAAATGGTCTCGTTTGTATTGTACGGCGTAACTCAGTGGCGAAGTTTAGCTCAAAATGGCACTCCACTCCATTTAATACATCCTCACTTGAATTTCAGTCCTTTTGAGGATGTAAGACTGCCTTTTCGTGTCTTATTCCATCGTGAGACATTTTAATCAGTTTTAGCTGAATGTACAAATGTAAATACAACGTTTGTAATACTTACGGAGATGTCGATGCTTTCATGCAAGGTGCAAACTGTTAATTCTCACTTACATTCTATAGTTTAACTTTCTTCAATGTTTTAATTTGTTAATGTAGATTTTGTGTTAATTTTGCTGGTTTTGAAATGCCGCGTTTTAGTTATAGTTATCCCTTAATGACCGCATTTGCGCTTATTGTAAAGCTTTAATTTTTATTACAACTTCATCTTCTCGAACTCTTTGTTCATATTTCGGAAAACATTTCCTACTTTATTGATTCTTTCTAAATTCAGCATCTTTGTCGTCCTTTTTTACGTTCTCTTGTAAGGTCTTCAACAAAGTTGCCAAGGATATATATATATATATATATATATATATATATATATATATTAATATATATATATATATATATATATATATATATATATATATATATATATGTTAAACACAGACCGTGCATGGAACAAGGAACTCTTCTGGGAAAATTAAATCCACTATAGTCCGAATAAGTAATGGTAAATGACAAATACCATAGTTTTTCTTTTTCATGATGCTAGCCCGACGTGGGCAACGGGTCTCTCGTCCCAAAGCTGGATCCTGTCTGCTTTGCAGATAGCTGGTGAGGGAAGCTATATTTATGGGACCTCTTTGCGAGAGACCCGTTGCCCACGTCGGGCTAGCATCATGAAAAAGAAAAACTATGGTATTTGTCATTTACCATTACTTATTCGGACTATAGTGGATTTAATTTTCCCAGAAGAGTTCCTTGTTCCATGCACGGTCTGTGTTTAACATATAAGTTTCTCAGGGGACCATTCTGAGTTTGTGTGTATATATATTATATATATATATATATATATATATATATATATAGGGGGGAGAGTAATTATGTGCAGGTAGATCGTGTATTGTATAAGAAATTTTCTTTGGATGCGAGCACATTTGCACAGCCGAAGTATCCTTAGACCCGGGATGTGCTCATTATATGTTGGACAAGCAAATTTACTGTCCTGAACACTAGACTTCAGATATCTGGTTGGATTCGGTTCCAGCCGCTGTTAGAGAGGGGGTCACAGTCCCCCGCGCTCCCCTATATAAGCCACGGCTCCTAAACGGAAGTTAGCGCGTTGATTTGTGTTATTTCATTGGTCTTTTGAATTTACTCTCGCTTGTGGAAGGGACGTAGAAATTAATTACTTTTACATTGTAATTTTTAAAGCAAATTATCGCATAACTCTTACTTTATAGAATTTTATACATTTTCCATTTTGAAACTTTCAAAATAATGGTCATGTATTGCAAAAATAGTTTAAAGTCTTCTACGCAAGTCTTCTAGGCAAGTCGTCTTCGCATACGTATATATGAATTATTAGGACGCGCGAATGGCGCATAGAAAAACATGCCTAATTAGCACAACTAATTTCTTAAACCTTGAATTCGGTACTGAAATTTATGAACAGCTTTGTAAACATTCAATTGCAGGGTTTACTCCCTTAATTGTACGGGACTACCCTAATTTAAAATGTATTTTATATTGCATCTGGGGTTCCAGTAAGTTCATAAAAGGTTTCAATTCAGAATTAATGCTCCGAGGCTTCACAATGCGATCACCGACAGTCTATTTTGGAAACCGGTTCCGCAGCTGCTTGCTCTTGCCAAATTAAGGCGTGCGTTCATTCAACACTTCAGTTATGCGAGTGCTTTACTCAAAGTGTTTTGTACCTTCGATTCTGTTTGATCTTCTTTTGTTTATAATTATTAGAATCGTTTTAACTTTTTTTTTTTTTTTAAATCTTCGGAGTGCGACAGAAAAGATATTCCGCGTGTATAAAGATTCACTCCTTTATCGCCTTTCGGTTTTTACCCCCCACCTCTCACTTTTTTTTTTTTAAATATACTTTTTTTTTTTGTTTCATGAATGCAAATGAAATTCCAACGGTGCCGTTTCGTTGCTCTGAACTTCGCTTTTAGTACTCAACTTCACCCATTTCTGAACTTTAACTGAATCCATTTCTTGGGAGGTTTTTCCGGAAGTCTCACCATTTATATCCGTTTCAATCACTTCGATGCTTGGAAGCTTCTTACCAGATTAAGAAATAGGAAGAGAGTGAATTATTGCCGAAAAGTTTGAACAAATACCGGACGGAGAGCATCCACTCGTCACTATATTTTAGAATCGAGTGAGTTTTTTTTTTTTCACATAGAAACGCTACGAACAAATGAAGACAAGCAAAAGTGAACATATAGAGTGTACAGTGTATATATGGGCGGAGTAAGGTAAGTTGATGCGCTATTTACAAGAACATCTGTTGTCTCAGTCTATAACGCCCTCATTAAGATGGGTTATACCGTTATAGGGTCAACTGAAGCACTTTTTTGGATTGCCGTTTTCGGCGAATCTCCTTCCATCAAATGGATGAAATTGAAGAGAGACAGAGAGATGAGAGGGAGAGACAGAGAGAGATGAGAGGGATATATATATATATATTATGAGATGAGATGAGGGGGAGAGAGACCGAGAAACCGAAAACAGCTTCCAAGGATTTTTTCTATTTCGTTTCCCCAAAAGAATTCATTTGCATTTTGTCTGTTCTTATTTCAGTGTTTTAAATGCGAGGCCACAGGGATTACTTGCAATTTAAGAGTCTCACAATATACAGATTACAGTTAATTATCCTTATTTTATAACGTTCTTCCGCATAATCGTTCGTGAAAACAATTCTAAATTTAATTTGAATTTATACAAATGCTCGCAACTTCGCACGCGCGCGCGCGCACACACACAGAGGGCGGGGTTGACAAAAGTAAATAAACACCTTTGTTTTTTTCCTTATTTTTTTTATTTGATAATAAAAGTCGATAAATAATGACATATAATTGAATGAATATATTTAGAATCGTGTTGCTTTCCCCTTCAAATTATGTGAAGGTGACACGTTCTGAAGTTCCAGTGATGAACTTTATCATTTGTTCTTGAGGACAATCATCGTGGTGTCCATTTACTTTTGTCAACCATATATATATATATATAAATTTTTTTTATCACGGGAAATAAATTACCAACATTAACTATTAAAAAATGAAAGAAGTTTTAACCAAGCACTTTCGTGTTTATTAACAACACATTATGAACATGATGAAAGGGCATCATTATTCATATTTGTCATATGGACTATGGTCTGCTAATAAACCTTTTTCATTTTCATTCATTCATATGTGGGTAAATATATTGTATGAGAAGATCCTAATCTGAAAGATCATAATTACATCTGAATTTCTTTTCAAAACGTGAAGTAATCTTTTTATCACGACCTCACTTTAATAATTCTCAATTGGAACAAAGATTGAAAACATTCACAAATAGAAATTAACAAATAAGATTTACAAGAGTTAATTCCAAAATAACTATATATATATATATATATATATATATATATTATATTATAATAAACCTTTGGTTAGCTACCGCCCGAATTGTTCATTCTGACGAAGGTCAAGATTTTCACTCCACCTTAGACCTACAGTTTAACGTGGAATCCGAACCACGCCCCATCAGCAGCCCAGCACCTTAACCACTAGGCCACCTAGGGTACCCATTTATCTACCAACCACTTTCTTTATTGTGTGGAAGGATGAACAGCTGGGTTTTGCTGCGCGCCGGCTGCCGTCGGGTCTCGAACCCGGGGCCGATGGATTCGTAGTCAGCATATACATAAAATATTAAGTGCAGAATTTAGCAACTTTTAGCTGTAACGTTTTTTATATATTGTAAAAAGCATATCCTCGTAATTGAGGTGCAACATTTCATGACATTTGAGCATAAACTCTACTGTAAATGGGTGCTCTTGGATGAGAGCACGGATGACACCACTTTCCGGACAGTTTACTAAATGGTTCATACGGGCTAACGACACCTGATTGACGTGATAATTGGCACGATTACATCTGAAGACAAACAATAAGGCAGTACTGACGGTGTTTTTCATTTGAATAATACAGTATTATTCCGTGCGGCGTCATCGGCAAACGTAACGCGTTAACTGACTTCCGATAATATTTTTACTAGAATTGTGTTATATTACATTACAAAAATATAAGGGGGTAAACATAAGTTTTCTGTGGAACCCGTACTGAAGTCTGTTTTAGAACTGATCTTGCATCATCGATGGTCACGTACTAAATAAAGTACGTTATTAAAACAGGATTCAATTTGTGAAACACAGAATCTGGAAATTCCATGCGTGCGTAATTTTTTTTTTTTTAAAGATTATTCATATCTTTTTAAAAGACTATTCATATTTACAGCGTGAAATGCCTTTTAACAATCTAAAAAAACGTTCGTAAATAATAATTACTTACAAATCACCGATTTAAATCATTTAGGAAAAGTGAGACTGCGTAACCTATTTCTTTGTAGCTTCAATGAACAAAAAGTATTAAATGTTACGGAATAGAGAGTGAACATCAAACGTTATTGTAGATAGGATTATGAATGAGTTTTTTAAAGGTTTTTGTTATTGTGGATAAGTATGAGTCTGCCGTTAGAAGTGTCACGATATTCACCCTTTTAATAGAGAAATATCGGATACTGAACCAACCGAATTGACTCTACAGTGTTGGTTGCAGGCGGTAGTTTGCTCGTGAATCTTAACAAAGCCTTACTAAAGGGTAGTGGGATCATTGAGTGAAAACCGAAGCAATGCGTTTTCAAAAAAGTTTTTGAAAGGTTTGTTAATTAAAACTTTTACTTACTTCCTCACTTGGATGTCTTGCGTTATTGGTGTTGATATCTTGTATTAATTTTATCTGTATATACATTCTCATCAAGAACTACTGTACGGATGAATTCGACTGATCTGCTTTAATTGTGTGAATTTGCTTTTGTTACGATTGTAGGTGCTTTACTGAATCTATAGCAGGGTAACTCGGGAGGGATTTACATAGAGCATTGTTACATTGTATATATATAATACAATGCTGTTTCAGGCATTATCATTGGTTTTCTCCGTGTTTGCGAGTGTTGTAGCGACACTTAATGAATTCGATGTATTAGTGGATGCCGCAAATGACATACTCTATCCAAGCACATTTTATATATACATTGCTCATCAACCCTTTCAATGAGAAATCTGAAATGTTATCGTGCAGGCTCTAACACTGAAAGAGATAAGAAGCATTAATTTACTGTATAGATCCGCAACAAGATTCAAATTCGACTTTTACAAGAATCTACAAGCATAAATTTATCTATTCACGCATTTCCACTCGCCAAATTGTCCTTCGATTAAGAAATTTGTTTTCCATTCCGCCAATTTAAGAGTTTTACGTCTTGTCACTCCCGAATTTTTTGACCTTGTACAGCCATTGGCGAAAAATAAAATATCGCAAAGATTTTCTCAGCAAGTGTCTCGAATCCGCCAAGGAATTTTTTTTTAATGATATTATGTAAAAATAACCTTTTGAAAATTTATTGTCGCTTCCGTATAATAACACGAAAGTTTTACCGGAATTATTGTCTTTCTTAAATAAATAATTAACTTT
The DNA here is from genome assembly GCA_023014485.1 of Bathynomus jamesi. NCBI lineage: Eukaryota > Metazoa > Arthropoda > Malacostraca > Isopoda > Cirolanidae > Bathynomus > Bathynomus jamesi. The sequence goes on from JAJOZX010004912.1 coordinate 266,024, forward strand.
TCTTTACAAAGATTGTTTCACACGAAAAAATATTTCCCCTGACAGCCAAACTGGTGTGTAGACAAAATTTTATGTCGAGATTGGGATAAATATTACATCGAACAAACCGAGAAGGCTTTGTCATTACAAATGAAACAACAACAACAACAACAACAATAGTTAGCACTCGAAACGGGCGAGAATCGAACCCTTTCTTCCTTCGTACAATGACTACAAAATTAATTGGAATAACTCGGAAAACATTTGTCATCAATAATATTTCATAACAAATTACAATCACGTATCATGAAGTTTACTTAGTCCAGATTGGAACTTCAGCTGACGAATGATAACCTTGATATAACCTTCCGATTTGATATCATAACCGAATGATAACCTTCAGCCTTGATAACTTCGTGTATACTACACCAATAATGACAGTTCGTAAAGGCCAGAAACTGGGATATCGCTCGGGCCAGACGAACGCGCCCCACTGCTCTAACTCCTGGGTGATCATTAATCAGCACCATCGGGAGTCGAACCCCCGACTTCAGTGTTCTCACTTCGCTAATAATGAAATTGCGTTACCCGCTGAGACACGTTCTCTGGCATATATTGCACGAGCTATACATTATAATGGAAAGCAGAAAGTTTGAAATTATATTAATTCTTTTATTATTATTATTATTATTATTATTATTATTATTATATTATTATTAATATTATTATTATTATTATTATTATTAATAATGGTGGTACTGCGAAGTGTTTTATAATATGTTTGGGTAAAATTAACTTTTTACTCCGATTATCATTTACTTAATGCGGGTTCAGTAATAATAACAATAATTTAGTGTGTTTAGTACTACCTGTTTTGACATTATCATCCTCGTATGTATGTATACCGTTTGCGATGTCGTAAATTGATAATGAAACGTGCGCAATAATGAAATAATAAGAGTTTATAACGACGTTTCGCTCTCCATCTCTGCGGGGTTTCTCTTACAAAGAACGGTTCAATAGGAGAATTTACAATATATACGATATAGTGGCGGAAAAGGGTCGTTACTAAGATAGGTTCGAATCTGATTGCGAGAGAAAAAGAAACGCTCGGTGGTCGGGTCAGAAGCCGTAGTAAATCAAAGATGTATAAAATTACATGGTAAAATAAGTTAGTAATTTAAATAAATTTATGGAATAAATCAAGTTATTAAGAGATTACGGATAGTAATAGTAATAATAATAATAATTTTTAGTTGTTGTTTAGCTTCCTGAATCTTGCCAAATGTTTTTTTCTCAATCTTCTCGATTTTCATAACATTATTTAAGAATAAAAAAAAAAGAGTCCTGCTTTAAATTGTAGATTTATTTATCAGATCTAAAATAGACTGTCAATTTTTCGGTTCTACGGTGGCCATATTCAGATCTAGTTTACAAAGTTCTATTTTCCCACTTGACTAAGTTGGGGTTTATACAGACGATTTTGGATCCGAGGAAAAAGAAAAAAAAAGAAATTGTAGAATTCTAATATAATATATCTTCATAAATTTATGTATAACAAATTTCTAAAACTTGCGTAATTCTGTGATAATTTCGTTTGTTTTAATATTTATTAGTGATTTTGTTCCTCACTAATAAGGACTTCCACCATTTTGAAATTTCTTCTTTGAATGAAGTAAATTATTGTTTTAAAATTTGCAGTTTCAAAATTTGCAGTTAAGCTTATGACGGAATTGAGGTTGTGGTTTTTCTGAAATTGCTCGTATAGATTTTGCTTGATTTGTAGCGGTATTACAACTCCTAAACAGCGAGTGTATTTGTTGTACAGTATATCCTACGTAAGAAGTTTCGCGGCTATCTTCTGGATACTTAAAGCAGTATGGAACATTGTTTTTGCCCTCGAAATTTTTTTTAAAGGTCTTGCAGAAAAGTATTCAAAATGTTTGATGGGTTTGAGGTATACGTTCATTTTGATTTTAGTATGTTCTTTTGTAGACTTGAAATGTTATTTTTTTTTTTTTTGCTATTATTAAGTATAATCTGGTCGGAAGGAAGGAAGTTTGCGTTGTAAGTTCGGAAGTAGGTAGTAACACGCATTTTCTTTAAGTTTTCACTACCGTTTTATTTGTTATAAAATTTATATAATGTCTTATTATGTTTTCTACTTTATATTTGGGCTAATTGATGTTCATAAGATTTTGTTTAATTCTTTGAATTTCAGTATGTCGAATAGTTTCCATGTTGAACATACTTTGTTATTCCTCTATAATTTTTTCGTACAACTTCAAGGCATTCAGTACTGTACATAAAGTAATATATATATATATATATATATATATATATATATATATATATATATATATATATCAGGGGCGTAACTGGAGTAAAAAAGTTGGGGAGTGGTACGAACACAATCCTATTGTTAGAAGCACTCATTATCTATGGGAGTAATTATAAAAGTTTGGTGGGGGGCGGGGGGGAACAACTTTTAATAATTACTCTAATAGATAATGAGTGCTTCTAACAATAGGACTGTGTTCGTCCCCGCAACGTTTTTACTCCAGTTACTCCTCTGATATATATATATATATATATATATAATATATTACTCAATAATTTAAAAAGAAAAATGCTTCTATATCCTCTGCTTACAGTAGGTGTGTATATATAATGGATCTAATCTCAAATTATTAGCTCAGGGTTTTTGTTCTCATAGAGCATCCCATGTCAGCAACCATCGCATTTGTTACTTCTTTAACGCCGTTCTATCTCCCTTTCTGTTTATTGTATGTACAGTAAATCATCTGTATGATTTGCAGTAATTTTCTAAAAGAGATTATCAAATATACTTATTCTCTTAATGTCGCATAAACTTTGCTTGTAAGTGACATATTATATATATATATATATTTTTTTTTTTTCCCATGTTTTTTGGCATGTTAAATAGAACAATAATAAAATTATAATAATATTACGGTGTTAAATATGGAGTATGTACTACTACATATAGCATTTCTTGTTTTCCGCTTTGCGGATTATAGGTTTTGTTTTTTGTATAAAGGTTGTGATCGATAAAGTAATTTCGATTAATCATTTGGTGCTTTCCTAATGAAGATAATTGTGACAGTTTTGAAATGAATCTAATGTTCGGTAGTTCTGCTCTACCTTTGTGGAAGAAAGACGGCGTTTGATTTGTTAAAAGGCTCGATTGCGCGTTTAGGATCACTGACAGTTTGTTCGTTTCCCGTTTCGCCAACTTAGACCGTTTTTAAGGTGAAAAAGGCGAAGTATTACCTAAATCATACTCTTGTTTGACTGCGGTGATAACGATTGCGATATACAGTACAGTATACTCTCTTGTTTTGGAGGCGAACTAAATGTATTGTTCTCGGAAGCGCCGCCTTTGTCTTTTCAAGTGGTAGGACGTAACGGGGTTTTATATATATATATATATATATATATATATATATATATATATATATATATATATATATATATATATATAAAATAAGACACAGAGAACCAACGTAGTAAACGTTATTATTTATTTTTCAAACGTTTCGGAAATGGTGGATTTCATCTTTAGTGGATTCCAATGAAATATTTACATCGTAAATTGAAATCATATTTATTTCAAATTACGCGATATTCGAACACTTGCGATGAAGTAGTAATTAAACTGAAAATTTGAAAACTCGGTATAATACAAGTATAATTTTCTCTCTCTCTCTCTCTCTCTCTCTCTCTCTCTCTCTCTCTCTGGGCTCTGACACCAAGCTTGGGGCCAATGTTGGGACGCCCGAAGCGATCGAGGAACTGCGTGCGGACCTAGGTAGGATAGGAGAGTGGTCCGAAAAATGGCAAATGCCGTTTAACTTGTGTAAATGCAAAGTGATGCACATTGGCTACGCCAATCCCAAGTCGGACTACTCGATGTTGGGTAGTAATATCGATGTGACTGATTTAGAAAAGGACTTGGGTGTGCCAATTAGCAGCGACCTTAAGTTTACGAAACAGTGCGTAGAGGTGGAAAAGAAAGCCCAGAAACTATTGGGTTATATCAGGAGGCAATTTCAGTTTCGGAACAAGGAGATTGTGCTCTCACTGTACAATTCCCTTGTTCGGCCGCACCTGGAGTATGCTGTGCAGTTCTGGTCGCCCACCCTCAGGAAAGATATTGAGAGGCTGGAGCGAGGGCCACAAAGTTAATCCCTCCGTTAGGCATATGGGCTACAATCGACGGTTACGCGCCCTAAACTTGTTTTCGCTTGAAACTCGGAGGCTGCGCGGTCAACTGATCGAAGTTTTCAAGCTCTTACGTGGGTTCAACGATGTCGATTTTAGAAGTATGTTTAGTTTAAATGATAACCCAACTCGCAGCAATGGTTGGAAGTTGGATTTGAAACGGTTTAGGACTAGTGTGTGTGGGAATTACTTTACGTATAAGATCTGTGACACATGGAACAGGTTACCTTCGGAAGTTGTGAACAGTTCCTCTGTGGATCAGTTCAAGAAAAGGTTAGACCAAATCTTGCACACTATTTGAGTGTGTACAAAATTTTCCCTGGCACCCGTTGCCATTGGTACCTCCTCGGTATGGGCCGCAAGGCCTTTTGAGGTACTTCTTTTCCTTGTAACTCTCTCTCTCTCTCTCTCTCTCTCTCTATATTATATATTATATATATATATATATATATATATACATATACACACACACATACATATACGGGCTGGCAAACAATGATTGCACCCCCCTCCTGCTCAGATGAAACTAATAGAGGTACAAAAAACTGATTGTTGCATCTTTTAGACAATTTAATTTAAACAAAACCACTCAATAGTTGGTGTTGCCTCCTTGTGCTTGGTGAACGGCTTCAAGTCGGCAAGGGTAGGAGGTGAAGAGACTCGAAAAGGTCAGTGTCGTACTCGAGATTTCTGAGGATTGTTTCGATGTGCTGCTCCATGGTCCGGCGGCAGAATCGGGTGGCTGGTGATTCAGCAAGCATCAGGGATTCCACTCGGTCTTTCAGGATGGATCCTGAAAGATTCTGCCGCCGGACCATGGAGCAGCACATCGAAACAATCCTCAGAAATCTCGAGTACGACACTGACCTTTTCGAGTCTCTCTTCACCTCCTACCCTTGCCGACTTGAAGCCGTTCGCCAAGCACAAGGAGGCAACACCAACTATTGAGTGGTTTTGTTTAGACGTAGAATTAAATTGTCTAAAAGATTCAACAATCAGTTTTTTTTGTACCTCTATTGGTTTCATCTGTGCAGGGGGTTGGGTCAATCATTGTTTGCCACCCATTATATTTTTTAAAATTTATTTGTTTATTTATTTATTTGGAGGCAATATTGTTAATTTGCTTTTCCAAATATTTTTAACCTTTGTTTTAGTTACGAGAATTAAAGTGACGTTTTCATAAAAGAATTACATTCCTTTTTGAAAAGAAATTCAAGTGTGATAATGATCTCTCAGATTAGGATCTTCTCGCGCAACATATTTACTCACAAATGAATCATTGGTTTAGTTACATCTTCATAATGTATTGATAAACACGAAAGCGCTTCTTAAAAATTATGTGGTTAGGTAAATCTTGCATAAATAAGAACGGGTGTTATCCCAATTATTGAGGTTAGCGTACACCTGTATGTATGTTCGTGTGTATGTGTGTGTGCTCACGGACAACTGGGCATAAATGAGGTCGAGTGTGCGTGTGAATTCACGATGGAGTGGGGCAATTTTTTGTGAGGTAACACTTTTGGTGCCTCGGAACATTAAAATTTTGTGCAAAAGGGATAGGAACAAATTTACTGTCGGCAAAAAAGATATGGTGCTCGTGATTAGGTGGGCTACGTCGTAGCCAATGTCGTAACACCGTTTCCCGTTGATCAGCGAAGTTAAGCGACATTGGGTCTGAGTAGTAGTAGTTGGATGGGAGACCGTCCGCTGCGTCCAGACTATGTAGCGACCCGTGGTTCGATCCCACGTAAAAGCTGTAGGTCCCCTCCGTCATATGACTAGATGTTGCGAAGGAGGTTAAACAAAATCAATAATTATTATTATCCTGATTAGGTTAAGTGACGGTGTTAGGTTAGTTGAGGGGGGAGGCGCGTATTTGCGGGCGTTTTCCCTTGGCCCCTCCTTCTTGCATAAAAGAATTTAGTGTTTATTTAGGTTAGATTAGCGAATACTTCACAATTTAATGACTTAACAGGAAATACCCTTCGAGCCTTCAGTGGCACCCGAAACACCTAGTACGCCCTTCTCGGTTCGATGGCACTAAGGTTAGGTTAAATTAGGTTTAATTATTTTTTTAGGTATATAGATTTTAAAAAGTCGGAATCTAGCTGATGCGCAGTGTGTGTGTGTGTGTGTGTGTGTGTGTGTGTGTGTGTGTGTGTGTGTGTAACTTAAGTATATAATATTTTTACCGCCATAAAGTCTTCCTCTGTCGTAGAAATAAGATTTAAACTTTGTTGAAATTTTTCTAAAATGTTGAAACTGTTCCTGTATTTTTTTAACTTCTTATAAAATAATCTGTACTTTATTATGAACCAATTAAAGATCGACGTTAATCTGTTACACGTTTTTGTGTGTTTCTCTTGTTATTGTAAACTTTTACTAATCAAATGTATGAAATATTCCAGCTACTATTCTAGGTGGGTTACGTCGTGCCCAATGTCGTAACGCCGCTTTCTGTCCATTGGCGAAGTTAAGCGATATTGGGTCTGGGTTGGATGGGAAACCGTCCTCCGTATTCAGACTATGTAGCGAGTAGCGACCCTTGGGCCTTGATTCGGTTCCCGCGTAAAGCTGTAGGTCCCCTCCGTCATACGACCTTAGATTTTGCGAAAAGGTTAAACAGCCCAATGTAACAACGATACTATTCTAGGTTTCATATTTTATGGGGGGGGGAGGGGAAGGTTGCATAATGTGTAGCTACCATGCAAATTATTTAAAAAATCGATGATGACGCGTGTTTTGCGGTTTAAGCTTTACTAACTCATATTTTCAGATAGTTTCTTTTTTCAACATTGGTGGTGATCACGAGTGAAATGTATACAAATATTAACTTATTTTAATTTTTATATATAATGAAAAGCGTTTTTAATGCAGAACTTGTGTCCAAAATGTTTTCGAAAGGAGTTTTATTTTTTGAAATTTAGTTATTAATTTTATTTTATTGTTTATTTATTTATTTGCTATGTAAGTTCTGTCTCTTGTAGTTGTGGACAATCTTCGCAAAGACATTACTGAACTTAGAATTATTTTAGTGCTCAGTTGACGAATTTAGAAAAATATATCATTCGAATTTTAACATTTGAAAAGGTCTATTATTAACCTCCTATTTCATAACCTGGGTAAATATACCATGGTCTAATTTACTATGGTTATTAAATAAGGGTTGGTACTTGTAGGTTATCTTCCCCCCACCACCACCAATTTTGACAGAATATTTTCGTCAAAACTAACGAAAATATCACGACTTAACCTAACCAATTATTTATCAAGGGCGTACAGTTGATCTATTATTAATTATAACATTGTTTGTTTCTGGAATAGTATTTACTCTTTACTAATAGATCAACTGTACGCCCTTGATAATTGGTTAGGTTAAGTCGTGATATTTTTTTAACGAAAATATTCTGTCAAAATTGGTGGGGGGGGGGGGGAGATAACCTACAAGTACCTAAGGGTTAATGAGGGTCGGAGGGAACGCGTGATTCGCTATTTAATTCATCTGAATTTTAATTTACTTGAATTTTCTAGTTAAATGAAAGCTTTTTTTAATAGTGAACTTTTCCGTTGTTGGGTGATGAGGAGTAAATTGTCTGTAATTTTAGTGTACCATTCCAATTTCTATATTTCATGAAAATATTTGTAATGCAGAACATATGCTCGAACCCCAATCAGCTCACCCGTCTTGCCGAAAATCCGGTTGAAAATGGTTTTTGTTTGGTGAAACGACTCAGTATTGCCAATTCGTTTCCATGGTTTGAAATTGGGAGAGCAGCAAATGTGCAGTCCAGTAGTTTGGTGTGGATTGCGTTTCCACGTGACCGAGAGACAGTGCGCTTGTTGACCTTATTTTGCGACATTTCTTCGAATAAAATGCTTTACATTCGAAATCCGTTACGTACAGTATAACAGTGACGGTATAACGCCCATTTTAATGCAAATGTGACTGTCCTTCACCCGATTTTGAAGTGGATTTGTTTTTTAAACTTTTCAATAGGGTCGAACCAGAAGGATGAAATTGCGTTTAATTTTGCTGGCCAACACCAAAGATTTAAAACACACACACACACACACACACACAGATTCTCTTTTTTATAGATTTATTTTCAAGATTTATTATTTTTAAGACGTAAATGTTTAACTCAAGAAACGCATTAAAGTCCCACACTCTTGTCACTGTTATCAGTTAATTTGGGAAATTATCCACACACACACACACACATATATATATATATATATATATATATATATATATATATATATATATATGTGTGTGTGTGTGTATATATATATATATATATATATATATATATATGGCAAGAGGTATGTTGAAGTGTGAAAGAGGTTAAAAGTAATGTTCTTTGCTCACATCATTGATGTCATTTTAAATAGATTAAAAATTGAATACACGAATGTTTTGGTTTACTGCTGAAAATCGGTTAATAACCGCTTCCTTTTAGTTAATAGACACTGAATGAGTGACGTGCTTTTGAAAAAAGAGTTTGCTGTTCATTCGTGTTGCAAATCAACAAGGAATAAAAGTTTGTATTATGTTTAGAATGTAGTATTAATGTGGTGTATCTTAAAATAAATGTAATCTTTAATTTACTTCAAAGAATTAGTAACCTTTAAAATATCTGATAATTGAGTCACTAAATCCAACTGACGCCAATCTTTCGACTCCAGTCTTGTAAAAAGTTTTATTTTTTGTATTCAACATCACGTTTTCATTTGTTTAGTCGTGTGCTCGCAATCATTACAGTTGCTTTGAACATACAGAGTTGAATGTAATATATATATATGTTCATTCGTGGGCTCTCATCTTACATCTGTTTTCAACATATACGGTCGAATGTTGACACTAACGTGGTTTAGGATCCCAGTTCACAGACACTCGAATAGTTTTGCTCTTTTTACACGCACGAGCTATGCTTATTTTTAAATTTACAGTGACGTTCAGAGTGGCAGAGTCATGGTCGCTTCTGTGCATGGGATAGTTCTAACCATGTTTAAAATCATAGCTGTAACGCGTTATCTATCAGTATATTTGAGTGAACTAATATTGATTTTTCTTTCTTTCAGTCGTGGAAACGTTGCAGGAGTGAAAGAAGAAGAGGAACACAACACAAAACCAAACCTTCAAGTTTAGTGATCAAAAGAGTAACAAATCCCATCCTCCCAAGGAAGTCGTTACCCAAACCCAGGTTTCCATTGACCCAAAACTCCACCTTTACTTCCCTTTTGAAGCCTCAACGTGCCTGTCTTTATCTTTAGTTGGAGAACTACGCCGAGAGTTTGTTAGGTTAGTAACAGGGTCTCTCGTTAGTGCTAGAACACAATCAGCCAACGCAAGAAGAGAACGAGGACTTATCCTTTCGTAACATTAGCCCTCCAAAGGATTGTATCATAGAAGCAATACACAGCCCCAGATCCTTCGTTGAAACTCATTCGCATTAAGGAAGAAATTTCACCGTCTCATTTTTGCTTCGATTTTACATCCAAATACTGTACTATTATAATCGATATTACTGTTCAGTTACTGTTCACTCAAAAGTGTAAACGAGAACCAAAGTTTGAATATTTCCTGAGAAGACGAAGAACGCCAACGGGGCAGTTCCTGCTTCCGGAAACGGATTGTGCAGCGTCGGTTGTGGGTGAGTGATCCGTTTGCCGTCCTTCAACCGTTTCGGTCGCTGAGACTGGAGTGGAACCGTTGTGGGACGAGTACTGCAGCAGCTATTTGGCGTCGAGGACTACTAGAAACGTCGGGAAACGTTTGGAAGTGAAGGCGAGCGGGGCGCGTGCGGGACACCGTCGGTCATGTGGTAGTGACGCGTAGACAATGAGTGAAGAATCTGAGTCGCTGAACGAAGAAGAACGCAGCGTCTTCCGACCGTTCACGAGGGAAAGTCTCGCCGCCATCGAGGCAAGAATCGCTGAAGAAAATGCCAAAAAGAAGGAGCTACAAAAGAAGAAGGAGGAAGGGGAGGTGAGAACCAGGAAGTGTCGGGGAACCACATTTATTATCTTATTTTATATAACCTAATTTGAATAAGTCTCAATTCAACTCCACTCTTTTATTCCTTTTTTTTAATGAAGTATTTTTTTAGACGTAAGAATTAATGAAATAATTTTGGACCTTCTACTTTGAGGTTGATTTAAATGTCCATCACGAGAGAGTCACGCAGAAGGAGAATATAATTTCTGTAATAAAGTCACGTGGTTTCACTTCATTGTCATCTTTGACATTAAAACTCAGTCAGATTTGTAGTTGAGAAAACAACGGACAAATTAAGTTTACTAAGACGAGTTTTAATTAAAAGTTCGGAATTGAAGGACTGACAAAATATTAATTTAAGTCCGAGTCAGAATTTGGACAAATGTGAAAAAATAAATTTACATGTTTTGGGGAAGGGGGAGAAATGGGGTTTAAGGGAGTTGTTGTTGTCACTTAATTAACTATTTATTTTTAGCTAAGAAAACTCTAAATTTAAAAGATTATTTTTAACGAAGAAATTCTTCCTCCCCCCCCCCCCCACCCACAAAAGAAAGATTCTGAAGTTTGAAGTTTATGAACATTATTTTTACTTTCTAAAGAAATACTTTACTTATAGTTTTAATCTTTCACAAGGGTTTAATGAACTAATATATATATATATATATATATATATATATATATATATACACGGTGAACCAAAAGTAGGTGGACAGTAGGTTGAATACGGTTTGTGTTATATTATATTATAACTATGGTGTTCATTATAACTATGGTGTTTGTGTTATATTATATTAAATATTGTAACTAAATTTATTTAAATTTTATTTTGTATTATAGTATACACAAAAATTAAATATGTATTCTCAAAATAAACGTTATCATTTACTGTCCACCTACATTTGGTTCACCCTATATATATATATATATATATATATATATATAATAAATTTGTCACTAATTTCATCACGTTTCACGTGCCATATGATCTTGATTGGAGTAAGAGACGAGTCACTGTCCAGATATTTTTTTCCTCTTAATTTTTCTATATTTATTCTTAATTTTCTTTTTTTTTTTAATAAGCTTTTAAGGGTTTTTAATACTTTTAAGTGAAATTTGGTATAAAAATTTGAAGTATTATAAAAGTTTAACTGTTCGAGTCACACTAAAAAAAATATATATAATTAAATTTTTTTAAACGTCTGTCAGATTCGTAAATTACGAATGTGTGATTTATTACGTTCAAATGAGAAATTCTGTCGGATCGACAAAACTGTAACATCGACACTCTAAACGACTAACTTAACCCAAATTAAAACCTAACCCAGCATAACCTAACGTATCTTAACCTAGCTTAACCTAAACTAATCTAAGCCACAATATATTTGTCGAGTCAAGTTGATCAAATGTAATCCTGATTCAGTCATCATCAAACTTTGAATGATTTTTTTTTATTCAATTTCCCTGTTTAATTCACTCTTAAATGATTAAAAAATTGGGATTAATTTTACTTATTTTATTTTTAATTTTTAATTTTCGAATCCCTGAAAGCCGCCTTTAATTTAGAAGTTCAGAGATTGGTTCTCCATCTAAGAATCAGAGTTTATGAATAGATTTCCATACTCTTTTTCCGAGATTGAAATGTGGGTCAGGATTCCCTTCTAAGGAGATGCCGTTAGTTTTTCCTTATTGCTAATTACTTAGGAGTGACTCGGTATAGTGGTGGTTCGTAAGAGTAACAAAAAGAGACTCGTTCCGACAAAATGGCTCATTCTTTATTACATGTTTCCTCAAGGTTCATTTCATTTTAACTGGCCAGAATAATGAGTTTTACCAGATTCCCTACCCTTGAATTTTCCTCATATATATATATATATATATATATATATATATATGATGAATAAAACCACGAAGGGAAAAGAAACAAAGTGGTGCTCAAGCGCTTTCGTCTAATGACATCCTCAGGAACACTGTGTTCCTCAGTGTTCCTGAGGATGTCATTAGACGAAAGCGCTTGAGCACCACTTTGTGTTTCTTTTCCCTTCGTGGTTTATTCATCATAAATATTTTTCACGTGTCACTTTCGTGAAATAATTTATATATATATATATATATATTATATTGTGGTAATTTGCAGGCAGAGCTTTATATAATATTTGCCTCTTAAATGGGAGTGGGTGAAGCGGGATTCTGAGCTTCGCGTCTCGTTCAGCGACGACCGAAAAACAAATTTCATTGTTGGCCAAAGTTTTTTCATAAGATAAACTTTTGGTCAGAGTTTTCTCTCTACGACTCCTTTCTTTTTATTGTAGGAGTTTTGCAATGAAAGCTTTATTTTGATGTGAAAACGCGTTTTTGTCGACGTTTCTCGTGTTTTTAAGTTCATTTCCCGAAGCGTCGAGTGGTTCGAAGTGATTTTTAGTTTTTCTTAAATTTTCTTGCTAATATTTTTAATAATTTGTGTAAGGATTGGATTAAAGTTTTGAATAATTTGCGTAAGGGATTATATTAAATTGTTAATAATCTGAGCGCGAGGGATTGGGTTTAGATTCTTAATAATTTGTGTAAGGGATTGGATTAAGATTTTATATTTCGTTACCAATTATAGATTTAATTCGGGTGTTTAATATATAATATTTTGTTGATAAATAGGGAATTATTTTACTGCGTAAACGTTATAATTTCATTGAGAAAATAACTGAAGCGTCATTTTTGAGGAACGATCGAAGTTCTTCTCAGTTTCTAAGTAATTCCTAATTATAATTATTTAATTAAATTAATTAAATAGTTCTACAAATTTTATTTAGTGTTAAAATGATGACCCGAGACATTTTTAGTAGAATTTTATACATATTAAAATGTGGTTGAATTTCCATAACAGAATTTATGATCTAAAATCTTATGTTGAGTGAATTTAAAGAATTTTAAATTAAAAACTGCATAAAGGGAACATAATAATAATAATAAAAAAATGAGGAACTGAAAATTTCATGGTTATCGTAGCAAAGATTATAGACGCCTTTTTTCCATTCTTTTTTTGTAATTCTTTGATATTGTTCAGAGTGGTCGCCTTAAGGGGAAAAAAATAAAGAAGTAAGACGGTGGTTTTCTCTTTGGTATATACTCACAGTTTGCCGGAATGATTCGTGTTCAAATCCCCTCCAAAACGGGTTTTATTTTGTTAATGAGTCCTAGCATAGATGAGAGAGAGAGCGGTTTTTCTTTTGCATTTTAATGACACAGGAACAACAAAAAATCAGGATTCGATAAAGCGAAATGAGAGTTATCTTTTGACATTTTTTTTATTAGCTTTATAGTACTTGAACGAGAAGCTTTTTTATATATATAAGAGTCACCCTTGAGTTACGTTACCCCTATAGTCGTTACGTCAGTAGATTTCTCTGACTGATGCAGGAAAGACTGACAGATTTAAGAAACTGCAGTATTTTCACTTTTCCTTTTGTTAACTTTGAAGGGTCGGGTCCCCTGAAATTGCATAGGATTTCGAGTAAATTTACTTAAAAATAGATTTTTGATGATTTATCAAAAAATGAAATGCCGAGACCTGACCTCCTTTTATGTAAATTTATGGTTTAAATTTCGAATCCTGACCTAAATATTTAAAAAAAAATTCTCACTTGAAGCCTGATTTTTGTTTTGAATAGTGAAGACTGAGGAGGAATTTAACGTTATTACACGCGACTCTTGTTGTCTAATGTGTTTTGTAAACTGTTATTAACAGTTTGGAATGGTTTTTCGTAACGCAATTTGAAATTTGAGAGTATAATTTTTGTTCATTTGCCCCCAGTCTGGCATTTGTTTCCATCCTTTTACATTGATGCTGTGATGCACAAAAAGTGTACGCCACAAATTGCGTAAATGAAAGGATGGAAACTGTTCAAAGTTTTAATTTTTATATCCGTAAGGATTAACGCTGTTTTCGGTTATACGTTCGGCGTATGTGTTAGGACGTTCAACAAATTACCATACGCCCGTATGTATACGATGTACCGACAGTTTTTAAGACACTTTCTCATTCCCGCGAAGGATTGCAATAGCACTGCTTTTCAGTTGTTTTCCCAACTAAGTTTAGGTTATATTTTAGTTTAAATACATTAAAATATTTAACCTTCGACTAAATCTTGTTGAAACTTCTCTGTTTTGCACTAATTCCACGATACCTAATTTTTGCTTTCCCCAACAGCTCTCGCTCTCCATAGTGAAAAGAAGCAGTTTAAAGCGAATCAAATAATAACTTTTGCTTTTCTTTTCGAATTGAGCAGGTGACGACACGGAAATGAATATTTGAATTTTTTCTTTAATTCTCTTCGCGGCGCATTTAGATCTGATTTCTTTATCTTTCTTCACTCGTAGAAACAGAAGGGCAAAGGCAAAGGAAGGGGGGGAAAAGGTGGAGGAGGTGGAGGTGGTGGAGGAGGAGGCCAGAATGGGGATGAGGTATACCATGTAGCGTAGTAGTATACTATTATGGCTTAGAGACCAAAGGGATGAGGCAGATTACGAGTAGAGTGAGACGCGAGACGAAGCCTTGAAGTAATGAACGGCCATTCTTAATTTTGCGTCGTTGTGTCCATAATGATTCGGGGACGATTGTCCAAAGTAGCGTCGACACTTCAATGCTTCGTTAAGCGTCCGTCGGTGAATGCTAATGCTCGAACCAGTACGGAAGAGCAATGCCTCGTCCAATCACTGCAAATGCGAAGTCACCACAACCACCCCTAGAGCAGAATATGCGGTCGAATACTCAATTTATCGCCGTCATTCGCCACTCACACATCCACTCACACCATCTCAGAATCTTTCTAACACTATCGCCATAAGGGTGAAGCGGCAGTGAAACGTAAACGAATTAGGTTTAGAAGATATATTGCCAACCAACCAACCAACCAACCAACCAACTGAGGAAAAGTCTCCGGAACTGAACGAGCCTTTTTGCAATGGCTCTTCATTGCCTCGGAACTGTTTCATGGTTACATTGCAATAACTCGCATTCTCCATAAACTTTATTATTTGAGAAATACAAAACTGAGATAACTTTCGTTCACTGCAGAGTGAGGAAGTCATTGCAAAAAGGGGGTATATAAATATTTACTAGTATATATGCACTTTTAGTCCCATAAAAGGTTCGCTGAAAATGGTGAAATCGAGGTCTTAATACTTCAATAAATCGAAGTTTTACTCGGAGAGAAAAATTCAAGATGAAATAATTTATTCTTCGTAAAAAGTTTTTTTTTTTTAAAGCTGAATTTAATTTCATCTCGTTTATTATTATTATTTTAAATAAAATAATTGTTATTCTTAAGTTTCGCCAAAGTTTCTGAATGAAGAGAGGCGAATTACAGTATATATTAAAATGAGCGTTTTCTGCTCTCTATTATAACTATATTATTTGTTCGTATTGCGAGTGCTCAAAAAGTAAATTTATTTAAATTAAAAATAATGAAAGTGGAATTGAACGATATTAAAAGTAATGTTTTTTTAATGATTTTTAAAGAATATATTATGATTATCACATTTTCGTCTTGACATTTCTCTCTCAGATTTTTTGTGGTCTGTTTCGAGATAAAATAACTTTGAAAAGTTGACTCGAATTTTAGACCACGAGAAATTTTTTTTTTTTTTTTTTTTTTGCATGGATGAAAATGAATATTAAATGAATATTAGAAGCATTTAATTAAATATTAGCTTACATGATGCTAAAATAAACTATGCAAACAAAAAAGGCAATTAAAATAAAGTATGTTTAATGAATTTTTTTTTTATTTCTAAACTTTGAAAATAGTACTGTTGTCTATACGTCTAAAGTACTATTGAAAAAGGAGGAAAAAAAAAAAAGATAATTATGTGACACTGAGGATTGTTTATTGAACTGAAGTATTGTTTCACGAAATTGTAGTCCCTACTCCCAGTATTCTTTAACCTTAGATGGCCAGTGTACGACCGCACACGTAACGACTAGTGTCGGGTCTACGTAACCCCACAATGAAAATTACATTTATAGGTTGAATTAAACAATTTATTGTTACTAAACAATAATAAAAATTAACTTGGGTACAATAAAAGACTATTTTTATTGTAGTAGGCTACGCTGGCTTTCTTAGGTTAAACTAACGATGCTTACAACTGGAATTTTAATTGAGAAAAAAATTGTTGGTTGTTCAGTGAAGTCAGTCAATAAACCGTCGTTGGTGAAGGATAGAACGTGGTTGTATCGTTTTATCCTATGGCATGTCGGGAACAAGTTTGTATGAAGCATGTAAAGCATTTTGGAGTTTTCCTATACATTGATTTGAACAAAGACTCGAGCATCTCTTTCTATCTTTTTTGCTAGATCTAAAATGAGACACGAGTTATATAAAACTAAACTAGATTTTGTCTACTTTATAGGACGTACAATAAAAGTGGTCATCTATAAACAGACTGTTTCGAGACTCGTCTGTGAATAGGTCTCAATAGATGTATATGATTTACATCTTTAATTATTATTAGTGTAGTTCTTAGTAATATACATTTAAGCAACTTTTTCTTTGTTTTTAACCGCGAGGTCATTGTATTTAAATTTGATATATTCTATAAATAATGAAGAAATTTAATTCTTTGACATAATACATATATTTATCGATATTGTCGCATTTTCAGATGACTCGTTTCAAAAGAGTAAAATAGGCCTTGTTTGATGTAGTTATGTGCTGGTGAAGCAAAAAAAACCTTTCCGATACAAGTTACGAAGCGAGCTTTTTATGAAAAATATGTTTAGGCTGTAAAAAAGTTAATGATCTTAGTTTGAATATAATTTACATGATGAATTCGTCGTGGTCGGGACTCGGGACAACAACAACAAAGTGGCATAAAATTTTAGTGACCCAAATTTAATGAAAATACTAATTTATCCAATAATACTCTCGCGTAAGTAATTTTTTTTTTGTCTCTGCTACTTGAAACGCGAAAGAGCTCTCGAAATGATAGATTCTTAGTCTTCTTTAAAATCGCTCCTGACGCTGCAGAGGGCGAACGTAATTTCAAAAATCAACGAAGGACTTTTACCGACGGAGGAGGAGGAGGGAAACAAGGGCGACCCTAAAGCCATTTGACTCGCAGTAATTCGGGGCATTACTTTTACATACTCCTGGACGAAGGTCACTTGGGATAAATGGTGCGCGTGTGTGCGTGCGTGTGTGCGTGCGCGCGATTAGCTAACACATACACACATTTAAGTTGCACATAGATGTTTACGGCATGCAAAGGCATGGATAGGAGCTATAGGCAGTCCGCCAGTATGTATGAGTCAGTTGCGCACACTTTGAAGGTCGGCCGGGTGCGGTTCTCAAATCAATAGAAGACAGCCAGTCAGCCGTCCAGCCAGTCAGCCATCTAACTAAGGTTCCAATAAGCCATGCAACTACTTAACTAATTTAATTTTCAAAGTATTTTTAAATTTGTTTATTTGGAGTAAACGAGGTTTTTTCAATCGTTTGAATATCATTCATTAGTTTGACAGAATGCGCCCTTAATTATTTAGTGAAACCTCTTTGCAGTTCATCTTCATTTCTCCTTCTGATATATCCTTCGACTGGCAGCGGTTCTTCTTACAAAGAACCCTCGATTGCTTTTCAATACTTTTAATCTCTGTTTTAGAAAGATGTAAAAAAAAAAATGTTCGAACGACAAATTCTTTTCGGGTTACAGATTCCGAAGGTGTTTCGTAATTGTACTCGCTGTCGATAGCGCGTTGGAGTACTTTTCATTTTTTTAAGGCATTATTCCGAACAACAGACTCCCCCCCTCCCCCCTATCTATATATGTACCAGAATCGAATTGATCCACTGCATCAATTATGCATCACATATTTCGTTTTTTGCGTCGTATCAAACATTTAATTTGGTATCTGTCTTATTTCTAATTTGATTCGTCGTGTGCAAACCACTTGAAAATGTTTAAATAATTAACCTTAGTTTTTGTGTTCTGTTTTTCTAACGAATGAATTAAGCCGTTTTTGGTTTTGAGGTTCTGTTTTTCTTCCGTAACGATTTTAGTATTAAACCGCGTTGTTTCGATAGTCATTATGACGAAACAGTCGGAGCTTAACAGATACTTTGATTAGTAAACCAACGTTCGTAACAGGTACACAATATAGTAAATTATGACGTCAATTAAGTTTCGTGAAAGTTACGGATAACTTTATTAACATTAATGTAAGGCACATAACTACATCATTTTTAATAATAATAATTAATTGCTCACAAGAATTTCAGTACATTCATTTTAATTCTTTATGAATATTAAATGCTATAAAATTTGTAAATATTGTGTAAACATTCAATTACTCAAAGACTGTATTATAAATAATTAAGAACGTTATTGCAAGACACTAATTTATTTTTCCTTTTTTTAACTTCGTCTTTGGCGTCACTGGAATTTATCTCCATCATTTCAACAACAACAACAACAACAATGCATTTGTTTATTCATCGGTTATTAATTGTTGCTGACGTTCATTCGACTTCCCGATGAATCGCTCGTCAACATCCCAAAAGATTATTTATAACGACGAGGATGACGACGATAGGCCCCAGCCTGATCCCAACCTGGAGCAGGGCATGCCTCTGCCAAACAGGTTAGCCGCACTGTTCCCCGACGAATTGGTAGGAACACCTTTGGAAGATATCGACTCCTTCTATCAGAACCGGAAGGTAAGTGAGAAACCAGTTTACGTTTCGAGGTATATTGTTTTTAGTTCGTTTTTTGTTAATTCTGTGTCGATCGTGTAGATTAGTTTCTTTCGTTGCATCAAATGTTAATGATGGGTTTATCTCGAAATTTTTTATAGTTTATTTTTAGGACGATATTGCGCAATCTCTTACGTAAGAAGATCCCAAGTTAAAGTATATTTTGACTCCTCTATCTGTTTATGAAGTCTTTCAAATGTTAAAATGAACCATATTTTTCACGTTTAAATAACACGTTACGATATAATCTATTATCGCTCTGTCTGAATAAAACTATGACCGTAATGCGTGTTTCTGCGTAGGTATTGAAAAAAATTATATAATGTAGCTTAATTTGTTAGTGTATTTTTTTATAATGTTATCTTTTTATAATACTAAAAATTAAGTATAATAAATTGCCAGAAATGTTTTTTGGATCACCTGAAGATCAGGGCCCCCAACCTCAATTACCAAATGATATTTTCGTTAAAACTAACGAAAATATCACGACTTAACCTAACCAATCGTCAAGGGCGTACAGTTGACCTAACCGAGCATTCACTTTAATTTATTATTATATTTGGTACTGTAAAGCAAAAACCAAGAATACATGGGGGCCCTGATCTTCAGGTGATCCTTTTTTTTTTTTCCACTTTTGATCTTTAAATCATTTTCAAGACAAGCGAGTCCAAGATTCCTGTTTGCGCGAAAATGAGTTGTCGCTTCTTAACCCGAAATTATTCTTGAATGAAAAAAGAAAATAAACAAACAAATAGTAATTTTAAAGTTGATATTTATTGGTAATGTTAAGCACCAATATTCAAATATTCTGACTATACAATTGTATTAACATCATTGGAAAAAATAGGCATATTCTCCTTTGGAAGAAGCTTTGAAAAAAAATTCGTTCATTCTCTTTGACTTGAGACTTTAATGACGATAGTAATGACACCATGGTGTAATAATATCATTAAAAGTACAGCTTTATCTTCCAAAGCTGTTAAAGAGAAAGAATAGAAAAACATTTAAAAAAAATTACTTTGAAATAAACGTTTGTATTAATTGCATTTTTGTTTTAATTACGAACTTAAAAAATATTGGGTGAAATTTCAATTCCCTCCCCAATGTTCGGAACATTTTAGTTCAACTTTTGGGGTATAACTTCAGCGTAAAAAGCATGACACAACGCCCGTGTTAGAGGACTTTCCTTCATGCTTTGCAGGAAATGGTTTGAGTTCCAGGAATTTCACATTTTAAAAGTTGGAAAATGTAATGGGGTAATTTTAACTTTTTTCCTTTAATATTCTAATTAATTTTAATTTGATGAACGAATAAATTTTGTAAAAGTAATTGCATTTAATAACGGCTTATATATATATATATATATATATATATATATATATATATATATATATATATATATATATGCGAAGATGGAGCGGTATTCCAGTCAGTATAATTTACGTATTTTTTAAAATTGAAGTTTGAAAACATGTCTGTTAAAATGCGGACAAAAGGCAAAATTCAAATCTGAAAACTAAATAAATATTTCTTAATTTTCTTCCACGAACCATTCTCAAAGAGTTGAATTTGGCCTTTGATCTCCTTGCAGCGGAGTGATTTAGAGAACTCGTTTTTCCTCTATCCTCTTTGCGGCACTTGAAGAAACAATTCTGGCACTCAAAGGCACTCTGCGCTGCCAAAGGCACCCTCCATGTCAGTTTCCGATGGGGTGCCACAGTTCTAATCGCTAAATAGTGTTCTTTGTTTCAATTCGCCCCCCCCCCCCTTTTCAATAGCCCTCGACGAGGGAAGTGCAGACGCGATGTTTATGCTTACGATATCCCCTTATAGGGGAATGTCGTGTTAGATTAGGTTAAAGTATTTATGTTGGTTTTATTGGAGGCGTGTTAGATTATATTAGAACCTACGCAGATGTAGGTTACGGAGTGTTGGCTTTGGGTAGAGCATGTGGGATATGTATATTTAATTCCATTAGATTACAGTGGATTGTTAGGTTAGGCATAAACGCATGTTGAAGCACGTTGGATTATGTTAATGTGATGAATTATGTTTGTTTATGTAAACATTGTTAGGTTATGTAAGTGTTTGTCGGAATATGTAAGTTCATGTGAAGAATATATCATGATCGATTTTATCGTGTGGCGCATTGTGTTCATTGTGGATAAGCATTGTAGCGAAGCGCTGCTCGGGTTTAAATGAGAATTGCTTCCTTTTCACACACATTATCGAGGGATCTTTTTTCTGTATTTCGAAAAAGTGATGCGCCGCGATTTTATTTCACGTAATAGTTACGCTGCAACGATTTGTGACGTCACGATTACGTAAGCGAAGTTTCTTCGCCGCCTTATTAGGTTCCTCTGTCGCAGGTCGAGCGAGGGAACTCTGCGTGTCTTTTCGTCCTCGCGTGCTACGTGCTGGAGGGGTATTGATTGCTGTGCCCTCCAGCCCTCCTCGCCTTACTTAGGTCACACTCCACCCTTCAAATTTTATCCTGAACGAATACCGGAACTATGAGCGACCGGTTAGGAAGGATTCGACTGCATTGATGCGTGTTATGAAGTGGAAATATGTGATATCCTCTCCATATTAAATGTATATCAATATCGTAAATTTAATTCTACGCGTTAAACGAATGCAAATTGAGGGAAATGTTTGCCGAATATAAAATAACTTTTAATTCGACGGAAATGCTATTTTTTTTCTAGTTTTTAATTAAAATTTAACTTTTAAAAAGCTACGCGTTACAAAATTCCAAGTATAATTGCCGTCATCGTTGAAATGAGCATTTCTTACCCTCTGATTTAATGCTATTTGAACTGCAAGGACGAAGACTGAAAAACTGTCGTCATTCCGTGTTTTTCTTCTTCAATTAAGCGACGAATTGGTACCTTGCGTTCATTTCTAATGCCTTCAAGAAATCCGCATTCATTCCGAAATGGTTTCTCTGCATGGTAAGGGACTCGGACTGCTGTTTCCGTCGATGAATGGTCTCTTCATCGGGGTTTTTGTTACGTAATAGAAAGGAAAGGCCGACTCGATCCTGGTCTTTGTTTTTGGGCTCTCTGATCGCCCGATAAAGACGTTGTTTATCGGTTTTGATGATCGAAACATACGTTGTTTCCCAGATTTCTAATGGTCGAACATTTTAAGGAGTAGTATTAGCGCATTTTTAGTATCTATTTTATGGCAATCCTTTACGGCTCTCTTATGTTAATGTTACTTTTGTTTTTAACCAGACCGCGTCCACGGCTATGAATATAACATTTAAGTGAAATTAACTGTGATTTTTAATACCCTTTGTATTCTGAACACGATCGCGAACATGCCTAAAAAGGAGGCGAAAATGCCTTAAAGCATATTGGCGAGAGAGGAGAGCAATAAAGACTGCAGGATCTTCATAGTTCGCAAAGTCTCGGAGGTTATTAACATGCAAATGGAATGATGTCAAATAGTGGTCAAAAGAGTAATGTCTTAATTGTGTTTTAGGTTATGAACTTTTAATAAAGTTACTAAAACGCAAGTTTGATAACTTACTTCCAACATTAATTTGGAAACCTGTTTCAAAATGTAAACATTGTCACGAATTTCTATTATATGGAAATGATATGCGTGGATAGCCGTTTCTTCATATTTTTTAATTACCTGAAATGAGTGGAGCGGACAGTCAGTCACGCCTGAATAGGGGCACCGTAAGGTCCTATTTTCATTTGGTTATACGGACTTGTTTATCTCGGTTTTTCGAATTTCAAAACTAACCACAAAAAAAAACAAAATAATAAACCTTCATAACCTTGTATACCCGCGGCTTTTTCGGCGATGCGCTAACGTGTAATCTACGTAAAATAGAGGCGAAGCGCTTCGTGTCTAAAAACTGAAGGATTCGCTGAAAATGCACAACAGAGATTAGAACAAAAAACTGGTTTTCGAACGTCTTTAAATCTTGAAACGGAGATCTGCCAAGATGCATAAAAAAGTTATTTAAACCCTTGAAATCACAGTACTTTGCTTTATTCTTTTTTAATTTATGAACGTACTTCACTTCACTGTATGTACAAGGCTTAAATAAATAAATTTTATATATATATATATATATATACTCGTACGTTACACACAAACCGTGCATGGAACAAGGAACTCTTCCGGGAAAATTAAACCCACTATAGTCCGAATAAGTAATGGTAAATGACACTATAGTTTTTCTTTTTCATGATGGAATTCCAACGTGGGCAACCGGTCACTCGCAAAGAAGCCCCAAAATATAGCTTTCCTCGCCAGCTATCTGCTTGATAGCTGGTGAGGGAAGCACTGTCTGTGTGTAACATAAAAGTTTCTCAGGGGACCATTCTGAGTTGTAACATATACAGTATATATGTATGGGATAAATTTCACAATTAAACACGTGAAATAAATAAATGATACACACCCTCAAGTTAAATGAAAAGCGATTTCGAGGCCTTTCGTGTATTCATTCAACAGTACACACTGACAAGGTGTGCTGTCGAATACACAAAGGGACTTGAAATGGATTTTCATTTTACCTTGTGGGTGTGCATCTTAATAATAATAATATATATATATATATAATATATATTATATATATATATATATATATATATATACACAGTATATATATAAAAAAAGCTTTTCATTCTCTTATTAGACGGTTTGAAAAGTGCAATACATGCGTGTAATGGTTGTTTTAGAGGTTATAAACATAGGGAATTACCTACTCCTACGGGTCGGTGGGGAGACTCTTTCTATTATCGTAAAAACAAAGTTTACTGTTCGAGACATGTTTGAAAGTTGATCAAGAACTAAAAGTCGCTTCAATGTTACTTTCGGCAATTTTAAAATAAAAGACTAAAGATTTTAATTTAGAATTAAACGTTTATTTTTTTTAAAGTTCAGAGATATAAAAGTTACCGTCAGAAAGGTTTTGCATACTTACATTGAAGCGTTATGCAATTTTCACTCCTATTTTTGTAGTATCGTGTGTGTGTGTGTGTGTAAACCATCGTTCGAAACCATCATAAGATATATATATATATATAATATATATATATATATATATATATATATAAAAGATTGGTAGATAGATAGATGTATGTGTGGGCGTGTGCACGCTCTTGACTCATATCAGTAATAATAATAATAATTATTAATTTAATTTGTGTTTTCATTTGCTGTTTATAATTTATTATTGAAATAACTGATAACATAAGAGTCGAGTTCTTAATTTTTCGCCATTATGAATGAATGTCATCTCCCAGCTGCCGCAGTCTCTCTCTCTCTCTCTCTCTCTCTCTCTCTCTCTCTCTCTCTCTCGTTAGGCATATGGGTTACAATCGACGGTTACGCGCCCTGAACTTGTTTTCGCTTGAAACTCGGAGGCTGCGCGGTCAACTGATCGAGGTTTTCAAGCTCTTACGCGGGTTGAACGATGTCGATTTTAGAAGTATGTTTAGTTTAAATGATAACCCAACTCGCAACAATGGTTGGAAGTTGGATTTGAAACGGTTTAGGACTAGTGTGTGTGGGAATTACTTTACGTATAAGATCTGTGACACATGGAACAGGTTACCTTCGGAAGTTGTGAACAGTTCCTCTGTGGATCAGTTCAAGAAAAGGGTAGACGAAATCTTGCACACTATTTGAGTGTGTAAAGACATTTAGGACCTCAGTCTGCGGAAATTTCTTTTCCTATAAAATAGTTAATATCTGGAACCAACTTCCCTCAGAGGTTTTTCCAGTCAAAGTGTAAATGTGTTTAAAAATAGGCTAGACAAAGTACTGAATACTCTCATAGTTTAAGACTAAAACATAAGAAAACTCTGCAGGAGATCGCTTGCACGGTGTCTCTGTGAGCAAGCTAAATATAGAGCTATTTATATATTCTCCACTTTCCTGTAAAATTTCCTTGGCTACTTTTCCAGGGTCAAGGTATTTTCTTCAACCTTTTTCCGTACCTGCCTCTGGCAGGGAGGGAGCGGAGGGTGGGGAGAGAGCCTTCTACTTTTCCATCCAGTTTTCTACTACTGCTAGGATAGTTGAAAGAAAAATAAACTTTTACAAAATTTTCCCTGGCACCCGTTGCCATTGGTACCTCCTCGGTATGGGCCGCAAGGCCTTTTGAGGTACTTCTTTTCCTTGTAACACTCTCTCTCTCTCTCTCTCTCTCTCTCTCTCATACACACACACACACACATATATATATATATATATATATATATATATATATATATATATACAGGGTGTCCCGTAAGTCTGGACCCATAGGGATTTATAATATATTTTTTTATTATGTTATTATTATTATTTTATTATTATTATTTTTTTATTATTTTTTATTATGATTTTTATTTGTGGGGCCACTTGAAAGCCAAAGTGTACGAGGTCAAACTTCAGAACATTTTCCACCTTAAAGCACGCATTGTGGAGGCGTGTCAAGAAATTTCTGCGACTGTGATTCAGAAAGTGCTGTCGCAGTGGAGATTGCGTCTTCAACTATGTGTGCGACACAACGGCGGACACTTTGAACAGATTATGTAATAAATTTTTGGACTATTTGTAATTTTATTATTTTTCCCTATGGGTCCAGACTTACGGGACACCCTGTATATATAATATATATATATATATTACGAGCTCTTTGAGTGCACGATGACTCAAACATAAAACAATATCGAAACTTTTGTGCTGAAACAGACCTCTTCATTTAGCTTCTGTACGAGTGAAGACGCATTTTGTTTTTGTACTTTTTGTTCTACATACGCGTATGGTTACCAACTTTGGGCTAAGTATAAAAAAAAGAGAGTCGTGCAGAATCCAAAATCTTCTTTATAACTGATCTTTTACGCTGCTACTTACGTTACCCACGAGATGTTCGACTTCGCAATCGTTTGCTAACCACAATGTCTCGAACTTCTCGTAGGTAACGGGACACGGTTATTAATTTAAAATTCAGCCAACGTAATTATCCAATCTATTCATCAGTGCTGCCATATCTTCCAAATTATGGGCTTCGTGGTATGAAAATGCTGGTCTGTATCAGCATTTTACTTCGAACTTGTTTTTATTAGTTATGTTTTGTTTTTTAATCCAAATTTTTTTTATTTTTACTTTTTATTACTGTTACTACGAAAATTATGTTTCAAGAAATAGGATTTTTTTCATTATATACAGGGTGTCTCAGAAGTCGCGCACCATAGGCTTTATTCACATTTACGAGGTTTACGAGTCGAAATGTTTTATAAGTGATGTTTAATTACAATATATGTTCGAAAATGTTCGAAGAATAAAATTAATAGGTTTTTGATTAACTATACATACTATCTTAAAATAATTAAATTGAATGAAGCTACATTAGCCAATGGTGTCTCGGAAGTCGCGCACCATTGGCTAATGTAGCTTCATTCGTTTTAATTATTTTCAGATAGTTTTTTGATTAACTGTACATACTATTAATTTTATTATTCGAACATATATTGTAATTAAACATCACTCATAAACCATTTCGACTCGTAAACCTCGTAAATCTGAATAAAGCCTATGGTGCTCGACTTCTGAGACACCATATATATATATATATATATATATATATATATATATATATCTTTTTCACTTTGTCATTTATTACTTGGGTACCTTAACAAGCAGCTGGTAAAAAAAAATGAAACGAAAAAGGGATTTACCCGCAATTAATTAAAAAAAGACTCCATTAACTTTTTTTTTTTTAATGTTATAACAGGTATGTTCTGTTATCATATTAGTATCATATTTGTTTCTTAAATCGAGGCTCAGACTTTGTATTCGTCGCCAAGACTTCAAGTTTGGTCGCCAAGACCTGTGTATTATCGCATTGTAAATTATTTATAATACTTTTTTTTTTATAGTTTTATCATCTTTGCGTGTTTCCTTTATAGCAAGTGATTGTAATAGAATTATCTCAAGGTTTAACATAAACGAGAGATATATAATTGGACTGGTTTTACTTTTTATAATAAACTTAACTTCTCAAGCAAGAAACCATTCGGTGGCCACACACACACACACACACACACACACACACACACACACACACACACACACACACTATTATGATAACGATATATCCTGTTTTTATCATCATAAATTATAGATTTAGTTCTGATTCGATTAATTAAATTCCCCGAGGAATCGACAACGCAAAGAGATTCGCTGTTAAAATTTGAGTATTAGCAGATGAGTGTTTAATTTTATTTCTGCAGACATTTTGCGGTAACATTGTCGCGCTCTTCCTCGTATTATTCTCTCCTCTTCGATAAGCGTATTATGAATGCTCGCGAAAATACGCTTTGATTACGTATGACAATGCATCCCGATCCCGCAGTTGGCCAACCTGGCTGTGGTTGGTAGTAGTGACGGTAACTTGAAACGAATGTTAACTTATAGCGGACGTTCGATTAATGTTATCCGATTGAAGGTCGAGCGAACTGTCCGTAACATTTTACGTTGTCATCGTGGCAGGGCTACTTCTAAGACAATTTTAGTGGGTCGGTTAAAATGTATATACGAATATATATGACCATACGAATATATATATATATACGCATCAACGTATACATTTCAGTTGATTTGCGTTATTTGTGATCAAATACGAAAGAAAACTTTTTTTTTGTCGAAATTCAAGTACATAAATTTCAAAACATGTTATTCAAATTTTTGTATCTAATGTAAATGTTATTGATTTAGAGGTTGTGCTCAGTTTTATTATTATTTTATTTTTTTTATGAAAATCGAAGGTGTACGACGCGTTATTTGCTGTACAGTATTTTGAAATTTTCATGTATCGCAGTTGCAGACTTTGGTCCCTTGACTACATTTATTTATTTATAAATTAAAGTTAATTTATTTTTATTTAATTTGGAGGTATTCTTTAAACTTCTCATTTTTAAAAAATTTTCAGTGAATTATTTATTTTTAAAAATTTGTTTTAGTTTAAAGTATAACGTATGACATGAATGTAATTTTAGTTGTATTGGAATTTTCAGCTGTTTGGGTGATAACGAATGAAATAGATTCGAACAGTATCGTTCTAATTCTTATACTGTAGTTAGTGAAAGTCCTTAATTGTAATGTAAATATTATTCTCATTTGTTCGGCTCATCCGTCCTTACGGCTTTCTACTTTTCTACGCATTCCGTTCACTACAGCTTAGACTGCCAGGACAAATTACTACTACTACTACTACTACTACTGCTACTACTACTAGAGGAATTACAACCATTTAAAATTAAGTCACTACCGAAGAAGTGTAATTAATGACAACTGAATTTGGATGTACAGTGTAAGGCGCGGATGCCCAACCGATTGGTCGATCATGAAGCATTTTTGAATCGTAAGACAGAAATGGGCATTTTTCCAAAATTGCAATAATTATAGAAAATAATAATAAAAAATAAAAAAAATGTCAGCGCAAATGCGCGCAACATTTTATAATTCGTAAATAATTATCTATTTACGGGTTTGACTCGCGTATAATTAATTTATCAACATTTTAAAATTTACTGAACATAAAATAAATTTTTTGAAAAGTTTGCAATATTCTCCTTTCTTACAATTCAGTCAATTTAGTACAGTAAACTTAATGACGCGCAACGCGATTGCGACTGTAAAGTGTGAAAATGAGATGTTGGGAAGGGAGAAGTGGAAGGCAACTGAGAATGGGTAGGGCTAAGGACTAGGTAAGATCGCTTTACTTGGCTAAAGTTCGAGCAGCTCAGTCGGACGTCCCTGGTAGAAGGTGTGACTGTGAGGTTTATTGGCTGCGAAGCCCGAATTGAGGATCCTGCGGAAATATGCCATTTAAAAATAGCGTCCAGGCAGTTGAAATATTGAAATGACCACTCGCACATGCGTGTGTATGATCAAGTAATAATTACCACTTTTCCCTTCCACACATACTTCCTTCGGTAAGTTTAATCGTGGACGAGAGTTGATTTTCAATTCAATGAATTTTAATCTGCATTTTACATCTTTTGAAATATGGCTTTTTTAGTAATTAATTTCATAATGAAAATGTTACGAGGAACCAGTCTTCCTTTCCCACTGAGCCATTCCGTAAGATAATCACCACGAAGATAGGTCTGACCATGTACCTGTCAAACACCTACAGCCTGATTAATAATACCCAACCTTAATACACACATTGTGTATATATATATATATATATATATATATATATTATAAATAATGTTTTATTGTTTGCGCATATATTTATTTCCTCTTAATTTAGAGGTTTATGATTGGCTACAGATCCGAATCCCTTGAACTGTGATTGGTTAAAAGAATAAATAATGAAGGACAGTTACAGAAATTGCATGAAAAGAGTTGGTATCCGCATGGTGGAGGCGGTCCTTAGTTGGGAAGAATTACCTTTTTGGGAGTGAATTTGCTTGCCTCATTCCCAATGGAAATAATATAATAATTGGGTGTATATATATATATATATGTATTTTTTTTTTCACGAAAAAACAGCAACTTTGCAATTCATACAATCCCCCTCTCCCCCCACACACCTTATATATATATATATATATATATATATATATATATATATATACATATATAGAGAGAGAGAGAGAGAAGTACGTCAAAAGGCCTTGCAGCTCATACCGAGGAGGTACCAATGGCAACGGGTGCCAGGGGAAAATTCCTACACCCTCAAATAGTGTGCAAGATTCGGTCTAACCTTTTCTTGAACTGATCCACAGAGGAACTGTTCACAACTTCTGAAGGTAGCCTGTTCCACGTGTCATAGATCTTATACGTAAAGTAAATCCAACACACACTAGTGCTAAACCGTTTCAAATCCAACTTCCAACCATTATTGCGAGTTGAGTTATCATTTAAACTAAACATGCTTCTAAAACCGACATCGTTGAATCCATGTAAGAGCTTGAAAACCTCGATGAGTTGACCGCGCAGCCTCCGCGTTTCCGCGTCGATTGTAGCCCATATGCCTAACGGAAGGCATTAACTTTGTGGCCCTCGTCTCGACTCGCTCCAGCCTGTCAATATCTTTCTTGACCAGAACTGCACAGCATACTCCAGGTGCGGCCGAAACAGGGAATTGTACAGAAAGAGCACAATCTCCTTGTTTCGAAATCGAAATTGCCTCTGATATAACCCAATAACTTCTGGGCTTGTTTTTCCACCTCTACGCACTGTTTGGTAAACTTAAGGTCGCTGCTAATTAGCACAACCAAGTCCTTTTCCAAATTAGTGGCCTCGATATTACTCCCCAACATGGACTAGTCTGACTTGGGATTGGCTGTGCATGACTTTGCATTTACCCAAGTTAAACGACATTTGCCATTTTTCGGACCACTCTCCTATCCTACGTAGGTCAGCACGCAGTTGCTCGATCGCTTCGGGCGTCCCAACATTGGCTCCAAGTTTGGCGTCATCAGTTAATTTGGCGATCCTACTGATGATGCCAGCGTTGGTATCATATATGTAAATGATAAACAACAGTGGTCCCAAAACAGAACCCTGAGGAACTCCGTTAGTGACCGAGACCCAACCCGAGCTACCCCCTTTAATTACAACCCTCTGCCGCCTATTCCTCAGCCAGTTTTCAATCCACCTACCTATTTCCCCACTGATACCCAGCGCGCGCCGGCGGTGAGGTACCTTATCAAAGGCTTTCTGAAAGTCGAGATAAAGTATATCAATCGCCTTACTCTTATCATACTCACTCAACATGACGTGGAAAAACTCGAGCAAGTTGGTGAGACACGACCTATGCCGTCTAAACCCATGTTGGGAGTCCCCAAGCAGCTTGTAGGAATCCAAATGGTCAACGATCCTGTCCGCTATTATCCCCTCTAAAAATTTACCTACAACTGAAGTGAGACTAATGGGACGATAGTTCCCTGGACTTTCGTGATCCCCTTTCTTAAAGATAGGGGTCACGTTGGCTTCCCTCCAGTCACCAGGCACCTGGCCCGTCTCCAATGATTTGTTGAAGACTGTAGCCAGGTGGGGAGCCACCTGGTCGCGCACTTCTCACAACACTCTGGGTAGAAACTGGTCTGGCCCAGGAGCCTTAAACGCGCTCAGTTTGTCTATTCTATCGGCAACGACTGTCGCTGTACATCGAGCACTATCCAGGCCAGCACCTTTGTGCCTCACGCCTGGCTCGGGGATGACGCGGGTATCCTCCTTGGTGAATACTCCCGCAAAGTACTCATTAAGCACATTAGCGATGTCCGCTTTCTACTATTAACATAACTGAAGAACTCCTTAGGGTTCCCCTTGCAGAGGCTTGCCACCCTTAGTTCTTCGTTACGTTTCGCTAGCCTAACCTTCGCTTTCACTTCCCTACACAGGCGGACATACGCTTCAGTGTTCCCATGGGAACGATTGGCCTTCGCCCTCCTATACGCTACTTTCCTATTTCGGATAGCCGAAGCGATGTCACGATTGAACCACTTGAGCTGCGTTGAAGCAGGGGTGACCGGTTTTGAGGGTATGGCAGCAGACTGCAGCACCATAAACTCGTCTCGGAATGTACTCCACACACCCTCAACATCGCCACCGACCTCGAACCCCATCTCACATACGCTATCCCTGAGGCTAACAAAGTCCGCCCGCCGGATATCGAGCTTACTGCCTCTCGAGTTACTACGCTTCACCCGAGGGACGCACAAACGGAACCTAATCAGACCGTGATCACTCCCGCCCAACGATTCATCAACGGTGAGGCCAGTGACGAGGTTGTCTTCGGTCGTGAATACTAAATCTAGAACGCTTTCGCCTCGTGTAGGCTCATTGACCCACTGAGTGAGGAAGTTCTCATCAGCAAAGTCAACTAGCCTCCTCCCTTCAGCATCGGCAGTCCTGTCTTCCCACTTTATGCCGCGACAGTTGAAGTCTCCTAAAACTACACACACCCTATCCCCTAGCAGGCTACTGAGTTCGGTGTATAGGGCTGTATCCTCCTCGAGGAGGAGATGCGGAGGTCTGTACACCAAGATTAACCTATAGTTCATCCCTCCCACATTCAGATCGACGTCAAGCAGCTCCCGTTCCGACTGGAACTGGCAGTCAACCGACTCAACGTGTCTCAGAGAGAGAGAGAGAGAAGTTTGTATGAATTGGTGTGTTTTTCTTTTTGTGAATATTTTGTTTAAATGTGGGTATTTTCGAAGGCTAATTCCCGTCCTTCGTCAGTCATGTACGGTATAAACATTAATTATTTCTTCCTTATCGAAAATAAATTCCGACCCGAAGAGGGGAAAGTAGCATCCACCATAAACGGGGTTTAACCTTTTTTTTTCTCCCCGAAATGCCTTTGTATTTGTAATTATTTTAATGCACCTTCGAGTTCCGGACTGCATGATTTATCGTAGGTGTGACAATTCGATGTAGTCGAAGACGTCACATTTACTGGTGTCATGGCGGTTGCCATGGTGATATCGTATATACAAATAGATTTCGCAGTGAAATGGAAACGAACGAAACGTTTCCCAAAATAACTCGTCCAAAATTTCACACTCGAGCGACTGGTTTCATAAAATTGTAAATCTAAAAAGGAATTTGCTTAAACGAATGGGGACCTTCCTTATAACACTTCTGATGACATGTGGACAGGAGAGAGAGAGAGAGAGAGAGTTACAAGGAGTTACAAGGAAAAGAAGTACCTCAAAAGGCCTTGCGGCCCATACCGAGGAGGTACCAATGGCAACGGGTGCCAGGGAAAATTTTGTAAAAGTTTATTTTTCTTTCAACTATCCTAGCAGTAGTAGAAAACTGGATAGAAAAGTAGAAGGCTCTCCCCCCACCCTCCGCTCCCTCCCTGCCAGAGGCAGGTACGGAAAAAGGTTGAAGAAAATACCTTGACCCTGGAAAAGTAGCCAAGGAAATTTTACAGGAAAGTGGAGAATATATAAATAGCTCTATATTTAGCTTGCTCACAGAGACACCGAGCAAGCGAACTCCTGCAGAGTTTTCTGAGGTTTTAATCTTAAACTATGAGTGTGTTCAGTACTTTGTCTAGCCTATTTTTAAACAGATTTACACTTTGACTGGAAACAACCTCTGAGGGAAGTTGGTTCCAGATATTAACTATTTTATAGGAAAAGAAATTTCCGCAGACTGAGGTCCTAAATGTCTTTACACACTCAAATAGTGTGCAAGATTTCGTCTAACCTTTTCTTGAACTGATCCACAGAGGAACTGTTCACAACTTCCGAAGGTAACCTGTTCCATGTGTCACAGATCTTATACGTAAAGTAATTCCCACACACACTAGTCCTAAACCGTTTCAAATCCAACTTCCAACCATTGTTGCGAGTTGGGTTATCATTTAAACTAAACATACTTCTAAAATCGACATCGTTGAACCCTCGTAAGAGCTTGAAAACCTCGATCAGTTGACCGCGCAGCCTCCGAGTTTCAAGCGAAAACAAGTTCAGGGCGCGTAACCGTCGATTGTAGCCCATATGCCTAACGGAAGGGATTAACTTTGTGGCCCTCGCCTACACTCGCTCCAGCCTCTCAATATCTTTCCTGAGGGTGGGCGACCAGAACTGCACAGCATACTCCAGGTACGGCCGAACAAGGGAATTGTACAGTGAGAGCACAATCTCCTTGTTCCGAAACTGAAATTGCCTCCTGATATAACCCAATAGTTTCTGGGCTTTCTTTTCCACCTCTACACACTGTTTCGTAAACTTAAGGTCGCTGCTAATTAGCACACCCAAGTCCTTTTCTAAATCAGTCACCTCGATATTACTGCCCAACATCGAGTAGTCCGACTTGGGATTGGCGTAGCCAATGTGCATCACTTTGCATTTACCCAAGTTAAACGGCATTTGCCATTTTTCGGACCACTCCTATCCTACCTAGGTCCGCACGCAGTTCCTCGATCGCTTCGGGCGTCCCAACATTGGCCCCAAGCTTGGTGTCATCAGCGGAGAGAGAGAGAGAGAGAGAGATTTTTTGTCTTCTTGACCTGCCGACTGGAATTAATCCCGTCTATAAGTATTTCGGCGCATGCGTGTGGACGCCGCATTGA
The DNA here is from genome assembly GCA_023014485.1 of Bathynomus jamesi. Taxonomy (NCBI): domain Eukaryota; kingdom Metazoa; phylum Arthropoda; class Malacostraca; order Isopoda; family Cirolanidae; genus Bathynomus; species Bathynomus jamesi. Next base: position 300,054 of record JAJOZX010004912.1, read on the forward strand.
ATCCTTTGCATTTATAATTTGCATCAAATAGAGGAAGGAGCGTCTCATCTCAATTTCGTCATGCATTGCAAATTTGGGCATAATGGCCCCTCTCAAAAAGTAAAAAAAATTAAGATTTAAATGCTTTTCCTTTATTTTGTTTTCAACAGTAGATATTAAATCGGAGACAAAAAGAAAAAGGAATCAATTTATGTGTTTACCCAATACGAATTTTTTTTCCTTGCCTCTTACCCCTTCTTCCTCTTCCATCTCTTCCTCTTCTGTATTAAGCCGCACTGCAGACCAACTCCTTCCACAGGGAGGATTTCACACCTTCCTTTGAGAAGTTATCTAATGAAACCTTTACTTAATCGGCTTTGTCCTTTTCCCGTCTTTATATCTAAATTTATTTTTCGTTCTTTAATGCGTTCGTTATTTATTCGATTTTGAGGTCTTGCTTTCATCGAGGTTTGTTTGTCTTTTAAAAGTTCGTTTTAGTCTTTCTTATCTTTGGACGTTATTGAATGAATAAGAATGATGTAGTCTGTAACTATAAATATTTTTTTATATTTAATTTATTATTTATTACCAGCAACGTAGAGAGAGAGAGAGAGAGAGAGAGAGAGAGAGAGAGAGAGAGAGAGAGAGAGAGAGAGAGAGAGAGAGAGAGAGAGAGAACACATCCACACTTGATAAAGTCCTATAAAGAGTTTATTTGTATATGGGAAAACGGTTATAAAATGCGTGTGTGTGGGTACATGTGCGTGTGTATTTTGTGTGCGTGTGTGTGGGTACATGTGCGTGTGTGTATTCAACCGAATTGTTTACTAAATCGTAATAAATAAAAAACTCGTGTTCTTAGTATTATTTTTAAGACCAACTATTTCTTTGTTCTCTACGAAATAGTGACGATATTTACAGAAGGTTTGTCCGATGGCAGCATTAAAATTTCAAATTTCAAATAAAGCTGAAATTTCATTTATATTTGAACATTTTAATCAATATTTCTTATGTGAAAACAATTTTTTTTTTTTTTTGTTCTAAGCATTAAAATTACATTGTATAGTATTATTTTTCAGTATCTGGACTCCTATTGTCAGGCATTTTTCTCTCGTAAATTTCAGTTAAATTTTTCTTCTCTCATAAAGTCATTTCTTTTAACTGGAGTCACGGGTGTCTCCTATAATTTGAGTTATTCGAGTGTCTGATATTCATACCCGTACGTCCGTTGATTACTTTCAGTCCATCATGCCCCCTTTTCTCTGTCAAAATGTCAAAATTGGCGTTCAGTGTACAGCGTCGATCATACTGTACATCGATGCGATGCAGCCCTAGTTTAGCTGGAAACCTGTAAACTTTTATAAAGGGCAAAGAGAGCATTTTGAATTTTATATTATATATATATATATATTATATATATATATATATATATATATATATATATATATATATATATATATCACGCTTGTATAACGTAGTCCGTATCGAAATCCGCGTTTATTTGCTTGTGTTCGTGAGAGTGTTATAAAAAGCATCATATTCTGAGAATTTAACCTTTAGATAAGTCAAAGTTTATCCAGAAAAACGCGATGGAGAATATTATGTCAAATAGGATTTTAGTAGAAAATCTTGAAAAATTTTGAAAGACTTCATTGGCAGTTTCTCGTTCCTGAGGATGTCATTAGACGAAAGCGCTTGAGCACCCCTTTGTGTTTCTTTTCCCTTCGTGGTTTTATTCATCATATATATATATATATATACACACATTTTTTAACTATATATATAACTGTATAACTAAAGCTATAACTAAAGCTATAATCGCCTCTTCTGCTTCTTTCAGATGATGGTTGTAGTTAGCGGAGGAAAGGACATCTTTCGATTCAGTTCCACTGACGCCCTGTGGATCTTGAGTCCATTTAATCCGGTTCGAAGGACCGCCATTTACATCCTAATTCACCCTCTCTTCAACTTCTTCATCATCTGCACCATCCTCACCAACTGCATTCTCATGATCCTCCCAAATAATGAAAAAATTGAATCCTCGGAGTGAGTATCGCTTACGACAAAAATTTATTCAAAGTCACGAGTGAGCATGTTGGCAGAACATGCCGACTAATAATGATGATGATAGTAATAATACTTACTAATAATAATAATACTATTAATAATAATAATAGTTGTAGTAATTTCAGTATTTACGTGTCTTCCAATTTTTTTAATATTTTATTATTTACCAAAGCAGTTAGTTCTCTTTATTTGATTAATCTTGAGTAGAACAAAGAGATGAGTTTCCTTGTTAATAATTCAATGTTTCGTTCATTTACAACAGACGCTTTCGTAGAAATAATTCACATATTAGATCTATAGTACAGTTAACATAACTGAATAGAATATAGTAATTAAAAATTACAATTTAGGTGGTGCAAATCTAAGCTACAAAATAAAAAATTTAAAATTCCAAATGAAATCTAAAATTTGAATTTTTAGTTTAGGTGAAGCAACTTTTAATTTATAAAAGGTGAAGTATAACGATTAAAATTTTAAGTATTTTCTATCAAATTAATTTTTCTTTAAAGAACTTTAAAAAGTTTATTATTTCATTAAATTTGGTTTCTTTCCAGTTCGTATTTCGTAACTCAAACTTTAAAGTTATTTAAGGCGTTTTTATTAATGGTTATTTTTATGATCGGTTTTAATGTGTTCGTTTGTTATGGTAGGTTTGTATTTATGTTGAAGCATTCTTAACCCATAATTCATAACCATGGTAAGCTATACCAAGGGTATATTTTACCCAAGTTATGCAATAAGGATCAAATGAAAAGAAAGACAGTCGTATTTAGTAAGAGTTACATCTTTCTCTTTTATTATACGAGTGAATTGGTAAAGAACATTGTTACTCTGATTTTCAGAAGGACTTTTTTCTTGTCGAAAATTATATACAATGTGGTTTTTTTGGGGTGGGTGGGGGGCCAATAAGCAGTTATAATTATTTCTTTATCCGACTCTGTCTTAGTGAAATATTTTTAGTATAATATAAAAACAGCGTAAACTGTAAATCTAGTATTCAGATCCCTTCCTTGAAAGTGTCTGGCGTAAACTGACGAAACGTTGGGTTACTCATAAGCAAAACTCTCTCTTTATTCTACGCAAGATTAATCCTTTAATAAGATTTCTTTGGTACAAAAAGAAATATTTGCAAAATTGAAAAACATCCATTAAAAACTTTATAAAAATACAAACTGATATAAGAGTAATCGTAGAGTAATCGTAGAGTAATCGTAGAGTAATCGTAGAGCATCGATTATCGAAAGTAATTGGGATGAAACCATTTCGGATAACCGATTTTTTCGGATAATCAGTATTCATTATATTCTAATCAAGAACTTTAAAAGAAGTCAGTCATTTTTTTTTTAAGAGACATCCTGTCAGCTGCTTCTTGTAATTCACTTAAGTGCTGTATCTAGGACTTGAAAAGCCTCGGAGTGAAAGGGACCTAGTGAATTGGTGATTGAGGGGCATTTCGGATAACCGGTTTTCGGATAATTGATGCGCTACTGTATTATTATTATTACTACTACTATTATTATTATTATTATTATTATTATTATTACTACTACTACTACTACTACTTACTACGGTATACAGTCTCATTATCCCGTTGTCATATTTTAATTTGAATTGTGATTGAAGTGGTGTAAACTCAGCAGAGCTGGGCACTTGCGGTTTTTTTTGCGGTACTGCGGTACTACCGTGTTGGTCGGTACCGCGGAAAGTACCGCGGGAAATTTGAATGCGGTAGCGGTACTGCTGTACTTTCAGCGATCCTTTGCGGTACTGCGTTATGCGGTACCGGTTTGGTAGTGCGGTAGTAGTACCGCAGTACCGCAAAAAAACGCAAAAAAAACCGCAAGTGCCCAGCTCTGGGTCACTGTAAAGGGCTTTGCCCGATTACTAAAATGAAACTTCCACCAAAATGTTGATCTAAATTGAAGATCCTAAATATATTAGTTTTTTGGTTTCAAAAGTGATTTTTTTTAAAGAAAATTTAGCTTATTTTTAAATTTAATCCTTATCATTGCAGTTCATTATTTGATTTAAAGGTTGCAGATTGTCAATGTAAATTCCTTAATTATTTCTCCTTTGCGAGTCATTAGTAGACTCATTTATTACCGAAACGACTGATAATAATTTTCCTCTCGCAGAGTGTTATTCACCGCCATCTACACGTTCGAATCAGGAGTTAAAGTGATGGCGAGAGGCTTCATCTTGGAAAGTTTTACTTACTTACGAGACGCGTGGAATTGGCTCGACTTTGTTGTCATCATGCTGGCGTTAGTTTGCCTTTCTTTCATTTATTAGAATACTATTACTGTAGTTCTACTATTAGCATTAGCATTATCCTTATTAGTAATGAAATATTTTCGTCAGTTCCATTGGTAGAATTTTATTAATTTTACCTTTCTGATAGACCATAGGCTAGTTTGATTAGTACATGATTATAAAGTGCTTTGACTGATTGACATTATTTCCCTCTCAGGTATGTCACAATGGGTATTGACCTCGGGAACTTGGCTGCTCTTAGAACATTTCGAGTGCTGAGAGCTTTGAAGACCGTAGCAATCGTACCCGGTTTGTCCACCTTTTGTTTACACACACACACACACACACAATATATATATGTGTGTGTGTGTGTGTGTGTGTGTGCTTTGTATCACATGCGACTGTGAGATTGTAAATATATTAGCTTTCGTCCGCATTTTAAAATAAATGCTAAATATGATCATAAAAATACTGTTGAAAATTTATAACTCTTAAAATTAATATTTTTGTGCTGCAGGCCTCAAGACTATCGTAGGTGCTGTGATAGAATCAGTGAAGAATCTGAGGGATGTGATTATCCTGACGGTGTTTTCGCTTTCCGTGTTTGCTCTCTTGGGTCTTCAGATCTATATGGGGGTCCTAACGCAGAAATGTGTCCGGAAATTTGATTTCAGCAAAGAGAATTGGACGCACGAAGAATGGGAGACATTCAATAAAAACAAATGTAAGTGGGATCTTAAAGTTAGAGTTCTCATTCCTTTTTGTTCATTTAACTCAGTGGACGAGTTTTTAACTTCTGTTTTTGGTGTTAATAGTGTTAAATTCTTCCTCAGCCAATTGGTATAAGCTGGAAGGACAAGACGAATATCCTCTCTGTGGGAACAGCACCGGTGCGGGGTTAGTATTTTTACTTAGTTTGTTGGAAATAAAAGGTGATCGATGATGAAGAATAGAGGGTGTATGTTATTTAGTGGCGTTGCTAAGTGTTTGCGTATTTAGTGTGTGTATTAAAGACATTCTCCATTGCAGACCTTGCAATGACGATTACATGTGTTTGCAAGGCTACGGGGATAACCCCAATTACGGCTACACCTCTTTCGATTCCTTCGGATGGGCTTTGCTATCTGCCTTCCGACTGATGACTCAGGACTATTGGGAGAGTTTGTACCAACTGGTAAGGACTGGTAAAAAAATATCTATTGTTGAATTCTTGCAGTGGACTGGACCTGAATTTGGAAGGCTATATTCATTTATTCAGAAATGTTAAGTTAGTGTTTAAAGTTGGTCATATACTGTGGACAGAAAATAACTCCAGAGAGATTATTGAAGAGTCTTTCCGCCTTTAAAGGTTGTACAAGGCTTTTAAACTGTTAGAATTCTTATTATGGAGTTTATACATTTTATAACGCTTTAAAACTGTTTCTAATGAATATTCTTTTGTTCAGGTACTGCGAGCGATGGGCCCTTGGCACATTGTCTTCTTCGTTTTCATTATCTTCTTGGGCTCATACTACTTAGTTAACCTTATCCTCGCCATCGTCGCTATGTCCTACGATCAATTGCAGAAGAAGGCGGAAGAGGAGGAGGAAGCGGCGCTAGCGGAGGAGGAAGCATTAAGGGTAAATAAGACGTTCCTTTCCAAAGCGAAACGGGGAAACGTAAGCTTTGTACGTAACTGTTCTGTAGACCCCACATTTAGACTAAAGAGCATACATAAATATTTCTGTAACAGTTTTTACTTCGCTACCAGTAATGCGGGCTAAGGTGACTCTCGAGTTCAAGCTCAGCTCCCCTTCTATGCGGGGATAGAGATTTCGTATGTTACTTTATTTTAGTCATTCTTGAAAAATTAAAGGAAAGTTTCGTCCTTTTTTAAAATGCTAATTTAACTTTGCCCCAAACCATCAGAGTGTCTCTTCGATAGTCACCAAATGACCAAATATGATGCAGTTTCGCCTCACTCCAACCTTATTTTGAATGCTGAAGGTGGATATCTTCTCCTGCTGTAAATTTGCCGCTTGGAATATATAACCACCGACCGTGCGATCCTTATTTGGAGTGAGCAAAGAATTTTCATTACTTTGTAAATATTTACTTAATGGAACGGTGCGGCCAATTTTCAAACTATTTCCGAGGCTGTTTTCACCATCCCAGAAGGAATATATTCACTTGTTCTTCCCAGAGACTGGAATTAAAGAACTTTTCTCTCCCTCCGTTGTAAACACATTCAGTAGGGGTACAAAGGGGTACACTCTACCACTGTGAGGATTAAATTACAATTTAGTCTCTTTTCGATATGAATGAATGGTATCAAATTTTACATGTAATTTTTTTCCTTATTACGATGCAGCAGCAAGAAGCTGAAGAAGCAGCCGCAGCAGAAAAGGCAGTTACGGACGACATAAGCCGGTTCGCAGCGCTTGGGGGTGGCAGAGGTAACGACCCCGATGGCGCATCGGTGTTGAAATCCCCGTCGTGCTACTCGTACGAACTGTTCGTGGGGCAGGAAAAAGGTGATGACAACAACAAAGAAAAGATGTCGATCAAGAGCGAAGGAGGAGAGTCGATCAGTGAGACGAAAGGAAGAGCAAATGGGAAGGTTCGGAAGGTAAGAGTCTCTCTCTGTCTCTCTCTCTCTGTCTCTCTCTCTCTCTCTGTCTCTCTCTCTCATATTCTCTCTCTGTCTCTCTCTCTCTCTCTCTCATATTCTCTCTCTGTCTCTCTCTCATATTCTGTCTCTCTCTCTCTCTCTCTCTCATATTCTGTCTCTCTCTCTCTCTCTCTCATATTCTCTCTCTGTCTCTCTCTCATATTCTCTCTCTCTCTCTCTCTCATATTTTCTCTCTGTCTCTCTCTCATATTCTCTCTCTCTCTTTGTCTGTCTCCTTTTTAAATATACTTCAAAAATGTTTACTTGAAACTAAATCTTTCAATTTGAATAATTTTTAAGGGTTAATTTTACTTTTTGGAAAAAAACACTTTAGGAAAATATGTGATAGGAATTTGGTATTTTTTTTAAGTTCATATTTATTATAGATTTTCTTTTGTACAGTTTTCTTTCGTATCTAAAAAAAAAAAAAAAAAAAAAAAAAAATTTCAACCCCAAATCTTAATTCACGTGCATTAATTAGAAAAGTCACCGCAGTATTTGCTTTGAAATTATCCTTTGCGTTAAAAAACAAAGTATTTTATTAAGTTTAAAAGTTTTTCAAAAGTATGAGTAAAGAATATATGACTGTGTTTCAATCTGTTAAGTGATGGTAACTTTTTATCCTAACCTGTCCTTGAAGTCAAGAGAGTATTATAGATGCAATATTCTTTTTATTTAAAGGCCCTATTACAGATTACATTAGGGACTATTTTCTTAGGAACATCTTTTAGTCTTTCTGGCTGAGGAAAGTGGAGGTAGGTACCTAGACACATTATATATATATACATATATATATATATAAATCATTTGAAAAATTCGTTGATTATTATTTATTTTATTTTATTTATTTATTTATTTTTGTTTTAAATAAAAGCTTATCATTTCGAACAAAATTTCAGTAGTTTCATTGAGTATCTCTGACTCCTTCCCCTGATTTTTTAATACCAGGATTTCTAGTTCTGGTAGATTAAGACACTCTAGTTTTCCTTTAGTATTTTAGCCTTCCACTCCGTTCTAGATTCTAGAATATTATATTCTTAGACGGATTTTTGTCCGCATGATGTTATTATGGATAGCTTTGTGTAATATAGATGGAGGTAAATAATAAGGGTAGCATTGATTTTAGATCATATTTAAGAAATCTTTTTTAAGTAGTCCCGCAGTTGGGATCTATTGCCTCTTCGTAACGCTCCATTTGGATCAGAAACTCTGCATGAAACATGTCGGATTACGTTTTACGTTCTCCGTAGTGTAAGGCAAAATTCCTTATTGACTTTTTGAAAGAGAACGCCCATGTTTTTTTACTATTAAGTTGAACGCCAAACTGTTTTAGCATGAGGCCATGAACTATATATATATATATATATATATATATATATAATTATATATATATATATATATATATATATATTACAGAGGGTTGACAGATGTAAATAGACACCTTTGGGTTTTTTCCAAATTTTTTTTTTTTATTCTGAAAGTCACTAAATAATAATGAATTTATTAAATGAATGAGTGCAAAAAGGGGAAAGGAACACTATTTTAAATATAGTAAATTCAATTAATTTATTATTAATTACCGAGTTTTAGAATCAAATCAAAAATATTTTGGTGAAAACAAAGGTCTCTTTATTTTTGTCAAACTTTTGTATGTATGTATATAATTTTAGTATGTTTACGTATGCATATATTCATACAGTATGCATATTTGTCACACTAAATTTAGTATTTAGACTCTTTTATTGAAGGTTTATTTATTTATTTATTTATTTTTTTTACTTCAGGCTCTTTTACTTAAGGCATAGATATAATTATTTATACACTGTCTTTATAATTGTTTTTACTAATAGTTAAATGTAGTTTTTTTACATCCCGTATTTTATCCATCAGAGTGATAACGCCGTAAATTAGCTGTTGGCAATTTTAACTACAATAATAACATATTTTGTAAATTCAAAATGTTGCAAAGATAAGATATAAAAAAGTTGAAATAGAGATTTGTGCACAGCGATTTTTATTAATACGAAGTACTTTATTATTAATTTGCACTAAAATTTAAAGGAATGTATAATTTCTGTTAGTGTATAATATATATATATATATATATATATATATATATATATATATATATATATATATATATAATTGTATAGTTGAGTAATTTTTCATATTTATAGGATAATTCGATTTTAATATAGCTATATAGATTCCACCCATAAAACGTCATAGAGGAATATATATATATATATATATATATATATATATATATATATATATTGTAGGTATGTATAGGCGATCCTTCTCTCCACGAGAAAGACAGGTACATAGGGATGATTTTATAGCATTGTAATGTGAGACGGAGCCACAAGGCCAAAAAGACTGGCTGGAATTGAAAGGTTTCTTTTTTGTTTTAACTGGTGTTCCTTCATCAAATATTTGTAAACTTTTACACTTATTAAATTTTTTTTTACTTGGTTGGTCTTAAGCTTTGTTTTCAGGGGTATATTACATGTATTTCTATTCATTTAATATATATATATATATATATATATATATATATATATATATATATATATATGCGCGTGTGTGAATTGTATTGTTTGTATGGTTATTTTAATTGAAATTAATATATAACCTCTTTTTAAGTTAATTTGTTCACCAAAATGTGTACTTTTTTTTTTTTTTTTTAATTTTTAGGTTCTCTCGGATTACATTCATTTTAGTTTCGTAATAAATTTTATTCACTAAAACGGAGTTCTCGTTTGAAATGTAAAGTTTCCTCTTCTGTCTTCCGTTTTTATAGTTGAAAAAAGAGAACTTAGAAAACATAATTCAAAGCCCGAGTTATCACTGACAAGATCATAAAGTTTAGCCACACGCGTCTATTCAAGAACTCTGAGTTCAGACCTTCCATTATTCGCTATTTGTATTTTGCATAATAATATAATATCAGGATTGGCTGGCTGCTGCTCAGTCATAAATATTTACGAACGGTTGTATAGAGTTATCTGTATTAAGAGCAGTTAAAGTTTCATCGTAGATTTTAAATTGTCAGGTTGAAAATTTATAAAATGGATTTCGATTTGGGGTGCTTCAATCTTGTATAAGACATTTGAAAGTAAATTTAGAAGAGTTTTATCGTTTTAAATTGTATTAAAATTTATCAAATAAGTAACGTGTATCCTACAGTTACGTTAGAACTGTTTTACTTATAGAAATATTACATTACTAGTTTACTACTTATTCTTTATCACTGAATATTATCGCTTGTGACGCGTTAATTAATCTCTCTGCGATTACGTCTGGAATGTTGGGAAGAGAACTTAGTTATGTAAAACAGTCCATTTAATTTGTGATGTCAAAAGCGGTTTAAACGCTTCTAAAGTCGGACTGACAGCGCCAAGATTTGAATATGAAGTCTCGACTGTTATCTGGATTGCGAACGATGAAGAAGGAATTCGCGAAGACATGCATCGTGAACCTCGCTTGGCCATTCTTTAAGTACGCCCCGAAATTGTTTCCTAAGGTTCCCAACGATTCTCTTATTGGTGCCTTATCCGCAGACTGCTTTTATCTCTTCCCTAACTGAATAGTTCCAAACGGTTCCTTATTAAAAGTCTTAATGGAACCCTCTTAAAGAGCGTAAAATAAGTCCCGATGGGATAGTGAAAATGGATATCAAACTTGTTCCTAAAATAATCTCTCTAGACTACATTTCTAAAACATAGAAACCATTTAAGAAAAAAAAAAAAATCCTTAATATGAATCTTTCTGTACAGACGGAAAATTTGGGTTTATTTTAGATTTAAATTTATGTCAGGAATTAGATTAGATTATTTAATTGATCTTTTAAAGGAACGGAGTGGAGAGCTAATCCAAGGAAACTGTTCCCTTAATTAACTCGTAAAGAAAATGTTCTAAAGTACTGTAAGTCATAAAAATAATAATAGTCATATTGCAAATAAATTTTATCACAGTTCATAGCACAGACATATAATATAATGTCATAATCGTAAGTGACATTATGATTAATATTAGTCCGAAAAAGGGTGGACTCATTATTATTATCATTATCATCATTATTGTTGTTATTATTATTATTATTATTATTATTATTACTACTCCTATCTCCGTCTAGGTACCTGCATTCCAGTAAATGTTTGATTCTTTTTTTTTTTAAACTTGTTTGGAGGAACTAGATTTTTTTTCAACTGAACAGGATTTCGGTTTTTTAATGTGTGTGTGTGTGTGTGTGTGTGTGTGTGTGTGTGTGTGTTTGTTGTTGCTGCAGCGGAATTTTGTTTTTAATTGAGTCATTGGTTTCTACGAGTTAATTTTTTAAAAATTATTTTTGTTGCTAGTCAGGTATTTTAAATAGATTTACAGATAATTTTATTTATATATTTATATTATTATTATTAATATTATTATCATTGTTACGTATTCATTTATTATTTTTTACTCTTCGGGGTGAGGACCTATCCCTTGATCCTCGCTTAGATGTATTTCAAAATTCAGATTTCTATGTTTATTCGTTGAATTGGTTTACGGCAAATAAAACTCAGATTGGCTTAATTTTGTAATAATTTATTTAATAATTTTATTGTCATTTATTTCAATTTTGAATTTTGGTTTTTGGTTTTGGAGGAAAAAAGTTTGCGAGAATTAAATTCATGAAAAAAATTTAAACTTTTTGTATTTATTTTCAATTACTTTTTTTTCTTTTCTTCCCAAGAGAAGATAATTATTAATTATTTTACTTTAGTCACTATCCTAGTGTTCCTCCGTGGTTAGCATTTAAGTTTATTATTATTTGTTGCGAAGTGGTGGATAAGATTGTTGTTTGTAAGGTGTGATTCGTTTTATTACTTGTAATTATTTTATTTTAGTACCTAAATTTTATAATTATTTGTAAGGTTTTTGAAGAAATAATAAAAAATTAGCCAATTATGTTCATTCGTCATTTTCAGACGTTTGTTTCGATTCTGTTTTAAGGTTTTTCCCTATAATTTTTAGCTATGTTTCATTGTATTTATTTAATTCTGGGCTACAATTGACTATCAACTAATGGATAGTGCGAAGGGAATTGTGTTTTATAACTGAAAAAAAAAATACATGACTTAAGTGCCTTTCGAGTTTGTATATTTAGTCCGTGCCATTAGGCACGACTTTATATTGTAGAGGGCCACTTGTCTCCAGTGCCAAAAAGAATTAAATAAGATTTAAGTGAATTACGTATAACATTCTATCTTTCCACTTCTGAATTCGAATTTCTTTCAAGATTTTATTAATGATTTTCATAGTTTTTATTCCAATATTCATGTTTAAGTGTTTATGTCATCTTGTGTATCGAAGAGTTAAGATATTAATGCTATTTCTGATGCTTTTTAAACCTCATTAAGTGTTTAATATTAGAAAACCAACGCACTTGCTTTCCTCACATCCACTTGCAGTAAATAATAGGGACTAAGTATTTCCTATCTAACTCGAAGCACACTATATATATATATATATATAGATATATATATATATATATATATATATATATATATATATATATACGCACACACACACACACACACAGACACACACACACAAACTATATATATATATATATATATATATATATATATATATATATATAAATAACACACACACACACACACACATATATATATATAACACGCACACACACACACATACACACAAACTATATATATATATATATATATATGTGTGTGTGTGTACATACACACACAAACTATATATATATATATATTATATATATATATATATAATCAACTATACATTTTTAGTTTAGATGCAACTATTTTTTTTATAAATCTTTTTGAGTTGCTACTAGTTCCTGAACTTTACCCTAAGAGCACACCACTCCTTAATATTTTTATTTTAGAGATATGAACACTCACTGCTGTATTAAAATTTCTGTAGTTAGTAACACTTGCCATTAAAATGTTGAAGAAAAATGAGACATTCTTCAAATTCGTTGGAAAGCCCTTGTCAGAAGAGGTATTTTTTATTTCCACTGAATGAGAATAGCATCAGCGCTATGACCCACGAAACTGAAGAATGCAGTAATTAACGTAAACATCGGAAGAAATAAAGTTGTGACGTAGAAGTACCCAATAGGATTTAGTGATTAGTACTTTAATGGAGTAGTTACGAGCACATCGCGTAAAGTATGCATTAGGTACGCCTCGGTGACAGCAGCAGCAGTTAGACTGAGTACTTCGATTCGCCTGACACGGCCTCGTCGTGTTATTTGCAGGCTAGTCTGAGCCTCCCAGGTTCGCCTTTCAACATCCGAAGGGGATCGCGGGGTTCGCATCAATTCCCGTGGCGGACGGCGAACGGAAGACGCTTCGGGGACAAGAAGCCCTTGGTCCTATCCACTTACATGGACGCTCAGGAGCACCTTCCATACGCCGACGATTCCGCCGCTGTCACGCCAATGTCGGAGGAGAACGGCGCTATCATCGTCCCCGTCTATACGAATCTAGGCTCGAGACACAACTCGTACACCTCTCACACGTCTCGAGTCTCGTATACGTCCCATGGAGACCTCCTCAACGGGAAACCACCACCCACGAAGGAGTCACAGCTGAGATCACGATCTTCAAGACACACGGCTCATTTACCTGAGGTTATTATTCGTTAAGTGTACTTCTGCGTGAGTAGATAGACTCGCAGAAGCTTTATGCGCCTTGTGTAGCAGAAGTCTTCTGCTTTGCATCTGCTTCGTAGCTATTGTGCCCTCAGTGAGGATAGACCTTACCCGAACTGCCTAGTCTTCGTGCATGGATTTGTGTACATACCAGTCTCATTGTATAGGTTTAGCTCAGACTTCGTATGTGAATCGTGAACCTTAAAATGTTATTGCCTGTAATAAACTGTTATTATTCTCGTAGATTCTCTTATTAAAGTCGATATCTGGAACATGTACAGTAACCCATAATGTGAAAGTTTACCCCAGAGATTGAGACTGTATAGTTCCAGACGTGGGCTCATTCGCTGTTCCTCGTTTTTTTCTTTTTACCTTAATTCCAGATTTATATTTGCATGTATCACCAATTTTTATTGATTCTTTGTACATAGTTATTTAAAAAAAAATTTTTTGTTTAGGTTCTAAATCTCATTGGCACGTGCACATTGTAAGTATCACTTAAGTGTAGTGAGAACAGGTTAACCATAAAAGTAAAAATGAGACGTACTTTGGACCAGACTTGTACTCAATAGCCACATATTAGATGCATATTTCTAAAAAAAAAAAAGGTTTGAATTAGACACTATGAGGACTAATCCTCTGTCGTAATTCATTCTCTCTTGGCCTCTATTTCTCGTCTGACACATTAACTTCTTTACTCTTCTTCTAACAAGGCCTTTCATTCGTACGGAAGGACTTTAGTTTATACGAGGTGAAAGGAGCTAAAAGCCCATTTTAAATTTTCTGTAGCTCGAAAGGAGTAAAGTTCTTCAACTTGTGTCAAAAAGGAGAGACGCAGAAACTCTGGCCAAGAGGGAAGATGAAGTTATAGATAACATCATTCGTGAGATCTTTGGTCCCGATGTCAACTTGGAATATATCGACAAAGATTCTGTAAGTAGCGGAATTGCATTAACCCTTTGTTTTCCTTTGCTTACTCGCATTGTTTTATTCCTGTCTCTTCTTTCGTCTCTTTTATTTTTTCTTATTATTACTCAGAAGTTAATTAGTACAAACCTTTACTCCAAACATTGCACGAAGTAATCGCTAACCATAGAATCATTGTAGTGCATGACCTAACTTTAACTGATAAACTTTTGAGAATCAATAAAAATAGAATTTGATAATGAATGACAATTCTAACATTAACCTTTTCCTTTCAATTAAAGTCTGTTCAGGGGTCACCAACCTTAGGCCGATCCAAAGAGAATCTCGTAAGTTGAGAGCTTTTCTTCTTCAAGAAACTCGTAGCTATATTCTTAGACCTTCCTGAGGAGAAGGGCTTAAAAAAAAAAAATAAATAAATAAATAAAAATAAGTCTCCATATATTTTGAAGGTCCATTTTAATGACTTTTATAATACAGTAGATGTTTGGACTCAATGACAGTCATTATGGTCTTCCTGCTCTCTCTCTCTCTCTCTCTCTCTCTCTCTTTCATATTTCATAGGAATATAGTTACTAAAATATATTCTGTATTTTCACTTCAAAAATTTCCACTGCACATTTTTTTTAAAAACATTTTTTTTAACTTTTTCATTGTAATAATAATAATAATATCCCTAACATTCATCATGACATAAATGTCACATTTGATAGTTTGCATAATTTCCTTAATTATATTTATAAAAATAAATGAACCCGCAACATTTAATAATCTAAACTCTTTGAAGGATGAAACAGTAATGTACGCGTAAACATACCGTTGTCATGCTGTTAACTGTTGCATCTAAACTTCTCATTCTTTCTTGTGATTGAATAGTTATGTAATTATCTCCTTGAATGCTGTTAAATGTCCTCATTTTATCTATGATTAATGTGATATATATATATATTATAGGTGAAGTATATTATGTTTCAATACTATATATTTATTTATTTATTGTAGGAATAGAATAGCTAAGTCAGTTAACAGTTAATCGCAGTTTATCTCAAGATTGAATCTTGAATATTTTTCCTAAAACTGAATAGTTGTGTTAAATTTTGCTGTTTTAAATTTTACTCGTTTGAAAAATTTTAAACGTTAATATTTGAACGTTCGCCAAGAGGATTTTAATTGTATTTTTAAAACGTGTGGCAACTTTGAAGTGTGATTTATCCGACAAATAGGATTAGCGTAAAGACATTTTTAATATTTCAATTTTTAGTGTAATTTACTTGAGAATGGAATTCCTTTTTCCATCGTTTTCCTTGGTAACATCTCTGAAATCCGAGAATTATTATTCTAGTATTAGTTTAATTTCAGATTTATACGTGTAGGCCTATGTAATTTTTTTTTATTGACGGTAGGATGTCAAATTAAAAAAGTTGACCGGCAGTTAAGATAATCATAAAATTTTGCCCAAAATGAAGTTAGATAGTTGAACTGTTTTTCCAAGATTGTGACCCGTTGACCCATTCACTAACGATTTCAATCCTGACCCGCTATTTTAGGACTCGTCGCTAGAAGCTGAAGAGGCTCTCGCCCTCAAAATGAAGAACCCAGAGACGAACCCCTTTATTGACCCCATTCAGAAACACAACGTCGTTGACATGAGAGGTTAGGACAAGTTCAGAATAGGTTCGAGGCGTTTTCAGAACGAGTACGGAATATGATGATAAAAACCCACTCTAATAGACAGAGTTTATTTCCGCAACAGTTTCGATACCCGCTGGCATCCTCTTCGGGTGGATTCGTTTTTCTGTATCCACCCGTAGAGGATGCCAGTGGGCATCGAAACTGTTGTGGAAATAAACTCTCTCTATTAGAGTGGGTTTTTATTATCATATTTTGACCTTCACGTAGAAAAGTGGTTTTATTTGCATTGAGTACGGAACAAATTTACGGAATTCTCGGAACAAATTCAATGCTGATTCAGTAAATTTTCAGAACAAGTACAAACCAAATTGAGAACATTTTCAGGACAAGTTAAATAAAAATTTAAACAAGTTCAGAACGTGTTTATAAAAAATAATACAGTATTTCTCTTTTCGGACATTAGTGATAAATCCAAGCAACACGAGTGATTGACTCATAAATTGATTAACATTAACCCCATATCAAACGGACGTTTGTTGCCGTTTTTCATCGCTGAGTCGTGCCCCGCTTAAAACCTATCGTAGTCGTTTACGTATCACTCAACAACAATCGCGGTTTGAAAATGTATCGAATGTATTAATCGCTAAATTCTGCGAGAAAAATTTTGACAATTTTCAAACCCCGATTTTTGTCGAGTAATGCGTAAACGACTACGATAGGTTTTAAGCGGGGCACGACTCAGCGATGAAAAACGGCAACAAACGACCACCGTATAATATGGGTTTCGATCATTTCATTAATGGCGATCGTATAAAATATGTCGTTAATGTTTTCTTATTTCTGTCTTTCGAAAAAGTTAGGAATTTTGTGAAGAAATTTGCGATTTAACATTTCTTCTACGAAGAAAATAATTGGTTTGAATTTCCACAAATAACTCGGTAAAGTTTAATGTTCATTATTTTTATTAATTAATTATTTTCATAATTTTTTTTTTACTCGCATATTTTCAGATGCATTTGAATAATTTTCAGGGTATACTTTTTACCTTTACATTGCTTTGTGTTGGTTAGCATATTTTTTTTCAAAGTCCCCTCCCGAAAAACCCCACCACATTTCCGGAAAAAAGTTCACCTAGAAATATAAAATTTTTGGAAAACGTCTAAAAATTAAGTAATGATTGAATTTTGTTTCTGAAATTTTATTACTGTCAAGAAAAATAAAATGCCCAAAGAAAAAAGAAATATTGGCAATTAGTAATTTTTTGGTTTTTAGAAATTTTGTTTCTAGGCGAACTTTTTTCTGCGACTGTACACGTTTGTTTACTGATTGAAACTTTTACAGACGTTATGGTCCTGAACGACATCATTGAACAAGCGGCAGCCCAAGCTGGAAGACAGAGCAGACAGAGTGACAGAGG
This sequence comes from Bathynomus jamesi, assembly GCA_023014485.1. Classification (NCBI taxonomy): domain Eukaryota; kingdom Metazoa; phylum Arthropoda; class Malacostraca; order Isopoda; family Cirolanidae; genus Bathynomus; species Bathynomus jamesi. The sequence continues at coordinate 317,661 of JAJOZX010004912.1, forward strand.
AGGTTAGTTATCTACGCGTGCACACATTTGCACGTGTGTGTGTGTGTGTGTGTGTGTGTGTGTGTGTGTGTGTGTGTGTGTGTGTGTGTGTGTGTGTGTGTGTGTGTGTGTGTGTGTGTGTGTATTTTTTTGTGGGTTCTTTCTTGCTACTTATTCATTTGACACCTAATAAATTTTATCTTCTGAATGATGGTTAAAAATTTTTTTTTAAATTTGTTGAAGGAAAAATCTTTATTTGCCGTCAATAATTTGTTCACTGGAAATGATTTTTTTTTTTTTTTTTTTTTAAATAAAAGTTTCGACTCGTGTGATGGGAAAGTGTGTGAGGCTTCAGCGAATTATACTTTCTGAACTGCATTCAAATGACTTGCAGGACTTAAGAAAAAAAAAAATGGATTTCAGTTAACTCTTTTGTACATTTATGGCCTGCAGGCTTCTCAGACTCATAATATTCGGTACGGAGTGAATGAATCCTCTCATTTGAATGTTATTTTTCTCTCTCTCTCATAGATTGATGTATGGAATTTATACGTATACATTTTAATACTTTCAAAACTAACTGGCATATATATATATATATATATATATATATATATATATATATATATATATATATACGTATACAGAGGCTTTACAAAAGTAAATAGACACTTTCGTTTTTCCATAGTTTTTGATTTGATAATAAGTCAATAAATGTATTGAATCAATATATTTTGAATCGTGTTGCTTTCCCCTTTAAAGCATTATGTAAAGCTGACACACGTTCTGGCATTTCATTGATGAGCTTTAGCATTTGTTCTTGAGAACAGTTATCGTGGTGTCCATTCACTTTTGTTAACCTGTGTGTATATATATATATATATGCGCTAAAAATACTTTGTTATGAAGCTAAAAGTAGTTTCTTGTTTGAATATTAAGTGGTTTAAATAAAATGAATATTTCTTCTTCATGAGTTCAGTGTGGTTGTAGTGTACTGAGATGTACAATTATAGGTGATACGTAAATGAAAGCCTTTTGTAAGTGATGTTTCTTCTCTATTCACTTGCCCAGATACAGAGGAAGGTGCGTATCGAATATTAATGCAAAAAATGTCACTCTGAAATGAAGCATTTAGACTGTTCCTGGTCAGTCTTGCGCCCATTAATGGTCAAATAAAGCCTTAAAAAAGTCATTATTATTTTGTGGTACATTTCGTTCCTCCCTTTGAGTATCGTCCCCAGTAATTCATTCTTTGACCTCAAATCGTTCAACTCTTCATCGCTTTTTGTGATGTAAACACTCAACGTTTAGACTCTCTTTCGTGGAATGTGTCCCTCCTTCCCTATATAGTTCCTCTCGGTATTAAGCAGTGAAATAGGTGAAAGCGGCCATTCACTTATTTCAGGCTGTGACCATGTAATGGGTAAAGAGGCGTTTCTTTATGCCACACGAAATCTGTAACGTAGAAGATTTCTCGTATTTCCAACATTAATAAACCCCACGTTATAATAATAATAATAATAATAATAATAATATACAAAGTAATATTATCATCATAGAGCGCATCTGTAAACATCTTTTGTTGATGTTAGTTCGTTGCATAAAGAAAGGGCCACTGCAGAAATCCATAAAACTGTCTGTGTAAATAGTCGTTGATAGTATCAAACTTATTACTTTAATGGCTACGTTGCTTAGCCCATTTTTTATTTAGTTTACTTGGTATAATGATAGCTTTTACTGTAGTCTTGTTTACGGCTTATATATATATATATATTATTACTCAAGCGGTTATCCGTGATTCACTCAACCGTGAATCGAGTTAACCATGATTTACTAAATGTGATCATTGTGCACTTATCCGTGATCATGACACGGAGTTAATCTTGATTTGGTGCAGTGTTTACATCCGCGGCTCGCCTCCCACCAGCCCACCATAACGCGCCTCAGTGCTTCATAGAGTACGCATGTGCGCTTGTTGCTTCGCATATCTTCGTCTTGTGGCGAATACAAACTACTTAATTGTATTATATTATACTGTAATATAATAATACTGTGTGTGGTGGCGAACGAGGTGGGAGGCCAGTCAGTGGCGACGGCGGCAGCAGCAGCGGCTGCACCACTCACTCAGCGGCGGGGTATACCGAGTTAACCGTGAAATCGGGTTATCCGTGATCATGGACCGCTCCTCAATCACGGATAACTGAATGAGTACTGTATGTTAAGTGCCTAGAGTCGCATGTATCTCCAGTAATAATTATTGTGTTTTGCGATAGTGTTAATATTTAGTTTTAAATATTTTTTTTTTTTTTTTTTAATGACTGTCGATGAGCTTCATTCACATCGTGCATGTCTTGCCAGCAGTGCGTTCAAGGTCGCTCTGAACAAAATGGGGCTTGCCCATTCATTATTTTTCCTTTCTTCTTACACTTATTTTCTTATAGACATGTTATTTTCCACACACACACACACACACGTCTGCCGTTTAAATTTTTTCCACACACTAGTATATATATACACATATATATATATATATAATTATATATAATTGCATGAAAGCAATTTTACACAATGATCTTAGACTCACTTAGAGCAATGGTAGCATGTTAACTGTTGTCCTGTTTTGATCTCTTCTCGTAAATTTTAAGAGAGATGAATCTGTTGAGTAACCCGAAGCTTAATTTAAGAATGGTCCTAAAGAGGAGTGAAACTCGTTACTTTTTATTAAACAATAAATTAAACCAATTTCACACTTCAGTCTACTTTCCAAACGAATTACTTATAACGTGATGAATTTTGTTTACTGTACCATGACCTTTATTGCCAGGTTTATTGTGTTACGCCTTTTAAGCTTTGGGTTACTTCCTTTATTCTTTCTTGTAGTCTGAGGGGGATCTGTTGCAGGTATTAAAGGCGTAAATGGCTGGGGGAGTGCGTGGGGGGAATCGGCGTCACATTTATCACTGTTTTTTTTTATTGTTTTTTTTTTATTAATGGAAACTTATTTGAATTCAGTTCGAATCTTAATGACTTCATTTGACATTCCGATCATGCATTAAATTGTAGTGTAACGTTTCTCCTCATGACGGACCCAATTCTTCTTTTTAAATGAAACTGAATATGCTATGAGTTTCCGACCTTACAATATCCCATATAATATACGAGGCTTCCGTATGTAGCAATTCATTCTTTGTTTAGACTTTCGTTTTATACTCCCGATACTGTTGACATCTGATAGTGAATTATCTCGTAGTTTTAAGGTTGCTTCGTTATCTCTAATAACCATCTTGACATTAACTGATGCCAAAGAGAGAGAAAGCATTCCATAAGAAATGTTACCGCTCGAATGACTCTTTAAAATGATAAGAAAAAATGTTTTAAAAACTGAAAGAAATTGTTATATACTGAAACCCGTTTTATTCATTATCTTTTGTTTGTTTTCAACTATTTTCAATCATATATATATATATATATATATATATATATATATATATATATATATAAATTAATGGGTGGCCCAAAAGTTACGTACAAATTAAGAATGCTTAGCTTCTTCAATGTTAAACCCCCCCCCCCCCTCCCTTATCGCTACCAACTAGTCCTTATTTTATAAGTTCTCTTTTGAGTGGTATACAGGACATTTCACCACGCTTTGATTTCTCACTTTCGTACAGCGTGCAATGCACTTGTGAAAATAGGGAAATTATTTGAAAGTAATTTGGGAGTTTCTACTTACCTGAAAAGTCTTGAATATCTACGCGTACAAAATATATAAAGTGGACACGCGTGTCAAGGTTGCCAAGACTGGAGAGTTAAGAGGCGCGTGGCAGTCTGGCAGACAGAAATTTGTACTGTATTCTGTGGCAGTAAATACGACCTCTTCGCATACCGGTGTTTCACAGAAGTTTTATTAAGATCTTGCTTTGATTACTTTTCATAATGAGAGATCAAAGTGGGTAAAATGTTCTGCATACCACTCGAAAGAAAAACTAAAAAAAAAGACACGCCCCAGTTGCCAGCGACAAGCTGAACATTCAAGAAGTAATTACAATAATTATTTAATTTAGAAGCGCGTAGATTTTGGGACGCCACACACCCACATACGTATATATATATATATGATGCAAATCCACAAGGAAAAAGAAAAATGATTCCAAGGGCTTTCGTGTATAGTACACCTCTGAAAACACGAAAGGCCTTGCAATCATTTTTCTTTTTCCTTATGGGTTTGCATCCTTCATTTATTTCACGTGTTTAATTGTGAAATTCATTATCATATATATATATATATGATAGACACAGACAGTGCATGGAACAAGGAACTCTTCTGGGATAATTAAATCCACTATAGTCCGAATAAGTAATGGTAAATGACAAATACCATAGTTTTCTTTTTCATGATGCTAGCCCGACGTGGGCAACGGGGTCACTATGGTATTTGTCATTTACCATTACTTATTCGGACTATAGGGATTTAATTATCCCAGAAGAGTTCCTTGTTCCATGCACTGTCTGTGTGTATCATAAAAAACTCAGGGGACCATTCTGAGTTCATTCCCATATATATATATATATATATTATTATATATAATATATATATATATATTATATATTATAAAATACATGTTGTACAAGTTTGAAACTGTTTTCATGGAACAAAATAGATTGAGATGTAAGCGATTTTCAGACAGAAAATAACTTTCACCTTTTTTGTGGTCGAGTTTCCGATATTTTTGTTTTATTTTTGTCTCACTTCCACACGCCTCTTTTTTTTAAATTTTATTCGTCATCACTGCATCGATTTCAATCAATAATTCTTAGGCATAATTTCTCGTTAAAGTAAAGAACAAATACAGTTCTTTTCTAACTGTTTATGAAAGATAAAAATATTATGTGAACGCTATACGTAAGGCTATTTATGCGTACAATTAGCATGCAAATTAACTTAATAAATTGACACTAACACAAAATATGATCGTTTCAACATCTTTGAAGAGAGTTTTGACCGTGTCAGTATCTGTATTTAGCTCATTCTTATGTTAATTAGTTTTATTTTGACCTTCCGCAGCCGATGAGTGCCAGCCAGTCATCGGGCGAGAGTTGGAGGCACAACCCTCCTCACTCCTCCTCATTTCCTCTTCCTCCTTCTTCTTTCCCTCCTTCATCTCGTTCTCCTCTACCTCTCGCTCTTCCCTCCTTCGTACATTTAAACATCATTATTTTTACCTCTCGCTTCGTGTCGTCTTTCTTTTCTTCCTTCCTTCCTTCCGTAAAAGCGCTCCTTTCCTTCCTTCTACTCTCCTCTACTCTCGGCTTCCTCTCCCTTCTCCTCCTCTCCTCCTCTCCCTTCACCTCCTCCTCCTCTCGCTCTCTGCTGATACTAACGTTACATTTCTCTTTCTCTCATGGATCCCCCTTTAGAGCTTTGCAGGGCTGAGGGTTTCTGTCCTCGCGGCGTCGAATCGTGTATTAAGAGCAATAACTTTCGAAAATTTTGTATATTGATTTGTCTTGGTTCGATCCCAGTGCCTGTAGAAGCGGGTTTTAACTTTTTCATTTGTGTCGTTCCTGTAGATAATTCCGTTAGTATAATTATAATTGTTTAAGGCATTTCTCGTGTAGTAGTTTTACTTTTGGAGTATGGTAGTTAAAAGCTTCCTGAAATAAGAGCTAGGTGTATAATGACATAGTTGTTTGAACCGCAAACGTAGTAGATATCCTTTAGCGTTTTTTGCTTATCAATTTATTTTGTTCGTAGCTCTATAGTGAGTAAACCATGACGACTGTTGTAACTGACAGTCACGTTTCTATGCTGTAGTTTCATTTCAAATTTGACTTGGCAAATAATTATTTCTTTATGAATGCTCATTTTTTTTTAAAGTTGCAAACATAATGGGTTAAGTAGTGCATATTTTGTAGGTTGGGTATTCCTGGTGTGTGTTATAGCCAATTTGTAGCAACTAGTTACCCGTGACCATAGTTACCTGTGATGCTTAAGTCTTTAAGTTGTTATAGTTTTTGCAGTTGTTTAGACTCGCCATCCGTAGTCGCAATATCCACGACCTGTCCCTTCTGTTTCCTGATATATTTAATTGTAGCTGACTTTATAAATTAAGAAATAAATAAGTTATCATTGGAATCAAATCTTGATAGTGTTCGGGATGTTTGTTGTGGTTGGAGAGACCCTCAGCTCTTCTTTTCCGTATTATACTGTAACTGTGCTGCTGCTGCTTCTGTATCTGTTTCTGTCAGTGTGCCATCCATCTCCTCGAAGGTCTGAGAATCCATACTAACACTTTTTACAGTTTCCATCTACTATTTCTCTGCAGAGGAAGATGATGAACCTTTAGGGGAAAAACTCAAGAAAAAAGCCATAGAATTCGGAAGCAAATGCATGGAGATCTTTTGCGTTTGGGACTGTTGTTGGATGTGGGTTGAATTTCAGAAGCTATTAAATCTTGTAGTGTTTGATCCTTTTGTCGAGTTATTTATTACATTGTGTATCGTCGTCAATACGCTCTTCATGGCTATGGACCATTACGGGATGAAACCGGGGTTTGCTAGCTTCCTCAAGAATGGAAATTACGTAAGTTTATTTTTGTATATGGAATATCTTCTTGTTCTTAAGAAAAATGCAGGAGAGACCTGAAAGAACTCTTAACCTACATCATCAGAGAAATTGAGTGTAGGAATTAAAATGCAACAGAGAGAGATAAATTACATATTGATATACCGTAGACAAATTCACTATACTTTGGGACAAAAGCATTAAAATTTTACTTAACAGAACTGATTGTCTACTCGCATTATCATTTTAAAGTAATTGAAATATTTGTATTAATAATGTTAATTTCTTTTATTTATGAATAAAAAAGAAAGTTCATATTTACATTACATACGTGATTTTAGAATAGGGCGGTTACTAATCCTCGTCATGTAGTTCTTTACAGCTACATTTAGTGTCGAAGCCTTCATGAAACTGTTCGCCATGAGTCCAAAATTTTACTTCCAAGAAGGTTGGAATATCTTCGACTTCATTATCGTTGCTCTGTCACTTCTGGAATTGTGTCTGGAAGGAGTTCCCGGTCTTTCAGTTTTAAGATCTTTCAGATTGGTGAGTTCCGGAAGTAATATAACGATGAAAGAGTTATTACAGCAGAAAATTTATAAACATCAAATCTTCATAAATTTTTTGCGTTTTACATTGTATATTTCTTAACATATGAAAAAAAATTGACATCGCTTTTCATAACTTATATATTGGCGGTATAATTTTGAATTAATATTGTCATTAATAAAAATCATGATTTTTTCTTAGCTGAGGGTGTTCAAATTAGCAAAATCTTGGCCAACACTCAATCTCTTGATTTCCATCATGGGCAAAACGGTGGGCGCCTTGGGAAATCTAACCTTTGTGCTCTGCATCATCATTTTCATCTTTGCCGTGATGGGAATGCAACTTTTTGGCAAAAATTATACAGGTAAACAAATCATCCTCCGATTCATTTACATCGAAACTTTTACAGTAAAACCCCAGTTCAGATGCTGCTTGTAAATGTAAATTCAAAGCGCTAGTTCGTATAATAATAATTAGCATATGATAATATTCTTTTAAAACAACCAAACGATGTTTTCATTATCCGCTTCATCCCTTCCCCACTCCGCAGATAACGTCAATAAATTTCCGCTCAGACCTGACGGGCAACTTCCGAGGTGGAACTTCACGGATTTCATGCATTCCTTCATGATCGTGTTCCGAGTATTGTGCGGAGAGTGGATTGAGAGCATGTGGGATTGCATGCATGTGGGTAATTGGTCGTGCATTCCTTTCTTTCTGGCTACGGTAGTCATTGGAAACTTAGTGGTAAGCAAGTTGTTGGCTGAATATGAAATTTCCTTAGAACGTTGTGAAGTTTTTTTTTGCTACAGTAACATAACTGTAATATAAAATTGTACATTATTATATTCATATAATACTAGCGAGTGAAACTTAAGTTGACCCTCATTATCTACACACTTCGCAGGTACTGAATCTTTTCTTAGCCTTGCTGCTCAGCAGTTTCGGCGCTTCGAACCTCTCCGCGCCTCAGAGTGACGGAGATACCAACAAACTGGCTGAAGCCTTTGACCGAATAGCTCGGTTCAAAGCTTGGGTCAAAAGGTCCATTTTGAATGGACTGAAGCTTTTCAGAGCGAAGATCACGAACCAAATAAGTGACCAGTCACCAGGTGAGATTTAAAAGTTGAACTTGAATTTGAATGGGTACTGATATTTTTAAACCCTCACGGATTTTATAAATCTTTCCCCCGAGTTCGATTCATTTTCGGATTTCGGGTTCCATTAACATAAGTACGCGAATCTTCGCAGTACATTTGATTTACGAACATTTCTAAAATATAAACTGAAAGGCAGGCGATTCTTTCCCCTAAATTTCACTTTTAAGATCCGTGACAGGCTTAAGATTTCCTGTTCACCTTTTTTCTTTCGTACAATTCTTTACTGTAGATTCACTGAAAGCCATAAAAGAACAATTCGTGACTAGTAACTTAGTGGCAATGCAACTTCTTGCAGATACGAGAGACGGGGAGGTCGACGACGTCATAGCCGATGGAGCCCCTGGAAAGAAAACTCCCAAAGATATCACCCAGGTTGACCTTCCTATGGATGGCTTAGAGCTTGCTGGTAAGTGTTTTCTTTCGTTTTTTTTTAGAAGAAACCTGTTCCTTCATACTTCTATTAACATACTAATTAAAACTGTTACCCGACTTTATAATTACGACTAATGATGAATGCGACTGCTGGTTCTAATCTGGTGAAATGGATGAATTTTTAAATGATAAATTAATACTAATTGGTATATGGACTTGCTCTGTGAACAACAATATATATAGCTACTGGTGTGACAACAATATATATAGCTACTGGCGTGACTGGGTTTGGAGTAACGCTTCTTAAGATCATAATTAGGGAAGGCTCAGAGCTGTGGTAGATTTTAAGCTGGCCTGAAGAGGCGTCACGCGACCCTAAATTTCTAATAAAAATGGCGCTCTTTTTCTCTTTCATGTAAAGTACAGTAAAGTGGAAGTTTGCATAATTTTAAGAAATAAAGTTACAGACACAAAAACTTTTTTGAAATTTGCTTTTCCTTCAACGATTTGTGAATGTCTTTAGAAGAAAGAAAACACTGAGTATTTATATATCATATTAGTTCATACTGTTAAAGTTGGCGGGTTATTAATTGTCTCTTATTATTCAATCGAGTATTTATATATCCGTCTCGATCCTTTAAAAATTAAATTTTAAAGCTGTAACTTTAGTACCTGTTTGTGTCTTAATGTTTTTTTTATTAACTTTTGATCCAACCACAATAATAATAATAATAATAATTATTATTTATTTAGTCAAGGACATAATAATAAATTTGGAGAGGCCATACTGGATTGCACTTGTCTGTTTGTTCGTTTCTACGTCCGTCCGTTCGTTCTTCTGTCCGTCCGTTCGTTCTTCTGTCCGTCCGTCTGTCTGTTCGTCACACTTTAATGTCCGGGCTATAACTTTTGAATCGCTCTACATAAATTGATAAAACTACACACACACACACACACACACACACACACACACACACACACACACACACACACATGGATCATCACAAGACGATGTGTCATGAATAAGGATCAGATTCTTGTACCTAAAGTAAAGATCACAAATAAAGGTCAAAAGTGAAATGGAGGTACACGCCATAACTTTTGAACCACACAACATAAATTGATGAAACTTCACACACACACACACACACACACACACACACACACACACACACACACACACACACACACACACACACACGGATCATCACAAAACGCTGTGTCGTGAGCAAGAATCAGGTTCTTGGTTTTTGCACCAAATATAGGAGGAGGGGACACTGATGTCGTTCCAACATAGTTCTTGGTTTGTATAAAAATTATTTCAGTTCATATTAAGTTACTGTAGGCGTAAACTGTACTTTAAGTTCAGCCTAGTCAATCTTGTGCTTTGTATTACTAAAAATTGGGAAAAATAGTCTGGTTTTAGATCGTGTCTCGACTGTTGATCCTTAATCCATACGTCTTATGGCACAGTGCCCAAATTGTCTTTTGAATTCAAATTCTTTTCTCCAGTAAATGCGTTTCGTCAGTTTTGCTAATCGACGTTCGTCCTGATTTCCGCTTTAAGTTATGGCTATCTTATATTTATGGAAATAAAACAATTTTTTAAATTCATTGCCGTGCATTCTTAATACTCGTATATTGAATTCTTTTGGATCACGCCGATTCCTAAAATTGGGACAAACTATCTAAAAAGTGATGGTAATGACTTATTGACAGTCTTCATGCTATCCACCTCTTCTTTTTTTTTCACTTAAATGCAATTGAACCATATTTTCCCTTTACAAACTACTTTTGCTCCCGTCCCCTCTTTCTTCATAAGCTGCATATGTGGTGTATTCTTTAACCCTTATGATACCAGATGCGTTCCAAATATTTAAGTTTGTGCTTGCGTGTTTATATATTAATTAAAATCTGTAAATACCGTTTTTCTTGGTACTTGTTAATTTAAAAACTTACTTTTAGTGAGAGAGAGTTACGAAACAAGCCTATATATTCTGTATTTTGCTTTTAGCTTTCTTGTCTTCATTGTGGACACTTGATTTGTGAACTTGCTTTATTTTTTTTTATTTGAGGTTTAACTATCGCATGTAACCTTAACCATATAATAAGTGTTTTATATTTTTAACATTAGTCATTGAAAAAATTGTAAATTACCCTAAACTCCTCTGATCTTTAGTTAAACATTAGCATTCTTGAACTTACTGCCTCGTTAATTTAAAACTTAGAGATACACTACTAATATATTAACCAGTAACTTTCCTTGTCTGAAGGTAAATTTGTTCCCCTAAAATTCTTTGCTTGAGAGAGAAGATTTTCTCTCAGTCAACGTAACCCCCAGATTGTACTTACAAACACTGTGCTTTTAATTTTCTTTATTCTAACGACTTTATTAGTCATAATCATTAGGCCTACTTTAAATGTCCTAGTGTACGGTATAGTATGCGAACCTATTGTTAAGAACAAATATATTAGTCTCCATTATTTACCATGAATAATGCATCTGATCCAAAAACAAAGAAACATTTCGTCACAGTACATATGAGGCCCTCCTAAGAAGAAATGGTTAAGTGACAAAAGTAAAAAACGCCAGAAAAACGGTTACAGTTGTACCAATTTGAAAGTGACATCACTTTTGAACTTTTGAAGATATTTCGTCGAAATAGCTTCAGAAAGTTCAAAAGTTATGGCAACTTTCAAATTGGTACAATTTAACTGCGTTTTCTGGCATTCTTTACTTTTGTCGTTTAGTTACTTCTATCTAGGAGGGCCTCATATGTAGTTTTGTATCGTGTCCTACGGTAAATTCGTTGCCAAATGGCCATGTGCTTACTGCTAAACTGGACGAACAAGCTGCCCTAATTTCAAAGTTAATATGAGCACCATGAAACGGGGTGACTCCAAACGCTGTTACGAATCTTTTATTTTAAAAATAATATCGATGTTGCAAATTGGGAATGAATTCATCGTATCTGGGCCTGTGAATATAATGAAGTGATAGATTTTTCATGAATTTTAAAAGTATCCGAAGTCACTCATTGTTCGGAGTCACCCTATTTTACGGCAATTATCTCAAACTGAATAGAATTTCAGTTATTATCCTGCTTTCCGCACTAGTTTACTTTTGGAGCAATCCAAGAATAAGCACCCCAAAGTCCCCAATCCAAGAAAAAACACCCCAGTTAGACCCCAATCCAAGAAACAGCACCCCAGTTCGACCTCAATCCAAATTAAAGGATTTTAACATCAACATTCCTCGAAAACTTTGTCCAGGTCATGTTTGATCGCACTTAGCACACACCATCACTTTTTTAATAAGATGGAGTTAAAATGGAGTTAATTGCTCTAAAATGGTTAATTGACTGTCCGGTTAGGTTAAATGTACGCCCTTGACGATTGGTTAGGTTAAGTCTTGATATTTTCGTTGGTTTTAACGAAAATATCACGACTTAACCTAACCAATCGTCAAGGGCGTACAATTAACCTAACCGAGCATTCAATTAACCATTTTAGAGCAATTAACTCCATTTTAACTCCATTTTAGAGCAATCCAAAAAAAAGCACACTCGTTGGACCCCAATCAAATAAAAAACACCCTAAATTGATTTGGGGTGCTTCTCCTTGGATTGCTCCCTACTTTTTTTTAAAGTTTTAAAGTTTCTAAATAAAAATTCTAGTTTTAAAGATTTTTATTAATCAATAAACTGTAAATTGTATATGCTATATGCAGCAGGTGACGTTCATCGCAGCAATACTTTTTCATATTTATGATTTGTGTGTGGCGCGATTCATCAACAGTCAACCCATTAGAGTGATAATAACGAATGTTCCGCCATTTTAGTAACGTTGATGAGGCGAAATTCATTTTTAAAGTTTTCTTTTAAAGAAGTATTGTTTGCAAAGCGAAGGGAAATCAGTCGTACGAATCGTTAAGTTTAATGAACTGTTTTAGGAAATTGTATCAAAACTTCTGACTACATTCGTTCGTTATAATAAAAGTCAGCCCTAAATTTCGCCATTTAAAATTTTATTCCATAAATATTTTAAATAGTTTTGCTCAGAAAAAATAAATAAAAATGGAATGCAGCCAACTGCTGATATTTTTGTGAGCGAAACATTCCTTTTATTTTCACTCTGGTTGTTGTTGTTGTTGTTGTTGTTGTTCCACAAAACATTGATTTTAAGTATAATAAATTTTCATTTATTTAAATTATAATAATGAAAAATTAACCTTCTTATATTTATATAGAGCATACTAACTTCTTCAGCGTCATTATTGAGAGATTGTCAATGTGCTTGTAAAATTTTTAATTGTGGTATGTTGGTCTCGGATGAATGCAAAATTGTCCTAGATTAAAATTGTTTCGCATAATTGTTGCATATATGTCCCGTAGTTTTATATTTCTTAGATGTATTTCTGTTTTTTGCATAAAAACCCAAAGAGCTTTATGAAATTCGCAAAAATTATGAGATGAGGACTTGACATTAACATGATAGACACGTAAATGTTTGTTGTCAGATCCCCGAATCCCTAAATCTAACTCAAATGTTAGCATTTATGTTTGGAATTTACTCAAACTTGTGTTGATATCCTGCTCATTAGCCTAACCTCATTTCCATCGGTGACGGTCACCTAACTGAAACTGTACACTCTACAGGGTGGCCCATAAGTCCCAATCGGTTATAATTAAAGCGAAAATACAAAAAAAAATTAAAGTGAAAAGTTTATAATAAGTTTAGAAATATTTATTGATTATTTTAAAAACGTTTTTAAATTTTTTTTTTAAATGTTCTAATTCCGCTAGATGGATTTTCGCTTTAAGTATAACCGATTGGGACTTATGGGCCACCCTGTATATTTGATATTTCTCGGTGGGGTAATGATTCGGATTCCACGAAAAGCTGTAGGTCCCCTCCGTCAAATGAGCTTTTAGATATCACGAAGGATTTAAGCAATACCAAACAATTACGATTAGATGTACGTCCTGTTGAAATCGCTTCATGTAATTATACAGGGTGACCACAAAGTTTGGAATTAATGGGAAATATGCAGCTGCTTGAATTTTATATATATAATATATATAAAATTGCAGACTTTATGCTCACACTGTTTAATATAACGCCCTCAACATTTAAAAAAAATCTTTATTCAGAAATTTTGGTTTCTTAATTGGAAGAGTCGCAGACATTTTTTTTTTTTATACGATTAACTTATTTAGTTTTTATAAGCAAATTTTTTAAATCTTTTTTATTTTTGCAATTCCGAGATTTTCGTTTTTTTTTTTATCATCTGATTTCGTACACGTTATGTAATGAAATTACGTGCCTGTTACGTGTTGGCCATGGAATATACATACAATGTCCGTTACCCGATTTAGAGATTTAGAAAACGGTTGTAAGCGACTAAAATATTAACCTACAAATTGTTTTTTGCATTACACGTTTCATTTCGAATTATCTTTTTCTGATTTTTTTTTTAGCAGACGCTAAGAAACTATTTTCTCCCTGCTCAAAGCCTCTGACCTAACTAATAACAAAGGGACAAGCTCTAACGTCAGCCTCGCTTATCCACACACGTACTTAGGGTGTCAAATTATTATTATTATTTTTTTATTTTTATTTTTTGGCAGTTGCCAGGGCTGATCTCATTCTACGAGTGAAATTGATGAAAGCGGTTCGTAAAATTTAATATTCGTAACCTTATTAAATGAAGACAAAATTACAAAATTAGGTCTACGGAAACTTTCATAGTGGCGGAATATGATTTATATTTAAAACGTGAATTCATAACTAACTGATAACGGTCGAGCCGTTTCGATTTGTATAGTAATCGGAGAAAGGGGCTGTGTAGGCTGTAAAATAATTTTTTTTTTAATGTGGTGTAACGAGTCTATAGCGTACATTCAATATACAGTATATGTATGAGTATAATGTACGTTCACGACATTCATTGAATGGGAGCAGTTTCATTTCTTGAACGTTTGCAAAATGTTATGGTGAATAAATGCTCTCTTCACAATTACATTGTATGTATATTCTGTGGTGAAATTTGTCTTCACTTTTGATGTAAATGAATTATTTTCAAACTTGTGTTCCATGTATTTTGGTGAAATGGTGTCATCTGTTTACAGAAATAATTATACTGTCATAGTTGCTGTGTTTGGGTTATTATTATATTATTATTATTATTATTATTATTATTATTATATTAATTAATTATGCTACTGCCAGATTTCGAAATATTTGTAAAATTTTATTTTGTGCTGTAATTATTTACTTGGTGTAGCTCAGGAATAATAACAAAAGGTAATCCTTCACAATGCGGTCAAGGACGTACAGTTGACCTAACCAGTCATGATTGGTTAGGTATATCAAAGTTAGTTAATATATATATATATATATATGGGATGAATTTCACAATTAAACACGTGAAATGAATAAATGATGCAAACCCACAAGGAAAAAGACGACGAGGTGTAGCTCTGAATACACGAAAGGCCTTGGAATCGTTTTTCTTTTTCCTTGTGGGTTTGCATTATATATACACACACATTTTTGGTAAAAGTTGCTTAAAATTAATTGAAATCTACGTGAAAATTATTGAATGCCCAGTTAGGTCAACTGTACGCCCTTGACGATTGGTTAGGTTAAGTCGTGATATTTTCGTTGAAACTAACGAAAATATCACGACTTAACAAATTTAACACACATTTAATGAATGTCAAACTCGTTAATTTTTTAAAAATAATTTCGAACCATATTGTAAAGGATTACCTAACAAAATTATTATTGCTTGACCACCAGTTTTGGTATTTGGCATTACTTTATATTTAGAAATATAACTAAGTTAATTTGTGTATGTTTTTCATATATATTAAACTGAAAATTTTATATATATATATATATATATATATATAATTTAAATTTCACTCCGAATTTGAGTTACAATAAATTAGATAAATTATTAATGAGAATATTGCGAATTAGTTACGAAATATTTTTGATTTTTCTGATACAAATTACTGTCGGGGAGGGGCTTCATTCAAGGACAACTTTATTTTTACCGAATCTAAATTTTTAGGACATGATTTGAAGTGAAAAGTATTTTTTATGTGAATTATGACTGCCTTCGAAATCGAAAGTCAGTCAGTCATCCCATGAGATGCAGAACCACAAAAATTGACAAAGTTTGGAAGTGGAACGGATTTCTTTATACAGGGTGGGGCACGGGAACCAGGTGTTTTTGGAATAATCAGGAAAATGATATTTATTTTTGTAAAGAAAATATATTGGTAGAACAACATTCGTAAGAACATAGCATTTCATGTCATAATAATCATGTACCGAAAATTATATCTGGCATATGATGTCCTTGGCCGTCGACGCATTGTTGAAGGCGTTTACGAAAATTGGCCTCCACTCTTCCCAGCAGGTCTCTGTTGATTTGGATGATTTGTTGACGGATCGCTTCCTTCAATGCATCTAATGTACGGGGCTTGTCCTCGTAGACACGTGACTTGAGGTACCCCCATAGAAAGAAGTCACATGTGGACAAGTCAGGGGACCGAGGGGGCCATGCAATGTCACCAAATCTCGAAATGAGATGGTTGGGAAACAGGGGGCGAAGAACAGCCATTGACGCTCTGGCGGTGTGTGGCGTGGCCCCATCTTGCTGAAACCACAAATGTCGACGAGCAATACGCCTTCTTCGTAACTCAGGGATGAAAAAGGTGTTCACCATCTCAATGTAACGCCCAGATGTTATGGTAACGGTAACCCCATTTTGTTCGAAGAAATAGGGACCGATGACGCCAAACTTTCCCACCGCGCACCAAACTGTAACCTTAGGGCTATGCAGCGGTTTTTCATGGAGTTGTCGCGGATTTTCAGCAGCCCAATACCGACAGTTTTGATTGTTGACGGCCCCATTAAGGTGGAAATGGGCTTCATCACTCATTACCACCATCATGTTTTCATTCTGCTCATAAAGTGCAAGCATTTCCTGTGCAAAATTCAGTCGTTGGGGGCAATCGTTTACATTCAATTCCTGCACCATCGCTAACTTGTATGGGTGAAAATGTAATTCTTCATGCAAAATCCGTCTAACAGTACGATTGCTGATTCCGAGTGCAGCTGAATGTCTCCGAGCAGAGCGGCCTGGGCTTTGCAACATCGCTTGTCTGACCCTTTCAACGTTCTCTGGAGTACGCACAGTGCGTTGCGGCCCCTTCGGTTTTGTTTTCATTATTGAGCCTCCTGTTCGAAGATTGTTAACCCAACGTAAGATTGTGTCACGAGCGGGAACAGAGTCATTTCGATGAATGTTGAATCTGCGGCGAAACGCACGCTGAACTGCTGTCACTGACTCGCCACTCCTAACAAAATGATCATACGCGAACATGCGGTGTTCTAACGTCCACTGCTCCATGATGGCACCTGAAAGATAAAGGTGAGTGTTAATTAAAGTTAAATGCTATGAACCCAGGAATGGAATGCTACCTACCGCACGCCCCTCCCATTCCTAATGGCCGATTACTAGCTATTCAAAAAACACTTGATTCCCGTGCCCCACCCTATATGTGTTGGGTCCAAGCTCGATCCCGCGTCCTTAGTTAGTCAGTTGCGTGCGTACGTTGATCTCACGGGGTTACTTATGTGCCGTGAATGAGTTATAAAGCCCTTGGGAGGCACCACATATGTCGCATTAGAAGTGACCCACCCACCTCAGTTTATGATACCATGAAATTAAATCAAAAGTAGCGCTATATGTTCTTTATAATTTCGGTGTTTGTTGCGCAAATATTATAACTGCAATAGAAAATATTAAGTTTTTCATATAATGTTCCGCAATCAATTAAAATAAACTTAAGAAGTCTGTTACTGTATTCATAACTGTTATCTATGAAACATTGTAGGAAAAAAACAAACCTAAATTGCTAAACATATGAACTTTACAAAATGTCAGAAGAGATCAACAGAAGCTAAGGCTAACAAAGACCCTAAGATCCACTCTAAGGTTAGTCCGAGAGAAAGGAAAGAGTAGGGGGTTAGGAGAAGAGAATAAGGGGTTAATTAAGTAGCAACACCTATCACTCGTGGGTTAACATTCATTCAGAAAAAGAAAAAAGACTCACCATCATCATCCGCCGGCCACTACCGACAAATCAGAAAAATAGTCGGAGAGAATAGGAAAGATTGCAGAACGGTCCTCTCCTCCATCGGGAGGTAGAGCCCACTCTGCCGGAAAAAGATGAAAATAAGTAAAATAAGAACGCTTACAAACCATGCAATACATTCTTAACTCAAGAACAACACATTCTTAACTCAAAGCAACACATTCTTCCAACTGTTGCAGACCGGTCCTCCACTCCATAGGGAAGTAGAGGATACAGCCCACTAGGCTGGAAAGGCGTGAAAGATGAAAAGCAAAATAAGAACCCATTACAACACATTCTTAACTCAAACACTATCATACCATGCAAATATGCAATAAAGAGAGAAGAAAAATAAGTATAAAGAATAACAAAGAGTGGGTTAATTTACTCAACAAGCTACAACTAAGTTCGTGTTAGTCTAATTATTTTTTATTTATTTTTTTTTTTTGCTGACATATCACACACTGGCATGTCACAAGCTGGCATTAGACGTCAACAGACTCATCCCCGATTACGACCCCCAGAGCTCCTGTTGCCAATTGTTTTTTTATTTTAAACAACGTTAATATTTTTGAAATGTCTATCTAGACGGTTTTTAAACGCATTAACGCTGGTAGAGTTCACGACGGGCGCGGGAAGATTATTCCATTTATCAATTACTTTAAACGTAAGGAAGTTTTTAGCGATATTAGTAATGAAACGTCTTTTATGCAACTTAAATCCGTTATTACGAGTATTGCTATTATCGAAAGTGAACAGTTTGTCAAAATTTACGTTATCGATGTTATTAACGATTTTGAAAACTTCAATAAGCTCCCCCCTTAATCTCCTAGTTTCGAGTGAATGCAAGTCTAACAGTTTAATCCTATCTTCATAAGGCTTGTTGCGCAATGACGGAATTAGTTTCGTGGCACGACGCTGAACCCTTTCTAACCTATCAATATCCTCACGCAAATACGGGCACCAAAACTCAAGGCATATTCTAAATGAGGCCTGACTAGGGACTTGTAAAGGGGCAATATAATATTCTTCGATTTAAATTCGAAATTACGCGCTATGAAGTCTAACATCTTATTAGCTTTTGCGCAAGACTCCAGGCACTGGTTCCCAACTTCTAAATCCTTAGATACGCGTACGCCTAAATCTACTTCCTCGTCAACGCTCGCTAACTCTCTACCATCCATCGTGTACGTGTAATTATTGTTACGAGAACCTATATGCAAAACTTTACATTTGTCTACCTTAAATCGCATCTGCCACTTAACCGTCCACTCCATAATCCTATTTACATCGTCTTGGAGCCTATTTCTGTCGTCCTCGTTAACAACCTTACTGCCTATTTTAGTATCGTCCGCGAATTTTGACACGTTACTAGTCAAGCCTACATCTATTTCGTTAATATAAATTACGAATAGCAATGGGCGTAACACTGAACCCTGTGGGACACCGCTACCTACATCCAACCACCCCGATTCACTACCATTAACAACGACCCTCTGTCTCCTAGCACGAAGCCATTCCTCTAACCAGTTAGCTACCTGACCGCGTATACCGTGCGCTTTAACTTCGCAATTAATCTTCTATGCGGAACTGTATCGAACGCCTTTTTAAAATCTAAATAAATAACGTCAGCCGCTCTATGCCTATCGTATTCGCGCACTATTTCGTTATAAAATTCTAACAAATTAGTTAAACAAGATCTGTGGCGTCGAAACCCATGCTGACTACTATTAATCAAATCGCGACTTTCTAAGTGATCGATGATACGATCCCTAACGACGGATTCCAGTAGTTTACCGACAATTGACGTTAAGCTAATGGGCCTATAATTACTAGCTACAGTGCGGTCGCCTTTTTTAAAAATGGGCATGACGTTAGCTAATTTGAAGTCTTCAGGAATAATCCCCGTTTCGAGTGACTGATTAAAAATCTTCGTTAAGGGGCCTACAATAACGTCTTTCAAATTTTTCAAATGTCTGGGATAAAAAGCGTCAAGGCCTGGAGCCTTGCTAACTTTTAGCCTATCGATATAATGCGCAATCTCACCCTCGTAAACAGTTATTTCATCCAAAATAGTCTCGCTACTAAATGGAACGATATCGTCCACGTCGGGGACATTATTTACGTCTTCTACGGTAAAAACTGTCGCAAAAAAGTTATTGAAAATACCCGCCATCGCCTGAGCGTCAGAAGCCAAAGCGCCGTTAACATCCACTAGAGGGCCTATGTTATCTTTTATCGGCTTACAATTATTGACGTATTCAAAAAACACTTGGATTATGTTTACTATCCGCAGCTATAAGTATCTTTAAATTACGCTTAGCATTCCTAACTGATCTTTTAACCTGACGTCTAAGCTCGATATATCTCTTAAAGTTAGCTGCCGTGCCATTGCGCTTAAGTCTATACGCTCTGTTTCACTCGTTTATGAACTCGCCTATTTCCCTAGTCCACCACTTGGGCCTACCATGATTTCTAGCGCGGAAGGAAGTCGTGGTTAGTAGTGCTGGGTAGATTGCGTCATTGAAACCATATCCTTTTTCAGTAACTGAATGATTTTCTTCGGGGACACTAGCACCGGATGACATCTAGTTTAAAATTGTTATGATCAAATATCCTTCTAAGACGGAATTATCCGCTGCGTTTTCCTTCTTCTATATGTATTTACGTTATATTTGTTTCTGAATCTTTTGTATATTAAACTGCTTTTTAAGATTCTTTTATGGGATTATCAGTTATGTCTTTATTTTATGTGGTTATCTGGCTAGTTCCTCCGTAAGTTTTTATACCTCAGTGGCCTTGCTTTGGCTTCACATAAGCATTTGTGTTGGCAAGTGATGGGTTAGGCTAAGCCCAGTTAAGTTAGATTAGGCTAGGCGTAATTTGGTTGCGATGGGTTAGATTAGAGTAATAATAGAATCAATAGGGTGTCCCGTTAAAGAAATGCGTACGAATCCTGCATAAATTACATACTAATTCGTAACAGTCCTGGATAATATACATGAATACAGTAGTGTCTTGTATTCCATTGCAATAGATGAATACAAATGTGCTTTATAAAATTAAGGAACAGATTTCTCATTTTTAAAATTTTGTTAAAAAGTTGGCTTTTCTGTTGAAAATTTACTTTCATTTATAAATTAAGCTTTTCTGGCTAATAATAAATAAATTATATATATATATTATATATATATAGAGAGAGAGAGAGAGAGAGAGTTACAAGGAGTTACAAGGAAAAGAAGTACCTCAAAAGGCCTTGCGGCCCATACCGAGGAGGTACCAATGGCAACGGGTGCCAGGGAAAA
Organism: Bathynomus jamesi; assembly: GCA_023014485.1. Lineage (NCBI taxonomy): Eukaryota > Metazoa > Arthropoda > Malacostraca > Isopoda > Cirolanidae > Bathynomus > Bathynomus jamesi. The sequence continues at coordinate 338,746 of JAJOZX010004912.1, forward strand.
TTTTGTAAACGTTTATTTTTTCTTTCATCCTAGCAGTAGTAGAAAACTGGATAGAAAAGTAGAAGGCTCTCTCCCCCCCTCGCTCCCTACCTGCCAGAGGCAGGTACGGAAAAAGGTTGAAGAAAATACCTTGACCCTGGAAAAGTAGCCAAGGAAATTTTACAGGAAAGTGGAGAATATATAAATAGCACTGACTGGAAACAACCTCTGAGGGAAGTTGGTTCCAGATATTAACTATTTTATAGGAAAAGAAATTTCTGCAGACTGAGGTCCTAAATGTCTTTACACACTCAAATAGTGTGCAAGATTTCGTCTAACCTTTTCTTGAACTGATCCACAGAGGAACTGTTCACAACTTCCGAAGGTAACCTGTTCCATGTGTCACAGATCCTATACGTAAAGTAATTCCCACACACACTAGTCCTAAACCGTTTCAAATCCAACTTCCAACCATTGTTGCGAGTTGGGTTATCATTTAAAAACTAAACATACTTCTAAAATCGACATCGTTGAACCCTCGTAAGAGCTTGAAAAACCTCGATCAGTTGACCGCGCAGCCTCCGAGTTTCAAGCGAAAACAAGTTCAGGGCGCGTAACCGTCGATTGTAGCCCATATGCCTAACGGAAGGGATTAACTTTGTGGCCCTCGCCTGCACTCGCTCCAGCCTCTCAATATCTTTCTGAGGGTGGGCGACCAGAACTGCACAGCATACTCCAGGTACGCCGAACAAGGGAATGTACAGTGAGAGCACAATCTCCTTGTTCCGAAACTGAAATTGCCTCCTGATATAACCCAATAGTTTCTGGGCTTTCTTTTCCACCACTCTACACACTGTTTCGTAAACTTAAGGTCGCTGCTAATTAGCACACCAAGTCCTTTTCTAAATCAGTCACTCGATATTACTGCCCACACATCGAGTAGTCCGACTTGGGATTGGCGTAGCCAATGTGCATCACTTTGCATTTACCCAAGTTAAACGGCATTTGCCATTTTTCGGACCACTCTCCTATCCTACCTAGGTCCGCACGCAGTTCCTCGATCGCTTCGGGCGTCCCAACATTGGCCCCAAGCTTGGTGTCATCAGCGAATTTGGCGATCCGACTGACGATGCCACCGTCGATATCATTTATGTAAATGGTAAACAACAGTGGCCCCAAAACGGAACCCTGAGGAACCCCACTAGTGACCGAGGCCCAACCCGAACTAGCCCCTTTAATTACCACCCTCTGCCGCCTATTCCTCAGCCAGTTTTCAATCCACCTTCCTATTTCCCCACCGATACCCAGCGCGCGCCACTTTCGCCGCCATTAGCCGGCGGTGAGGTACCTTATCAAAGGCTTTCTGAAAGTCGAGATAAAGTATATCAATCGCCCTACTCTTATCGTACTCACTCAACATGACGTGGAAAAACTCGAGCAAGTTGGTGAGACACGACCTATGCCGTCTAAACCCATGTTGGGAGTCCCCAAGCAGCTTGTGGGAATCCAAATGGTCAACGATTCTATCAGCTATTATCCTTTCTAATAATTTACCTACAACTGAAGTGAGACTAATAGGACGATAGTTCCCTGGACTTTCGTGATCCCCTTTCTTAAAGATAGGGGTCACGTTGCCTCCCACCAGGCACCTGGCCCATCACCAACGATTTGTTGAAGACTGTAGCCAGGTGGGGAGAGAGAGAGAGAGAGAGAGAGAGAGAGTTACAAGGAGTTACAAGGAAAAGAAGTACCTCAAAAGGCCTTGCGGCCCATACCGAGGAGGTACCAATGGCAACGGGTGCCAGGGAAAAAAAGTTTTGTCTTTCAACTATGCTAGCAGTAGTAGAAAACTGGATAGAAAAGTAGAAGGCTCTCTCCCCACCCTCCGCTCCCTCCCTGCCAGAGGCAGGTACGGAAAAAGGTTGAAGAAAATACCTTGACCCTGGAAAAGTAGCCAAGGAAATTTTACAGGAAAGTGGAGAATATATAAATAGCTCTATATTTAGCTTGCTCACAGAGACACCGAGCAAGCGAACTCCTGCAGAGTTTTCTGAGGTTTTAATCTTAAACTATGAGTGTGTTCAGTACTTTGTCTAGCCTATTTTTAAACAGATTTACACTTTGACTGGAAACAACCTCTGAGGGAAGTTGGTTCCAGATATTAACTATTTTATAGGAAAAGAAATTTCCGCAGACTGAGGTCCTAAATGTCTTTACACACTCAAATAGTGTGCAAGATTTCGTCTAACCTTTTCTTGAACTGATCCACAGAGGAACTGTTCACAACTTCCGAAGGTAACCTGTTCCATGTGTCACAGATCTTATACGTAACGTAATTCCCACACACACTAGTCCTAAACCGTTTCAAATCCAACTTCCAACCATTGTTGCGAGTTGGGTTATCATTTAAACTAAACATACTTCTAAAATCGACATCGTTGAACCCTCGTAAGAGCTTGAAAACCTCGATCAGTTGACCGCGCAGCCTCCGAGTTTCAAGCGAAAACAAGTTCAGGGCGCGTAACCGTCGATTGTAGCCCATATGCCTAACGGAAGGGATTAACTTTGTGGCCCTCGCCTGCACTCGCTCCAGCCTCTCAATATCTTTCCTGAGGGTGGGCGACCAGAACTGCACAGCATACTCCAGGTACGGCCGAACAAGGGAATTGTACAGTGAGAGCACAATCTCCTTGTTCCGAAACTGAAATTGCCTCCTGATATAACCCAATAGTTTCTGGGCTTTCTTTTCCACCTCTACACACTGTTTCGTAAACTTAAGGTCGCTGCTAATTAGCACACCCAAGTCCTTTTCTAAATCAGTCACCTCGATATTACTGCCCAACATCGAGTAGTCCGACTTGGGATTGGCGTAGCCAATGTGCATCACTTTGCATTTACCCAAGTTAAACGGCATTTGCCATTTTTCGGACCACTCTCCTATCCTACCTAGGTCCGCACGCAGTTCCTCGATCGCTTCGGGCGTCCCAACATTGGCCCCAAGCTTGGTGTCATCAGCGAATTTGGCGATCCGACTGACGATGCCACCGTCGATATCATTTATGTAAATGGTAAACAACAGTGGCCCCAAAACGGAACCCTGAGGAACCCCACTAGTGACCGAGGCCCAACCCGAACTAGCCCCTTTAATTACCACCCTCTGCCGCCTATTCCTCAGCCAGTTTTCAATCCACCTACCTATTTCCCCACCGATACCCAGCGCGCGCACTTTCGCCATTAGCCGGCGGTGAGGTACCTTATCAAAGGCTTTCTGAAAGTCGAGATAAAGTATATCAATCGCCCTACTCTTATCGTACTCACTCAACATGACGTGGAAAAACTCGAGCAAGTTGGTGAGACACGACCTATGCCGTCTAAACCCATGTTGGGAGTCCCCAAGCAGCTTGTAGGAATCCAAATGGTCAACGATTCTATCAGCTATTATCCTTTCTAATAATTTACCTACAACTGAAGTGAGACTAATAGGACGATAGTTCCCTGGACTTTCGTGATCCCCTTTCTTAAAGATAGGGGTCACGTTGGCCTCCCTCCAGTCACCAGGCACCTGGCCCATCTCCAACGATTTGTTGAAGACTGTAGCCAGGTGGGGAGCCACCTGGTCGCGCACTTCTCGCAAAACACTGGGGAGAAACTGGTCTGGCCCAGGAGCCTTAAACGCGCTCAGTTTGTCTATTCTATGAGCAACGACTGTCGCGGTACATCTAACACTATCCAGGCCAGCACCTTCGTGCCTCACAGCTGGCTCGGGGATGACGCGGGTATCCTCCCTGGTGAACACTCCCGCAAAGTACTCATTAAGCACATTAGCGATGTCCGCGTCGGAGGTCCGCAGAACGCCGCTTCCGTCCTTTAAAGGACCTATCATGCTTCTAATGGGCTTTCTACTATTAACATAACTGAAGAACTCCTTAGGGTTCCCCTTGCAGAGGCTTGCCACCCGTAGTTCTTCGTTACGTTTCGCTAGCCTAACCTTCGCCTTCACTTCCCTACACAGGCGGACATACGCTTCAGTGTTCTCGTGGGAACGATTGGCCTTCGCCCTCCTATACGCTACTTTCCTATTTCGGATAGCCGAAGCGATGCCACGATTGAACCACTTAGGCTGCGTTGAAGCAGGGGTGACCGGTTTTGAGGGTATGGCAGCAGACTGCAGCACCATAAACTCATCCCGGAATGCACTCCACACTCCCTCAACATCGCCGCCAACCTCTAACCCCATCTCTGCTACGCTATCCCTGAGGCTAACAAAGTTCGCCCGCCGGAGATCGAGCTTACTGCCTCTCGAGTTACTACGCTTCACCCGAGGGACGCACACACGGAACCTAATAAGACCGTGATCACTCCCGCCCAACGATTCGTCAACGGTGAGGCCAGTGACGAGGTTGTCTTCGGTCGTGAATACTAAGTCTAGAACGCTTTCGCCTCGTGTAGGCTCGTTGACCCACTGAGTGAGGAAGTTCTCATCAGCAAAGTCAACTAGCCTCCTCCCTTCAGCATCGGCAGTCCTGTTTTCCCACTTTATGCCGCGACAGTTGAAGTCTCCTAAAACTACACACACCCTATCCCCTAGCAGGCTACTGAGTTCGGTGTACAGGGCTGTATCCTCCTCGAGGAGGAGATGCGGAGGTCTGTACACCAAGATTAACCTATAGTTCGTCCCTCCCACGTTCAGATCGACGCCAAGCAGCTCCCGTTCCGACCGGAACTGGCAGTCAACCGGACTCAACGTGTCTCTGACGTATATTAGTACCCCACCCCCCTCCCCACGGGTGCGGTCTTTGCGAAACATTCTATACCCGGGAATTTCGAACTCCCCAACGTAGTCCCTACGATCAGTATGAATCCAGGACTCGGTGATAGCAACGATATCCTGGTATTCTGATGCTAAGAGCGCCCGTAGCTCGCAAAACTTGTTCCTAATTGACCTAGCATTAAAAAGCATTGCACGGAGGGAGCCTTCCCTATTCTGACCGCCCCCTAGCACGACCCGTTTCCCGAACAGCCAGGGCTGTCGAGAGAGAGAGAGAGAGAGAGAGAGAGAGAGAGAGAGAGAGAGAGAGAGAGAGAGAGAGAGAGAGAGAGAGAGAGAGAGAGAGACTCTTTTTACTCGGCTTTTGAGAAGTATGGGTGGGTCATGTAATTTTTTATGTAAGTGACTGACTGCGAATGTAATATCGTATTCATTTCAAACTAAGTGAAAGGCTGTGACACTGGACATTTTTATTTAATCTGCATATTTTCGTTTTATTGGCTGTACATTTCGTCTATGTATTACGAGTAAATAGTTTGGCCAGTGACGAATCAACTTCCTTAACAGACGGGAAGCTAAAGAACAACACAGCATCGCTAAATAATGTGAGTAAACACGTTGGAAACTCAATTGGAGTGAAGGACAATCGTGACATTATCGAAAACGATTACACAACGATGAATAAACTCGTCATTATCGACGATGACACCGTGAGCAACGCCTCGTTAGGATCGCATAAGAACCGAAAATTAAGGAGTCACAGTGGGAGTCACAAAGGCTCGTCAGAGACATTAGATGACGGTGAGGAAAAGAGAGACGCCAGTAAAGAAGACCTCGATGACGGTAAGATACTTCAATATATACAGTATATATAATATACATCTTTCTCACGTTTACTAACATAGTTTTAGATTCCCCAAAAAGAATTGTTCCGTCTCTTATTAACGGTTAATTAATTTCAGAGTACCAAGAGAGTGACGGGGAAGAATATATAGATGACGTCGAAGCACCTATGCAGCCGATGCTGGACACCGGAAGTGACGTAGTGCTTGATTATCCATCCGATTGCTTTAAGGAAGCTTGTTACCAAAAGTGCCCCATGTGTGCGGTAGGTGCAGAGATTAGTTCGAAATACCAGGTTTAAGTTGTATTGAAATGTTTTGTTGTGGGATTAAAGAGAAAGTACTTCTCTTTTCTTTAAACGAATCACTCCCTGAATAATGGTACAGATAAAAGTTATGAAATCACTCTTACCATCGACGTATTTAGTTCATGCTTATCATCAGGGCCGTTTCTAGCCATTAGGGGGCCCTAAGCAGTATACCCATTTGAGGCCCCACCCCTCCATCCACCAACTCACGCCTTACTACATCACCTCAGCGCACACATACAAAAAATGGCTGTGTTAATAAAAAACAATTATGAAACAATTTTAATGAAACATTTATGTCCAAAACAACAAATATGTACTTTCAGAAGACAAACAGAAAAAATACTCTTCATGAAATTCCTGAAAATTAGCTTATACATTATTTAGAATAAATGACAGAACTATGTATAAAAAAAAATGCAATTATCAACCACCAAACAATTACTAACTCTACGATGCAATCGTGTAATAGCTAACAGTTATACAGAACAGTTTGTATCTTAAATTTTTGTCTCCTAGATTTTTTCTGGGCGAAATCATCAATAACATCATCATATGAAATCTACCTGCCAACGTCCTGGTTGATGCTTATGATGCCAAGGCCACTGAGGCGATTCTGCCCCATTGATGATCTGAGGTAGTTCTTGATTAGCTTCATCTTTGAGAAGCTCTCCTCGGCTGACGCTACTGTCACAGGTAGAGCGCAGGCAATTCTTAGTGCAACCCAGAGATTTGGGTATAGTTCCTCCAGTTGCTTCTGATGAATGAAGGAGAGAAGCTCCAATGCAATCATGTTGTGTGAAGGTAAAGTCGGCAAGTTCTTAATTTCGAGGGCCAGTTCTCTTCCATCAATGTCAGAGTCAGCTCCAGAGCTCAGTATCTTACAGAGCTTTTCACACTTGCAGGACAAGTCTTCTTTGTTCATTGTGGTGAAGTTTAGGAGAACCCCAAATATGTCCCTCACATCATCTAATGTTTTGAACCTCTCATTTATTGACCCGATGGCACAATCCACCACCACATTGAAAAATTTGACTTCCAGCCTCTTTAAGGCTTCTGTAAATGGTTCGTCAGGAGCTTCGTAAGCAAAGTGCTTTTTTATGGATCTGAGCCTCTTCTCCTTCAGCACAGCCTCCACGTTCATTTCCTCTCATATGTCCCTAGCTACGACTTGTGCTGCAACAAAACCTGTGTTTCTGTAGCTGGTGAGTGTCTTTTGTTTTTGTGAGGAGGTTGACTGCCACATCAAACTGCATCGTAGGAGACTGCACAAGTTTGCTCACATGGTTAACTGCATGAAGAATGTCATACCATACTACTGTGCAAATCTGAAAGCGATAAGACCTTACCTCCTCTGCAAGTGCTCGTGCTTCAGTCCTGGCTATGGCATCTGTGGCATTATTTTTGACTTCCAACAGGGCCTCTCTGATGTTGTGGCTCTGGTATCGCACAGCCTCAATGCTCTTAAGCCGGCTCTCCCACCTGGTTTCACTCCAAGACTTGTGTTATGTTCACGTGCTTCTTTAGGATTGTCCATCTCTGTGTAGCTGCTGCAAAAAGGTTGTACAATTTTTGTACGTTGCGAAAGAAGCTGATGGCATCTGTGGAAGCTTTAGCTGCATCAGCCACTACAAGATTCAGAGTGTGAGCCCCACATGGAACATAGAGTGCACGACAGTTCTTCTCTAATAACCTTGCCTGAACACCTTTGTTCTTGCCCTTCATGTTCGCTCCGTTGTCATATGACTGTCCTCTGCAGTCATCAAAGTGAATATTCAGTTCATCTAGTCTCTTCAGAATCAGAACTGATAAACCCAGGCCTGTACTTTCTGAAGCCTCAAGAAAGCCCAAGAAGTATTCTTTTATTTCTGGTACTTCACCCATTTTAACAGTGATGATGATAATCGACATCTGTTCTTGGTGGCTTATGTCTGGAGTGCAGTCTAAAATGAGTGAGTAATAATTAACTTGTTTTATTTCTGCAACAATGGCATCCAAGATCTTCCCACTAATGGACCCAATGAGCTCATTTTGAATGATGTTTCCTAGGTAACTTGAATGATTATATTGGCCACTTTCGACTCTGCTGATGTGTTGTTTCATCACTGGATCAAATTTGGCAAGCAGCTCAACCTCCTTCAAGAAGTTGCCATTGTCTCGATTGTACAATGTAGAGGAAGACTCCCTGAAAGCAAGGTTTCTCTCTGCCAGTGATTGGATTATACTTACAAGTGTGAGAACATCTCGCCAGCGTCTTCGCTCTACCTCCATTAATGACATTTCAGTTTGGTCAATGGTCCTCCCAGTTTTTAGCCGCAGTTCCAGATCCTTCCATGTTGCCATGTTATCTGCATGTTCTGAACTATTTTCATGGCCTTTCAGAAGCGAACTAACGTTTATCCAGTCTGAAAGTCCATCCGTAATTAGTTTGTACGACTTCCTTGAAAACAACTTGGAGCAGATGCACGAAGTCACATCTAGTTAACCACAACTAATCTGCTAAATAATAATAATAATAATAAATGTTATAATTGTAACGTTAATCAAATACATTCAAGTAATCAAATCATTTAGGTTTTAACCAACAAAATTCACATTATCTGAAAAAGATGAGAAAAGAATTAATAAACTTGAAAACATAACGAAAATAATCCTAGGTTTTAAAGTGTTACAAAATCTCTTAATAATTAGTAAATTAGTGAAATAATGTTTTACAATACTAGAAAAATTAAGCATTTAGGAAAGTATAAGCATATAGTAAGAATAAAGTTAAACAATATAGAAATAAGATCTCACAATAGTTATTTACACACAACGACCAAAACGTTTCGTTTGTCTCCGTTTTATCACATTTGTCTCATACAAAAACTTTAATTAATACGACAATAATAATAACAATAATAATAATAACCAGCTATATTCCTATTCTTGCCCACTGAGCTATGGCCTGGGAGCCTGTCTAGGGGTCCCCTAGTAGCAGCGGGGCCCTAAGCGGCCGCTTAATCTGCTTATGCCAGGAAACGGCCCTGCTTGTCATCGTTTGAATTGAATATTCTTATCAGTTTTTGTACATACTTCATAATATTCCACGTTTTCTATTTTGAAGTTAATTGAATATGAAAAATAGAAGATAGGCCTAAAGTACTTTGGTGGGTAAATTATTTTTTATATTATCATAAATTAGCCTTCCAGTTTCTGAACTAAATTAATAAATTAATTGTGACTTATCATTCTGTCACCAGGGTGATCCTGACTCCCCCTTTTGGCAAGGGTGGGCTCACCTCCGTCTTAAGACTTACCAACTGATAGAGAACAAATACTTCGAAACGGCGGTCATCAGTATGATTCTGCTGTCCTCCATGGCCTTAGCCTTGGAGGACGTGCATCTTAAACACCGACCCGTCCTTCAAGATATTCTTTACTACATGGACAGAATATTCACGGTTATTTTCTTCATTGAGATGTTAATCAAATGGGTTGCTTTAGGATTCGCTAAATACTTCACAAATGCATGGTGCTGGCTTGACTTTCTCATTGTAATGGTAAGCATTTCTTTGCATAAAAGCCCAGCAACATTTCATAATTTAGAGATGATTTTTAAAAATTCAAACCCTTAAGTGTACTTCAGGTATGAAAGGGTTAAACATGCTCTTGTCAGAAAAAACTAATTTATCGAGTCAGGTACTTACATATTTTAGTGTTTAGGCATGCTCAGTATGCAACTAATTACAAGTATAAGAAATATAGTGTTCCCCATATTTTTGTCATCGCAGTAATATTTCACGTACCATTTTTATGTTATTTAGTATTACAGTACAGAAAAAACAAAGTGTTTGCCCTTATACACTATAATTTTTCATTGTAGACTTTTCAGTGAATTTATCCTTGTATTGAAAAACGTCATACGACGAAATTTTCTGGTTTTAATTTATTTTATATTTCACGTGTGAGTTTTAACATTTAATTATCAACGAATCAATGTGCTATTTTCTCGCAGGTGTCGCTAATCAACTTGGTAGCAACCCTGGCAGGAGCTAGCAAGATCCAAGCTTTCAAAACAATGAGGACCCTTCGAGCTCTCCGTCCACTCAGAGCCATGTCGAGAATGCAGGGCATGAGGGTAGGTTACGCTCTACGATCGTTGATTTTAGGACACACTCTTGGTTGGTTTATATTTAAACATTATTTTTATTATTATTATTTTTATTCCTTTTCTTACCATTTTGTATGAATAGGATCTATACCCAATCGGATCGACAAGACCATAACATCGACACTCTAAAAAGCTAACAACCTAACTTAATCTAACCAGCAATATGCTTGTTAAGGCAATTAGATGTCGTAATCCCGTATGAATATGGGTTAAGTGCGTTTTGAATATTAGTTTTTTTTTTTCTTTTTTGCTATGTTTCATTTCACTGTTAGATGTAATTGTTCAAAATTTTATTATTTTTAATTTATGCTGAATGTACTTTTTTCTTCGTATGTAGGTTGTAGTAAATGCATTAGTTCAAGCCATTCCATCCATCTTCAATGTGTTGTTGGTGTGTCTTATATTCTGGCTTATCTTTGCCATCATGGGAGTGCAACTTTTCAGTGGAAGGTTTCGTAAGGTAATTTTCGCTATCAGTGCAGTACCACAGAAAGCGATATGTCTGTAATTACTTTAAAAAAAATTTCAAGTACTGAAAAATATCAGGAAGAAGTCCTTATTTACTTTATGATTATATAATTTTGTTAGATTATTAGAAAAAGTGTCTAACTTTAGCGCACTTAGTGACCAACAGACTTCTCTGATGGATTTTTTTGACACTTGTCAAAACGTTTATTTACAATGATAATATTGTGATTGGACAGTGTCTGAACGATGAAGGAATCCGGTTTGACGCGGAAATTGTGCCTAATAGGAATACCTGCATTAACCTCAACTACTCTTGGGAAAACAGCGAAGTGCATTTCGATCACGTCGGGATGGCCTACTTGGCGCTTTTTCAGATCGCCACTTGGAAAGGATGGATTCAAATCATGAATGACGCGATAGACACCAGGAAGGTACAAACTGCAAGTTTAGTTTATCCCGTTTTCGAGTATGCATTGTTGTTACTGAAGTCTGTGTTCGCTCAAGTAAGCGTCCATTTCCTAGTTTTAGAATTTTCATTTCTGATAACCCACGTTTTATTTCATCCACACAGGATGAGGACCAACCCATGCGAGAAGTAAACATTTACATGTATCTCTACTTTGTCTTTTTTATCATTTTCGGATCGTTTTTCACGCTCAACTTGTTTATCGGTGTTATTATTGACAACTTCAATGAACAAAAGAAAAAGATAAGTATTCACTTTATTTATTTTCATTATATCTTTGATCCGTTTGAATAAAGTATAAATTTACTTTATTTGCACGCTAATTTATGTCTAGGTGCACCTCCTGGATTCATCTAGTTAACAAATATTATTATTATATATATATATATATATATATATATATATATATATATATATATATATATATATATATATATATATATATGCCCTCTCTGACCGCTTTCCGTTGGAGGAGGGTGTCCCTCAGGGTAGTGTCCTTAGCGTCTTGTGTTTCTCACTCGTGATGAACACAGTCGCTACGGTCCTGCCTACATCCGTTCGTAGCTCCCTCTATGCCGATGACCTGGCTATCTATTGCTCTGGCCGCCTCCCGTCTTTGGCTGAACGTCGGCTCCAGCTAGCCATCAATGCGGTGGTTCGCTGGGCGTCCTCGGTTGGCTATGCTTTCTCACCCTCTAAGTCTTCCAGTATGCTTTTCCGTCCTCGGCGCCTCCGTCTGTCGCATACCTTCGCTCTTACCCTTGCCGGCACTCCTCTTCCCCTCGTCCCATCCGTTAGATTCCTGGGTATGACCCTCGACGGATTTTTCGGTTGGGTTCCACACCTTAGGCGGTTGCGGCAAACATCTCGCCGCACCCTCTCCCTTTTGGGTCATCTGTCCCACACGACCTGGGGGGCGGACAGGCGTACTCTGCTGCGCCTGTACACCTCCCTGGTGCAATCCCGTGTCGACTACGGCTGTGTGGTCTACAGTTCCGCCTCCTCTCCGGCACTCCGTATGCTGGATCCTCTTCTCCACCGTGGCCTTCGCCTGGCGTCGGGTGCCTTCCGCTCGTCCCCTGTCGCTAGTCTTCAGGTGGACTGTGGACACCCCCCCTGCCCCTTCTCATCTGCCGCCTCCCGAAGTCCCTACTTCTCCGCGATCTCCCAGGCGCTACCACGGCCTGACACGTGGCATTTCGCTGCCTCTCTGGCCGAGATTTTCTCGTCCCTGGGGATCCCCCCACCCTCTATTCTGCCGTTCTCCTTCGATCTGTCGCCCCCTGGCGGACCACCCCTATCTGCCGTTGCCAGGCGCTCCGTGGCCTGCGTAAGGAGTCTCTTCCTGCCGTCCTCCGGTCTTCTTTTCTGGCCCATCTTCCCGTCCATTCGGACGACGTTCCCGTCTACACCGACGGCTCGCGCTCCCCTGCAGGTGTCGCGGCCGCCGTCTTCTCTCCGTCATTGTCACCTACCTCCCGGGGTATCCCCTGCCGGTTCAGGCCTCCATCTTTTCCGCGGAGCTCTTTGCCCTTCTGGAAGCCCTCCGTCTGGTATCGGGTTGTTCGCGGTCCTCCTGTACCATTTTTTCGGACTCGCTGAGCGCCCTTCAGGCGCTCGAGCGCTATGATTCCCCGGACCCCCTCGTACGCCTTATTCAACAGGAGTACATGTCCTGCACACCATTCACCGGATCCGGGTCACCTTCTGCTGGGTTCCCGCCATGTTGGTGTTTCCGGTAATGAGGCGGCGGACCGCTTAGCCCGGTCCGCCGCCGCCTCGCTGCCTCCCCTCCCCCGCCCGCTCCCCTTCTCAGACTATGTGCAGGTCTTTCGTTCCTTTTACGATCGCATGTGGCAACAGTCCTGGGACGATGCCACCGGAAATAAACTCTGGTCCATCCGCCCCCGTCTGTCATATTGGGTGTCCTCTTTCCACCGCTCCAGACACAAAGAGGTCGTCCTTGCGCGGCTTCGCATCGGCCATACGCGCCTCACGCACGGCTATCTTATGTTCCGGCAGGAGGCTCCTCGTTGCGCCTCCTGCCAGTCGCCCCTCACCGTCTCTCACATCCTTGTGGAATGCCCCACCCTGTCGTCAGTACGTCGTCGCGCTTTTCCGTTCCTTTCTGATTTCCCCCTCCCCGAACGTTTACGCCTTATGCTCGCTGAGAGCCCTCTCTTCTCGCTTGACCGTCTTTTCCTCTTCCTCTCCCAATCTCGCATCCTATCTGAGCTTTAGGTGGCTTCTCACCTGTAGTCCGCTGTTCTCCCTTTTCTAGTGCCTTTTCTCCGTCTCCGTTTCTCTTTCTCGTATTCCGCCTCGCCATGATATCCGCTACCATATAGCGGGAAATGGCGGTAAACGTCCCAATACAAAAAAAAAAATATATATAATATATATTATATATATATATATATATATATATATGATGAATAAAACCACGAAGGAAAGGAAACACAAAATGGTGCTCAAGCGCTTTCGTCTAATGACATCCTCAGGAACATTGAGGATGTCATTAGACGAAAGCGCTTGAGCACCATTTTGTGTTTCCTTTCCTTCGTGGTTTTATTCATCATAAATATTTTTCACGTGTTACCTTTGTGAAATAATTTTCATATATATATATATATATATATATAAACGTTAAACAGTGAAAAATTCCGTGTCGACTGAGCATAATTTGAAAGCTTTTTTGGGTATTTACGCAGGAGGTTCTTTGGAAATGTTCATGACAGACGATCAGAAGAAATACTACAATGCGATGAAAAAGATGGGATCCAAAAAACCCATGAAAGCAATTCCGAGACCTCAGGTAAGGTGACGTCGCACTGACCTCAGGCAGTGACGTCATTAATTTTTATGACATCACTCCGGTACCGTCGGTAAACAAGGAGTTACAGCATCGAGGACTTTATAGTTATGTTGGAACACTAATTTGAACAGCACCTGTAGTAGCTCAGTGGGTAACATCGTTTTCACGCGAACGAAGTGAAGAAACTGAGGTCGGGGGTTCGAATCCCGATGGTGCTGGTACAATAATCCAGTAGTTAAGGTAATGGGCCGCATTAGTTGGCCTGAACACGGTGCCAGTTTCTGCCCTTCCTACTTGATTATTACCGTTACTTCCAAGAAGTGTTCGTATTCGAATGAATACTTCTGAAAATTAATATTCGTTTAACTCTCCTGATTTCCGAAATTTACTATACTTTGATAAACAATCAATTTCTAATTTTATTCGTTGCTTCTCTATTCAAATTTTCAGTATTTTTTATTAAAACGTGTTTCTGTGCATCTTTGTTCCATTTTAGACCTCATTTCGGCTTCCACATTATTAACTGTCATTTCTTAACCTTCTTCGTAGCGTAATATAAACAACAGACGAATAATCTCTGACCTTTAACGAGGAAACTGCTTTCCTTATGTCATTGCAGCCGACTCGTCTGTTTATACACGCGTTTGGCGTATGCTAAGAATGTGCACGAGAGTGATGACGTAACGAAAGTTTTGAAAGCCGTTTAGTAGTGACTTAACAGCGACTCTAAAGCGAAATTTACCCGAAGATTATTATTCTTCTGCTAGTTATATCTATCCCTCTACGGCTTTTTCCTTACTTCTTCTTATTGCAATGGAGAGCCCTTTTCATTTGATGCAATTGCAAATAACGCGGGAAACCAAAACAGCGCTCGAAAATGGACATTTTGTGTGTTAATGCATATGCCAGTCGTGAGTTTTAATTAAAGCAATTTTTAAATGAAAATTTCTATCAATATGCAAAACATGTAAAATGATCATTTCCGAATTCAGTTTTATATCTTTCAGTTTTATGAGTGAAGCGAATTTTATTTTTTAACTAACTAATTTTCTTCTTGTATTCTTAATGAAAATTAACCAACGCGAACTGTTGTTAGCAGGAAGAAAATCTAGATGAGTCTGTTTAAAAAAAAAAAAAAAAATCGACTTGTCATGAGAAGAAAAAAAAAATTTTCTTACTGCATTTGGTAAAAAGAGAGATGAAAAAAATTAGATCAAACCCAGCACAGAAGAAACATCCTCATCTTCTTTCCCCGTCTAGGTTTTAACCTTATTTGGTTTTATTCTCAAGGTTTTCTTCCCATCGCTTGTATACACAAAAATAAACTAAAACGCAAATGTTTCATTCCAATAATTTTCAGAAAACGATTCTCGTTAAAAATCAACAGATTTTATTTCTTTCGCAGATGTAAACAATTATTACAATCGTGTACAAATGTCATCAAACAAACCTTATTTGTTGCATTTACTTCATTAACACACTTCTTTTATTAAGAAATTTTATCTTTAGTCCACAAGATATAAAGACGGGATGCGAAATGGATTTATCATATAATTTTCATAAAATTTAACATCGCTTTGCAAACATATCTTTTGCCTTAAGTTTTTCGTAAAAAATTGTTGCATTAATTTTAATGTCTTCCTTAAGTTTACATAAAAAATTTAGTCACAAAAATTCTATCTTATTTTAAATGCATACATTTATTTTATACATCTTCGACAAAAGATGAACCGAGAGAATAAGTAGCACCAAAACCATTTCTAATCTTAGGAGGGGAGAGAGGAAGTGGAGAGGATGAGATGGCTCTCACGGCACCCCATTTGTTTGTCTTTAAAGGCGCAAAATGAATGTAGGCTGGAGCCACATAGGTCATCTCTCCTTACTGTGTCACACTGTCTATGTTAGTCTATGATCTCAACTTGAACGGCTTATATAAAACCCAGAGAAACATCCCCATTCCTTCCCTACCTTCCCTCCCCTCAATGACAATCAACCCTTCCGACCCATTTCATCCCTGTACCCTTCAGTGGGATTTATTAATAGTAGCTTTTTGCTTGGTTTTGTGTAAAAGGTGCAAATTTCTAAGAAAGTAAAACCAAAAGATTTCATAACCTTTAAACCAACTACAATTAATCATTTGGGAGAATGTTAGGTTTTTTTGGCGGGGGTCTTTATCAAGGCTGTCATCAGTGAGGATTGATTGCAATATTTCAACAATAAAAGTCACAACTGATTCGTCATTTCTCTGAAATTTGCACTTCCTCTGATATTATATTATTGATAAACAGAGGCTTTCATCCAAAGATTGCTCTTAATTGCGTAAAAAATTTACTTTCTCTGCTTTTTCGCTTAAATGATTCTTAAATGGAATTCTTTTATAACTATTTTTCTTTCCTGCTTTCATATTATTTATAGTTACTTCCTTCGAGGTTTTGGTCCACTTTCATTCAACAGTCGCGATTAATTTTAATGATTATTCGAAGATATACCGATGCTGATTTTCATCTTGCCTTCATTATTGTTTTCATTATTTTTTTAAGAGGAGCAGTAGAAGTATAAGCAAAGCTTTTTTTACTCTTTTTACTTGCTGAAATAGGATCCGCTCATTAGTTTTCGTGTATAGGAACTACTTATAGCCTTATTACTCGCTTATTAGGCATAACATTTTAGTTTTATTAATTAGTCTTGTTAATTGCTGAAATAAGATCTACTTATTACAATACTTGTTATTAAGTAAACACGTAAACGCGACTTATAGGTATAATTTAATAATAAATGTTTTATTTAGGCTTAAGATTTAGTAGAGCGCTATAGTATACTTTTGATGCATCGTTGCATTACTTTTTAGTAAGCTTTTCTTTCTATCCTTAAATCCTCAGAAAAAAAATCTGTAATCCTCCATAAAAAAAATCCCTTTGTATTTTATATTTCAATTTAAGCAAGTCTTTGATTGCTCAGCCCCTCTCCCTATTTCTATGTCACTAATAGTTCCGGCCCCAAGCCGTCGTGTTCGAGATTGTGACCAACAAGAAGTTTGATATGATAATTATGATCTTCATCGGTGTCAACATGTTAACCATGACAATGGACCACTACAATATGACCAAAGAGTTTGAAGTAATATTAGACAACTTAAATCTTATTTTTATTTGTATCTTCACCTCTGAGTGCGTCCTAAAAGTGTTTGCGCTGCGGTGGCACTACTTCAAGGAACCATGGAACCTCTTTGATTTCGTCGTCGTCATCATGTCCATTCTAGGTAGGTTTCGTCTCTTCTTGTAAGTTCTGCCGGCAAAGTGACGGTATTTGAAATTCGGATGAAGTACGTTTTTCCTATTTATTATAAAACTTATTAGTTTAAATAGCCAAAACACTAACGAAAAAGTAGTAGAAGCAAAGAGAGAGAGTGGATGATAGCAGGGGCGGATCCAGACCACGAATCTGACCGATGCAATTTTTCAACTTACATTACAGGTTTTTTATTTCAGTATATTTTCGTCATGAAATATAATAAGAGTTTAGATACCAATTTATAGTTATGAATTTAATGCGTAAATCGGTACTATAAGGAATGATGATAATTACGGTTAATTGATAATTAATATTATAAGTGATTGTTATTAATAGTTAAATGCTTTGGCCGAGGTCACCAGATCTTTTAGATCAAAGAATGTTATTCTACAGATCTACAGAAGCTAAGGCTAACAAAGACCCTAAGATCCACTCTAAGGTTAGCCTGAGAGAAAGGAAAGAGTAGGGGGTTGAGAGAAGAGAATAAGGGGGTTTAAGTAGCAACACCTATCACTCGTGGGTTAACATTCATTCAGAAAAAGAGAAAAAAGACACCATCATCCACCGGCCACTGCCGACAAGTCAGAGAATAGGAAAGATTGCAGAACGGTCCTCCACTCCATAGGGAGGTAGAACCCACTCTGCCGGAAAGGGGTGGAAGATGAAAAGAAGTAAAATTAGAACGCTTACAAACCATGCAATACATTCTTAACTTAAGAACAACACATTCTTAACTCAAAGCAACACATTCTTCCGGCTGTTGCAGACCGATCCTCCACTCCATAGGGAGGTAGAGGATGCAGCCCACCAAGCTGGAAAGGCATGAAAGATGAAAAGAAGAAAAATAAGAACGCATTACAAACCATGCAACACATTCTTAACTCAAACACTATCATACCATGCAAACTACAGACATGCAATAGAGAGAGTTACATACATGGAATAAAGAGAGAGCTACAGACATGTGCAATAAGTTATTAATTAGGTTGATTGATAGAATGAGTTTCTTCCTTTATTACACAAAATAAATGATTTATGAATGCGATAGAAATATGTTGTTTACAGTTGCAATAGTGTGTACACTTGAAATAATGCTTTCAATATATAATAATGGCTTGACATTTATTAACGCGCGAGGTAATGATTAGTCTTTATATAAAGTTACGTGAATGACACGGGCCAATGGGGCCTGCACACGTTTGTTACATGGTGAGATCTTGCGTGTCACTAAGTTGTCGGGAGGAGAGATGAAGCCACGAAGGTGGTGTGGAATGCTTGAGGGAGTCCTTGTAACGAGGTTGAGAGGTGATGCCTTATTCCAGCTCTGTGATGTCATCTTAGTCATGCGTGTGACGTCATCTTGGTCGTGTTTGTGTTGACGGAAATATCGCTAATTGTGTTGATGGAATATTGCTAAGGTGTTTGCAAACGTCTCTGCCACTTCAGTTGGTCACTACACGAATATATAATATATACACATAATTTTTTCACCAACAAAACACATTGAGACTGTATAAAACAATAGTTTTATTGATTGGTTTATACACTATACAATATGCTGTATACTGTGTGTGTGTATTATATATATATATATATATATATATATATATATATATATATATATATATATATATATAATGTGAAAGGAACTCAGGCTGGTGTGGGCAGGTCGGGTCAGCAGAGACACTGAGGTAAGGTTACCGACAGGTCACTTATTTGACCGATGCAAACGGAGCACATATTTTTCTGACCGATGCATGTGCGTCAGTTGTATCTGTCTGGATCCGCCCCTGGATAGAATATGAATGAAGAAAACCATGACTGATTATCCAAAAACGGCATCACCATTTAATTTGATGTTTTTAGCTTTCGAATCCAAACATTTGTTGATACTGTATTAAACTGTATTTTAAAAGCTGCTAACTTCGAAACTAAAATGTGACATTGATAGCTAATGTACTGTGAAATCTACTATAGTATTTGTTAAAAAAAAATGGTTCACTATATACAGCATATATTCCAAAATAACTTTAAAAATATGTACAAATTTAACCATTTCACTCCTTCCTGCAAAATGTGTTATATTTCTAATGTTTTTTATGATATACGAGATACATCAAAGGAGTGAAGTGGGTAAAAGAAATACAATCTTGGATTTATGTTTTATGTATCTGTATATAACTTTCTATACCAGAATAGTCTTAGGAGAATCTAAAACCAAGTTTTTAAAGAAACAATATGACACTTATTTCAGTCAGTTTTCTTTGTCAATAAGTGCTCATTGAAGAATCTCTTAATAAACTACAGTAGTTTAATTTCCATCCTTAGGTATACTCTTAAAATTTCTTCTTTATTTAATTATATTTTTAAAATTTCCTCATAATAATGCTTAAGTAATGTTTGCTTATAATTAAAAATAAATGTCGTATGAATATATTTTTAGTTACGATATTAATTCGAGTGGATGGCTGGCTGGCTGGCTGGCTGGTTGGTGGTTGGTTGGTTGGTTGGTTGTTGAACGTCCTTCAAACACGAAAGATTGCAAGGATGCTTCATAACGCCGCCAAACAGAAAAACAATAAAACCCAAATGTTTGAAAGCCAGGAAATTGTGAACATCGAGTTGGTCCCTTGTTAACCTTTCTGCCCCTTAGACTTGGCTCGGAGGTCTTTACGGAATGCTTGAAATAATAATGATAGGCCCCCTTTGTATTTTCATTCAAAGATCCAGTAAATTCGTTAGGATTAGCCCCATGCATGCCTTGCAGTCTTGACTGCTAGAATGGTTTTATTGACTGTATTGTATTGGACAAACGTTTGGTATATTGGCTTTGTAAAATTTGTAAAAGGAGTTTTCTTGTTCTGGATTATTATTTTAATATTTTAACTTTTTGTACATTATAATGAATAAATTAATTTTGGGGGGATGGGGGCAGGGTTGGTACCCAAAAACCAAGCCCAAAAACCCAACCTAAAATCCACATCAATTTACTTCTCATAAACTTATTTTTAACTTGGCATTTTTTATAATATGGTTATGCAGTCTTATATACCATATGTCCCACAAAAAAGTACACCCAACTTTAGATTGTACTAACTCCTCCAAAAATTGACATATTTTGGATCTGTTTGTTTGATTTAATATAGCAAATTATTCTTTAACTTTCAAAATTTATTCATGTTTAAACGATTTAGTGTTTAAGCATCTGCTTTTAACTGAAGGGTACAACAAAATGGATTGCGCAAAATTGGTCAATGAAAAAATAATGTGTGTGCTATCGATGTAATGAAAAGACAAATACATAATAATAGATACTTTAACATAATTTTAATAAGATACAAAGCAGATTTTTCTTTATTCCTTATTGCAAAAGTTATGCTTAGTTTCGTTTTCTTTCAACATGACCGCCATTCCTATCGATACAAATCTGGAGTCGAGCTCTCATCTTCCCAATCACTCTTTTGATAAGATCTGGATTGTCTTTTAACAAGTTGATTTCAGCTGTGATGCGAGTCCTCAAATCATCTAAATTGATAGGTTGTGATGCAAATACTCTATTTTTCAAATGACCCCATAAAAAGTAATCACACGGGGTCAAGTCAGGGCTTCTGGGAGGCCATTCAATGTCATGGCCTGTAGCAATTACTCTTTGGTGGAAGACTTCCTGCAAGCGTTCCTTCACAATAACTCTCCTATGAGCAGGAGCTCCGTCTTGCACTCAGCAAATACGATTAAATCGGTTTCCATAAGTAATATGTATTTGTGGAAGGATTTCTCGGTCTATCATTTCTAGGTAAGCTTCACCATTTAGATTACCATCGTAAAAGACCGGGCCAATTACCGCTCCATTACCGCACAGTCCTACCCAGAGAGACAGTTTTTGTCTAGAGTTATTCTTTTCGTAGATATGATTGTCAGGTGGATGATTTTTTGGTGCATACGGTAGAGTATTTGCATCACAACCTATCAATTTAGATGATTTGAGGACTCGCATCACAGCTGAAATCAACTTGTTAAAAGACAATCCAGATCTTATCAAAAGAGTGATGGGGAAGATGAGAGCTCGACTCCAGATTTGTATCGATAGGAATGGCGGTCATGTTGAAAGAAACGAAACTAAGCATAACTTTTGCAATAAGGAGTAAAGAAAAATCTGCTTTGTATCTTATTAAAATTATGTTAAAGTATCTATTATTATGTATTTGTCTTTTCATTACATCGATAGCACACACATTATTTTTTCATTGACCAATTTTGCGCAATCCATTTTGTTGTACCCTTCAGTTAAAAGTAGATGCTTAAACACTAAATCGTTTAAACATGAATAAATTTTGAACGTTAACAAAGAATAATTTGCTATATTAAATCAAACAAACAGATCCAAAATATATCAATTTTTGGAGGAGTTAGTACAATCTAAAGTTGGGTGTACTTTTTTGTGGGACATATGGTATTAACAACTATAAACTATAATTAATGTGATAAGGCCAATATAAACTAAAATTTCTAGAAACTATTTATTTGACATGTTTCATTATGAACCTTATATCTAATACTGTATCTAATTTATCTATCTTCTAATTGGCTACCTATATCTAAAAATAAATCATGTTTCTTTTCAGCTTTATAATTTAAATAATTTAAGTGGTACCTAATCTTGATTATTGATCAGTATGTTCAGCATCTTTTGACCTTAGGTGGCAGTAGATTCGAACCAACATTTCTGCCTTTTCTTTCCCTAACCTATTTCACATTTTACTCCATACCAAGCCAAACGTTGAAAAAAATCTTTCCAATGATCCGGAACTGGCCGGACAACTATGAATAGATCTCATAAATTTAGCAAAACCTAATGGTAACCTGGTCTCTTTTTTTTTCTTTCATTTCAACAATTTTCCACCAATTACTAGCTGATGTAGAGCTCACTGTACTATCTTTGAATAAATAAGGAGGACAAATTAGTGCGTCTTTTAAGCGGAATGTATAATATCCTGCCATGTATTCTGAATTTATTTCAATCAGCCATTCTTCAGCCTCTTCCTCTTGAACTCTATTCAGTTTTTGTCCTGAAAAATAATAGAACTGTGTAGAAACAAAATTAAAGCTAATAATATAGATTATATAATTTATGTTATGGTATCTAATTTATGCTAATTGTTATCTAATATGGCAATGCCAGATGATTTGATTCAGATTAGAGAAAACTCTTCTGCCCATACAGTTGAGTTACCTATGTTTTATATATTGATAGTAGTTAAGCATTTAGGTCCTATTTACCTTCATACTTTGGGTCAGTTATAATCTTATTTGGCAAAAGATGACATGGCTCCATAGCTTTTTTGAATCTCTTACTAATTTCTTTGTATGGAGCTAATTTTTCTTCTTGGATTAAATTGAGCCAAATTTCAACAGCATCAGATAATGTTATTATCAGCCTGCAACTATAACAAAAAAAAAAAACTATAAAGTTATATATGGCTGAATGAAAACATCTGTAAACATTTAGAATTATGCAGTTAGAATTTATTTTTTGGTGTTACAACACATAAAATGAAGTGTATTTTAATTATTTATTACTAGTGCTTTAGTACAGGATTCTATAAATAAAATGTACACTATAAGTCTATAAAATATCTTGAAATTAATATTGGTATTTAAAGTTAAGTAATTTTAACTGCATACAGTAATATAAACACACCTTATCTAGAGCATTTCCAACAAGTAAGAGTTGTGACTGTAAATTGAGTGCCTCTCTCTGTATAGATAAGTTATCTATCAATTTTCCGATGTTGTGATCAATGTCTTCAATATGCTCTCCTCTTATTTCTGTATATAGAGAGTAATTTGACAAATAGGTTTTTATGCATTCTAACTGAGAATTCCATCTGGTTTTATTCGGTAGTTGCGGCATCATACCTCCTTTCTCCATTAACGAACCCTAAAATATAAATTTTTA